>JAGFNQ010007805.1:134891-286643 GCA_024364735.1 Boesenbergia rotunda | reverse complement strand
TCAGTAGTGAGTTTAAGATCCCAATCAAATACACAAACATGTATACTCAAATAGTGAATTTTCATTTATTAAAATAAATGTTTACAATCATAAGGCGATTGCCTTAGGACACTTCTCTCATATTACTAACAAACTCCCACTTGGCCTAATGCCAATCGCTACGGTATCCAATACCACAGGCTCTAACATGACCCTCAAACTTGCTTTGAGGCAAGGCCTTAGTTAAAGGATCCGCTAAATTCCTTTCAGTGGGAATTTTCTCAATTTGTATATCATTCCTACTTATAATCTCTCTGATCAGATGATAGCGGCGAAGCACGTGTTTGGATCGCTGATGAGACCTTGGTTCCTTTGCTTGTGCAATAGCTCCATTGTTGTCGCAGTAAACCGGCACTGCTTCATCAATGGTTGGAACTACACCAAGTTCGGAGACAAACTTCTTGATCCAGACTGCTTCCTTTGCTGCTTCCGAAGCTGCGATATATTCAGCTTCCGTGGTGGAATCCACTACGGTATCTTGTTTGGAACTTTTCCAACTTACTGCGCCTCCATTCAAAGTAAATACGTATCTAGACTGCGATTTGGAGTCATCCTTATCTGTCTGGAAACTGGCATCTGTATACCCACGTATTACCATATCTCCTTCTCCATATATTAGGAACACATCCTTAGTTCTTCTTAAGTACTTAAGGATTGACTTGACAGCCGCCCAATGATCCATTCCTGGATCCGACTGGTATCTGCTTGTGACACTCAAAGCATACGATACATCGGGCCTAGTACATAACATAGCATACATGATAGATCCTATCGCGGATGCATAAGGAATCTTATTCATGCAAATCCTCTCGTCTTCTGTGCGCGGACACATAGACTTCGAAAGGTTGATCCCATGCCTGATGGGAAGGTAACCTTTCTTGGATTCCGACATGCTAAACCTTTTTAGCACTCGGTCTATATATGTAGACTGCGAAAGACCAAGCAACCGTTTTGATCTATCTCTATAGATTCTAATCCCAAGGATATAGGTTGCTTCTCCCAGGTCTTTCATGGAGAAAGTTTTGGACAACCAAATAACCGACTGTAAGACAGATATATCGTTTCCTATAAGTAATATGTCATCGACATATAATACTAGGAATACGACTGCACTCCCACTAACCTTCTTGTACACACAAGGTTCGTCAGGATTTTGTGAGAAATCAAACTCTTTGATTGTCTCATCAAAACGGATGTTCCAGCTCCAGGATGCTTGCTTCAGTCCATATATGGATCGTCGAAGCTTGCATACATTGGTTTTATCAACCGATGTGAAACCTTCAGGTTGTATCATGTATACATCCTCAAGCAGGTTTCCATTAAGGAAAGTTGTTTTCACATCCATTTGTCATATCTCATAATCATAATGAGCTGCTATGGCCAGGAGCATCCGAATGGATTTAAGCATAGCTACTGGCGAATAGGTTTCGTCATTATCAATTCCTTGTTTCTGATGATATCCTTTTGCCACTAATCTAGCCTTAAAGGTAACAACATTACGTTCCATGTCGGTTTTCTTCTTGAAAACCCACTTGCACCCTATGGGCTTAATCCCTTTAGGTGGGTTAACCAAGTCCCATACTTGATTTTCGTACATAGAATCCATTTCCGACTTCATGGCTTCAAGCCACTTGTCCCTTTCTGAACTTTTCAGAACATCTTCATAACTGATAGGTTCGTCATCGCTTATGAGTAACACGTCGTTCGATTCACTTATGAGAAATCCGTATCTCTCTGGAATATTGCGTGTCCTATCAGACCTACGAAGAGGTGGTGTTATTTTAGGTTCAACTGATAGCTCATCATTATGAGTTGTTGGTTGTGGGTCTAGACTAGGTCTCTCTGTAATGTCTATTGGAGTTTCTTGAACTTCATCAAGTTCAATGCCACTCCCACTGTTTTCTTGTAAAAGAAATTCTTTTTCCAGAAACACAGCATGCCTTGAAACAAACACCTTTTGTTCCAAGGGATGATAGAATTGGTAACCCTTCGTTTCCTTAGGGTATCCAATAAATAGACATTTAGCAGACTTAGCATCCAATTTGTCTGATACAGTCCACTTCACATAAGCAGGACAACCCCATATCTTAAGGTGAGTTAAGTGAGGTTTCTTACTATTCCACGTTTCATATGGAGTAGTAGAGACTACCTTGGTCGGGACTCTGTTTAGCAAGTAAATAGCTGTCTTAAGTGCATAGCCCCAAAAGGATTTTGGAAGAGTTGCATGGTTCATCATAGATCTAACCATGTCCATCAAGGTTCGGTTACGCCTCTCAGATACACCATTATCCTGTGGTGTATACGGCGGAGTCCATTGGGACAATATCCCATTGTCCCTAAGATAATCTTGAAACTCTTGACTCAAGTATTCACCACCCCGATCGGATCGAAGTATCTTAATACTTTTGCCAAGCTGTTTCTCTACTTCATTTCTGAACTCTTTGAATTTCTCAAAAGCTTCAGATTTGTGTTTCATCAAGAACACATACCCGAATCGTGAGTGATCATCAATAAAGGTAATGAAGTATCTATAGCCTCCTTGTGCAAGAATTGACATTGGTCCACATACATCAGTATGTATTAGACCAAGTAATTCTCCCACTGGGTTACCTTTTCCGGAAAAGGGTAATTTGGTCATCTTGCCTTTTAAGCATGATTCGCATGTATCAAATGAACCGGGTTCAAATGATTCCAGAATTCCACATCGGTGTAATTTGGTCATGCGCTTCGTACTTACATGGCCAAGACGACAATGCCATGTGTAGGAGTCTATTCGATTATCTATTCGAGCACGTTTGTTGCTAACTTCGATATTCAAAACGTCATCGGATAAATCTAACGTGTAGATACCATTGCACAAAGTTCCATTCCCATAAAGAACGCCATTTAAAGTTATGTAACAACAATTGTTACTAAAAGTTAAATGATAACCCTTTTCATTCAAACATGAAATAGATACAATGTTCTTTATTAGCGAAGGAACAAAATAATAATTATCCAATTCTAAGACACATCCAGTGGGGAGCTTTAGCAAATATGTTCCGATGGCAACAGCAGCAATCTTTGCTCCATTTCCAACTCGCAAATTCGCTTCTCCTTTGACGAGTCTTCTTCTATTCCTTAGCCCCTGTATGTCATTACATATATGTGAGCTACACCCAGTATCAAGTACCCAGGTATTTGAGGAAATAGAGTGACATTCAATAACGAAGATACCTGAAGAGGGTGGGGCATCGGATGTCTTCTTCTTCAAGGACTCAAGATAAACCTTGCAGTTTCTTCGCCAGTGACCCTCCTTGCCACAGTGATGGCAAGTGCCTTTTGGTGTCTTTTCAGTCTTTTTGGCCTTTTTCTTCTATCCTTTATTCTGTTCTTTGGCCTTCCTCGTAGAACCTTTCTTCGAGGAACCAACTAACAATACCGTCTTTTGATCCTGCTTCACAGAAGGCTCTACAGTCTTCAGCAGGTTGAGCAACTCAGGAAACTGGTCTGGAGTTGCATTTTCAAGATAACGGTTGGGAAGTTGATCTTCATGGACATAAGCAAGCTTCTCTGCCTTGAGGACTATCCTCAGGTTTCGAAGCCAGTCCATGAAGTTTGGCCCAGTCAGTTTATTGGTGTCCAAAATGGAACGCAAATTCAGAGAAGACATGATCGAGTGATTATCCTAGAAATACAAATTGAGCTTATGTGAGAAGAATGATAAAGAATGCATCAACGTACATTAATTAAATCCTATTTATTTTTCGAATTGAATAACCCTTTTTATCAATTCGGGAGATCATAGGAACATCTCCAAATAGGTTGATATCCAACCATAGATAAGAACAACCATGGCTGTGGCCATCAAGTTATTCTCAGCTATGAAGGTAGGTAATTATACCGATTACATATCACATATATGTAACTATCACTTTATGCTATCAACTAATTGAATGTTTGCATAAATCATTGGGTTGTTAACTCATTAACAAGTATGCAACAATATACATAGCACCCAACTGCACCTCTCTTTACATCGACCTTAGCTGTGGCACAACAAATCGATGCTCCAAGCTTAAGGCTGACTCATTAATCAAGAAATAGTTTTAACATGGTTGGAGCTCATTCAACCATTTAGTCAGGCTTGGATGTGTCCAACAACCAAAACTAAGGATTGACCTCTAACTTCAACTATATTATTCATAAACTAATTCCATGGTTTGAACATGTTGAGGTTCAAGCCGGGCATGGATGTGTCCATCAACCCAAACGAGAAACAAAACTCCGGTTCTAACCATATTAATGGAAGGTGTTAGCCTTAATATTTTGTAAGGGGTTTTGGGTCTCATCCTTTCTTTTCTAAGCACATTCATGACATTTAATTATGTCATGACTAACGATTTCCTTAATAATGTATGTATGTGACTTAATTTATCAAGTCTCATCAATTGGATTAGGAACCGGATTTCCAAATCCCGATTTCATACTTTATTCAAGGAATTGTTTTGGGAAATAATTTCCTAAATTGTCATAATCAATTTCGGAAATAATATGTTTAAGACTTTGATTTCTCTAAATCAAATCTTATTAAATTAAGAGAGAGATTCACTTAATTCAACCACATATTATTTTCATGAAAATCTCATTTAAGAAAACTCTATAGGAAACCATTTTCCTAATTAATTTTGGAGACAACAATATGTAAGAGCATCACCTCTTAAATCAAATTTCCAAGATTTGATCACATATTTTATTCATGGATTAATTAATTACAACAAATTATTTTCTAAGGGTGGCTCCCCGAGGCTCAGATACCCAAAGAAAAGAAATTTGTCGTAAATCCAATTTGGACGGCTCCCCGAGGCTCAATCCAAATTAAACATGATAATTTTATTCAAAATGGGAAATTAAATTACAACAACTAACTTTAAATTGGACGGCTCCCCGAGGCTCAATCCAAAATAAAGAATTTTGTTAATAATTTAAAACCAATTCGAATTTAATTGTCAATTAATGATCCATAAATTTGTCTAGAATTTCTTAAAAGAAAGTGCCCAAAATTGTGAGATTTCATAATAGGTTTTCAGAATAATTGTAAGTTTCTGGTACAAAGAAAACTTACATATTTCCAAAGTTGGAAAATTTCCAAAATAGGAAATTTCCAAAATTGGAAAGTTTCCAAAGATGGGAAGTTTTCATAATTATCATAAAATTTTAGAAACTAGGATATTTCAAAAGTTTGCGAAATTTCATGAGGATTTCCAAACTTTGAAATTCCTAAATCTAAAATTTATCATAATTGGAAAGTTTCCATAATTGGAAAATTTTCCAAAATTGAGATCATGACAAAGTTTTTCGCAAAACAATTATATGATTATGTCGAACACTAATTGGCTCTGATACCACTGTTGGGACCGGGTGCATGTTGATAAGGATACGGGTTCGTAAATTTTAAAATATTTACGTGCAGCGGAAGAATTAGCATAAATAATTTCTCAAATTATTTTTAACCACGTATCTAGCATGCGACCTTATGATGTATGGACATGATCATAAATTAAAATTTTGCAGAAAGTTAACTAATTTACTCGTTACATCGCGTAACTCGAAGAAAGGGACGAGATCCAACCGTAGCGTCCCTTGGAAGCTCCGCCTCTATTTGCATCCACGCCGAGTTCTCTTCGGGATGACTTCGAAAAGCCACGAGTTTTGTGCCGACGAGAACTACTAGATTCTCCAAAAGCACAACTAGAATATCAAGAGAGAAAGATGGAAACTAACCACCAAGTAACGGAATCAAAATTCCGGGAAGGAAGGAGTTGCGACCCGCTTCTTCTTCTTCTTCTTTGGCACCTTCTTGGTGGAGGTAGCTCACGGCAACCCTAGGAGGGGTGTGCGCCGGCCCTAGGATGAGGAGGAGGGCACCGGCCCTAGGAGGAGGAGAGAAGGAGGGGGAGAATAAGAGAGGGAGAGAGCTACTAGATCTCTTGATAACTCAATTGATTAAGGAATTCAAGCCTAGCCTTGGTTCCTTTATATAGTAGCCTCTCCCTTGCCAAGTCTCCCCTTTAAAGGAATTTTTCATAAGAAATTTATCCTATAAATTTTCTTATGAATTATTCCGTTTATGCCAAGTTTTATTATAACTAACTTTATAATAAAAACAAATACATATCTCCTTTTATTATGGAATAAAATTTACAAGAAATTTATAAATTTTTCTTATCATGGAAAAATCAATTCATAATTGATTTTATAAAATTAAAATAAACTGATCCATGGTTCATTTTAATTTCCATAAAAAGAATAAATTTCTATAAATTTCTTTATATAAATTTCTTTATATAAATCTCTTTATATAGATTTATTTATCCATAATTTTATAAAACAAATCGCGCTTGATTTATTTTATAAAATAAACCAAATAAATTGGTTTTCTCTCCTTGTAGTGGCCGGCCAAACCAAAGAGGGTGGGCACCCTCTTTGGCCGGCCACACCAAGCCAAACCCATCGTGAATTAAACTCATTTAATTCGTCCAATAAGCCTTCAAAAGACTTAGCCATTTTAAGCTTCCCGTGCGCCTCTGATAAATTTAGATTCGACTTATTTCTCTTCATCGAAAAATCCAATTTTCAACTCGTTTTAAATCCCTCGGATCACTCGTAGTGCGTGTGACTAAATAGGCTTTGGATTTATGTTGGCCGTCTATAATCATCCAATTATAGAACGATCATGAGTGGCACCTAGTAGTACATCATGACCCCCAATTAATCGAAAGATCAACGGTTGACCTCAGAAATGATTCTGAAACCCTTCAGCAGCTCTAATGAATCGTGTCTCATTCCCTTCACCATCTTATACCCACTTGGTTCAGGACACGGTCTATGTGTGTCAGTCCCCACTAGGCTGACTATGTCACACCTAGCCCAAGTAACGTTCTCTCGTCCTTTGGATTTCTAATTACTCTCATGTATTTAAGAGACTCACACTCTAAACATGACATGCTCTGGTCAGAGGCTTTGAGTAACAATCCGACGATAGGCCTTGGGTATACAACTCCTCGCAAGGAGTGGTGAATCCTTTGTAGGTTGTTCAAACATCTTCGGGCACTTCGGCTTATACCCAACTATCCTGGGTCCATACCTCCTTGGAGATGCTTGCTTAAGATGTTAAAGTATAAGTCTCCATGACCAAGATGACTTGAACACCGCAAGTCAAAGGAACATCGCACTTAAGCTGCGGTAAGAACTTCACTGACATGTCTATATATAGACTACCATGTGAAGTATTACAGCCAGTCACTCCAATGAACTAGTTCCCTTAACTGGCATTCATGTTTATCTCTGGACATCCCAATGTCACCAGCCAGTGAGAATCAGCTGATTAGAGAATAACCCATGCTAGTCTCAACAGAATTGATAGTGTCCGTATTTATCAATTCATCGACTAGGGATATTTTCAATACTTCACAATTGCACATGTAGAGATAATCACTAGTTGTGATTCCATCACAAATTCTCTCATGCTGTGAATTGTATTGCGGACATTTAGTAGATGAGTTTAAGATCCCAATCAAATACACAAATATGTATACTTAAATAGTGAATTTTCATTTATTAAAATAAATGTTTACAATCATAAGGCGATTGCCTTAGAACATTTCTCTCATATTACTAATAGTTCTTGATGTCATGCACATTGAAAAAAATGTTTGTGGAAATCTCATTGGTACGTTACTTGACATTCCAGGAAAAACAAAGGATGGAGTTGCAGCAAGAATAGACCTTCTGGAAATGAATTTAAGGACTGAATTGGCACCAAAGATTGGGGAGAAGAGAACTTTTCTGCCAGCTGCCTGTTACACTCTAAGCAAAGATGAGAAAAGAAGTATTTGTAATTCTTTGTGGGGAATAAAGGTCCCTGAAGGTTACTCATCTAATGTTCAAAACCTTGTGTCGATGAAGGATTTGAAACTTGTTGGCCTTAAGTCACATGACTATCACACTTTAATGCAACAATTGCTTCCAGTGGTCATTCGTGGTGTATTACCAAAACATGTCAAAGATACTATCACTCGATTGTGTTTCTTCTTCAATGGTTTATATAGTAAAGTAATAGACGTCTTAATGTTGGATGACTTGCAAAGAGAGATTGTGATGATATTGTGTTTGCTTGAAAAGTATTTCCCCCCTTCATTTTTTGATATAATGATTCATTTAATTGTTCATCTTGTGCGGGAGGTCAAATTGTGTGGACCCGTTTGGTATAGACACATGCAATCACAATCGACCTGAAGGATGTATAGCTGAACGTTATATTGCTGAAGAGGCTGTAGAATTTTGCTCAGATTATCTATCTAATGTCCACACAATTGGGATACCATCAAAGTAGCGCAAATTAGAACATACTAAGCCTTTATCGGGAGTAGTAGTGCTCGCAGCTAGGCATGATGAGTTACAACAAGCACACCGTTATGTATTGGCGAATGATGATGAGATTGATCCTTATATCGAGTAAGATCTCCAACTTATCAATACTTTCAGGCTACTTGAATACAATAATCTATTGGTTTATTTTTTTTCAAATAATTCCATTAGGACACACATGGTGGAGTTGAAAGCAAGATTTCCTCAAAAAGCTAAGTCCAAAAAGTGGTTACAAGATGAGCATAATCGAACATTTATTAAATGGTTGTATGATATGGTACGCTCCAAAAATACTATCTATTAGCATACATACAACTCTTTCTATTTTACAAAAAAATAAAAATTTTATTATATTGTTAAATATAGGTTGAACATGGACTAGACCATTCCACCCTTCAAATATCTGAAAGATTGAAGTGGATAGCACGCGGACCTAGCAAGAAAGTGTTAAAGTATTCTAGTTATTTGATTGATGGGGTTACTTACGCTACGAAAGAACGTGATGATGTACGAGTTACTCAAAACTCCGGAGTAAGCTTAGTCGCAAAGACAATGCAAGTTGCTAGTGCCAAGGATAAAAATCCAATTGTGTTTGACATGGTTTTCTATGGAGTTATTGAAGAAATATGGTCACTCAATTACCATCAATTTCAAATTCCAATGTTCAAATGTAATTGGGTGGAGAATAATAATGGTATTAAAATAGATGATCTTGGTTTCACGTTGGTAAATCTGAACAGAATTGGATTCAAATCAGATTCTTTTATCTTGGGAAGTCAAGCAAAGCAAGTATTTTACATTTAAGATCCTCAAGATCCTGTATGAAGCATTGTACTTGCAACTCCTAGTAGAGATCTAGAGTCATTTGAAAATGCAAATGAGGATGAACTAGAAAACACTGTAATACACTATCAATCTTTTACCAGAGGGTTACCATCAATGGATGTTGACGGAGTAGATGACAATGAACCCCCATGCCTTCGCGAAGATTGTGATGGGACTTGGGTCAAGCATGTTTAACAAATTATATTTTGCAGTGTTGATATATGTTTAATTTGCAGAGTTTCTTATGCATCATTCACTTAAAAGTTTGTCTTGGGTTGTTGCAATTTCTTATCTTCTAATGAACATGATGTTAAATTTTCACTTAATTTGCAGAGTTTCTTATCTTGTATTGCTAATGACAGCTTGCAATGGTTGGGAAGGGCAAAGAAAAAATTCTATCTACATCCACTAATAAAGGTTTTGAAGGAAATGAGGACGAATCTACCGACACTCAAACAACAAGAACATCTAGAGGTCGTACCCATCTGGGTAAGCTTACTAGACAAAGGGTTCAAGGAATTCGAAAAGAGGTAAGATTCAATAAACTCGGACAACCAGTGGGAGAAGTTGCTGTTGAAATGCAAAGTTACATTGGCTTGCTTGCTCGAGAAAAGGTCAAGATAACTTACAAGACGTGGAAGAAAGTTCCAAATGAAGTTAAAGATTTAATATGGGAATCGGTTAAAGTAAGTTGTGTGTTTGTTCAAATGTTAGTACAATATATTTTATGTTATGTGATATTTTTTACTGTATTTATGTTTTATTGTTGACATATGATGTTCCCTCAATATGGAAGAAGGGATGTTTGATTTCAGTAAGTAATAAGTGGCGTCAGTTTAAATCTCATCTCACTCAGACATTCATTTCAAACAAGGCTGACAAACCCGAAGAGTTGTATGAACCACCAAGTGGCTATGGTCTTACAAGAGATGATTGGATGTCTTTTGTCCTTAGTCGATTGCCTGATGACTTCATTGTAAGGTTAGTTTTTCGTTGTTTCAAAATAAGTAAGTAGACTTTAAGACAATTGACGAATCAGTAAATTTGATTTGTTTACATATGTTTTACTTGACTAGACACTAAGTGATCAACAAAAGAAAAAAAGGAAGAAGAATATATACCCTCATCGCCTTGCTAGTAAAGGCTATGCACAATATGCTGAAGAAATAGTATGTATATTTCAAAATTTCTCATAATACTAGACTGTTCTTTTTCTATTAGCATCGTGAAATGCTTATAACAATAGTTTTTTTGCTGCATTTATAACCATTCTTGGTTGCCATACATCATTCAATTGTTCTTGTTCTTAGGCAAATGAATTATGTGAAGATGATGAAATCAATAGAGCTATTATTTGGAAGAAAGGAAGGGTCAATAAAGAAGGGGAATTTGATGGCCAAGAGTTAAAACAAACAACAGACAAGATTGTGAGAAATTATACATAAAAATCAATTATTGTATTCAATGAAATCTTACAAACTAGTTTATTTTTTCATTTGGATGATAGGATGATTACATACAACAGAAATGTTAGGGTACATTGGAAATAAAAGAGGCAAAAGAAGATATTCTTACCAAAGCACTCAATTCAAAAGAACATGGTGGGCATGTGAGGGGTGTTGGAGGTCATATTACTCCAACATTATTCTTTAGTATTGGTGGAAAATGGAAGACTGAGGATGTTGACAGAGAGCTAATCATTGAGCAAAAGAGAGAGTTGGTGGAGGCTAAAAAATTAATTCAAGAACAAGATGTACGTATTCAAAAACTTAAAACAATTGTCTACAAAAATGGTGCATGGGGAAGTGATATTGATGACAAAGGCAGTTGCTCGGTAAAGTTACCTCAACAAAATGATAATGAAATAAAAACTGACAAGATTTCCCCTCATGAAGAGTTTAATGATGTCGAAGTGGAAGTTGTGGACAAAGCATTTGCTTTACAGGTATATAAGTTATTATGGTTATATATATTATTGAAATACAGAGTTAGTACAATTCAATGACACAGCTATTTATCTTTTAGGGTAAATCAGTGATTTTGACATTAGATTCTAGCGCAGACATTGCTACATATGGAACAGTTATTAAGGACAATGGAGTTAATCACTTTATCCATGGTATTCCATTACCCAAGAATTGTATGCGTGTTTCCATCGATAAAGGAATTCAAAAATCAGCATGTTTGCCAGTTCCAATTCCCAATGAATGTGAAACTATTGGTGATGCTGTTGGAACACATGTGGCTTGGCCAAAACACTTGCTAATGCTACGACAGGAGGTACATCTAAGCAAATATTTCAAAGTAATTATTTGTAAAATTATATAGTATTGCACCTATCTAACAAGCTAACGTTTCTAATTGTTCAAAGCCTCAAATGAAGAAAACTGCCCGTGTAGGAAACAACCAAACTTTTCCATCAAGTGTGCCAAAATCGTTGCACATGCTATATTGTTATTCAAAGCGTGCTCTCGAAAATGGAAGGAACTTGTCAATTATTTTAGATCATGAGGTATTTCAAGATGATTATGAACTGAACTTGCACTTTGAGGACATCTGTCCTTTGTATCACTTGGAGCCTATTTCAAGAAATTGTGTGGTTGTTTACATATGGTAAGTTTTCGAATTACCTTCAACTTTAATTTTTGTTTTATTTGTTCTTAGACATACTTTATTTATTTAGTAATACTAATATAATTCTGATTTTCTTTTATTTTAAATGGTAGGCATCTTTATAAAAAGTTGGTGAAAGAAAACAAGATTGATAAATTCAGATTTGTAAATCTGCACAACATCCCATACTTTCAACAAACCACACAGGACAAAATAGGTAAAACTAAACGGGTGAACCAGAGGGTGAGTTTTTTAGCGGATAGGATGAGTGGTGCATCAGTTAATCAATTGATTTTGGTGCCAAGTTGCAACGGGTAATTGACCTCCATAATAACATTTTCAATTATTTTTTAAGTGAATTGCACTGATTATGTGTTTGTGTGTAGTTTCCATTGGAATCTCACTGTTATTGAACCTCATAAGGAGATTGTTTACTTCTTGGATTCCCTAAGTCATCGCATTCGCGATCAGGATTGGAAATATGTTGTGGAAATGTGAGTTCATATATTATTTTTATTATGTAGTTAATTTAGTCATAAAACAATCATATATCAACTATATTGTATGTATACATGAAGGGCGTTAAAATTGTTTAATTTGAACAAAGGAAGGAAAGGAAGAAAGAATGTACAATGGGAAGTAATCAAGGTATGTGTACTTCTATTTCAATCAAATATTTTAATATGTATATTGGTCATTAACCATATGAATTGTCTTTAACGTAGGTTCCTAGGCATCCAGATGCTAAACAATGTGGTTATTACGTAATGAGATTTATGAGACAAATTACTGAAGAAATTGCAACAACTGAGGGCGATGCATTGCGATCGATAGTAATATTATCTTTATTATCTCAAATAATTAGAAGTTATTTTTTTATCATTTTTTCAATTAATTATGTTTTGTTCTTTAAGATTATATAATTTATGTGTGTTCGTAGTTCACACAAGTGGAGTACTCTCAACAAGAAATTGATGAAGTGCGCTCTGAGGTAGCCGAATGCATACAAGATTATATTTATGAATAGGTATGTACAAGTTCCTTTTCTTATTATTATTTTTCTACTATTTTAAACAAATTTGGGCCAAATGTTTTATTTTGTGCATGACTATTACTTGGAGCCGTATTAATCTAATTTGTTTAATATTCTGTTGTTGTGTTGGTGTAGATAACCCTTTTCTAAGTTTTGATATCATATATAGGCTTAAATTTTGTTTTATATTTAATCAATTGATCTCTTAATAGAAACGTAAGTTGATTTGGTGATTATTTATACCAACAGTTTAAATTTCTAGGAAGAGCCTAATCTATAAGCTAATAGCTAACATGATTGCTGTGAGCAAACATGATAGCTAACATGAATTCTCTTTGAAGCGAGATCTGAATGCTGTCCATAGCTAACATTGATATCATGTTACTGTGATAACTAACATGAATTCTCTTTGAAGCAAGATTTCGGCTGCCTAGCTACTTCCTTAGATGCTCTAGAACTCAATTTTGATATCACTTTTCGAGATGCATTTTCTGATAAGCGCTGCACGTTTGCAGGTTCAACTGTTGGTCTTAACACTAAAGACTTTGATTTTTCTTTCTTCCCAAATCTTTTGTCAGAATCTGTATATTTGCGTCTATTGCCATTGGCTTGCCTATTACTATTTTCCGCAACATCTTCTTTATCCAATCCTTGTTTCAATTTTGGCTCTCTAAAACCAACAGAAGACGATGACTTAGATGACCTTACGCGAATGGAATTTTTGTCTTCATCTCCTACCTGGCTAAGTTGTGATTGAATAAAAATAGTAGATTTTACAAACACATAATTTCAGTCGGCCCCTATTTTGTTCTAAGTTGTGATTGAATAAAAACAGCAAATAGAAGCAGCGCAATGATAGAAACTAAAAGTAAATAGATAACTTATTTCCACTCTTTTAACTTTTCCAATTTCATTTTATCTATCATTTCCTGTTTAGCACCATCCACAGAATGCACAAACTCTTAGATTTTGTAACTGATACAGTGCAGCATTTTATATTTCTTAGAATCTTTTATTATACTATTTTTAGTTGTGAATGCTCATTTTATATTTCTATTTGTTGTGACATTCATATCCAAGGGAAGGAATCATCTTATGGTGTAAAGCTAAGGGGCGCGACTCTCTTCATCTGGTTGACTGCACTTGGATGAAGCTAGCTGCTGGGGATATTTTGATGATGTAATTATCTTAGTTTCTGGTACTTCTTGATGTTTATGATACTTTGATGATGTTATCTGAATTTGGACTAATACTAGGGATATCTTGATGTATGATATTTGCGGAGTATGATGTATAATATTTGATGATATTTTGATGTGTATATATAATAGTTTGAAGTGTGTTTGCTGAATATTATTTAATTATTAAAATAATTTAATTTTTAAATGGGGTATTTATTGTAAATTGTTGGCTGCCTCAACCAAAAGACAACAATTTTTATTTGTTGTTAAATTATTGTTTAAATCACACACAAATAATGGTTTAATACTATTGTTAACCTGTTGTCGATCACAGACAACGGTGAAAACCTATTACACTGTTGTTATTGACTATAAATGACAATGGTTTGTAACTGCTGATGTAGACCACCCCTTTTAACAACATGACCTTTAACAACAATGATTTTTGCCTACGACAACGGTGAACGCCCGTGGTTAATAAGCATTTTTCTACTAGTGAGTGTTGCAAAGTTCATTTTCAGTTCTATTTCTGTACTCAACTTGTAAAACCTTTTTACGACTATAGAATTGCCCAAAGTAAATGGTCAAAGACCATGGGCCTTGGAGTAGGAGCCGACCGCGACTCCGAACCAAGTAAAACCGACTTGTGTTTGCGTGTGTATTCTATTATTTTTCACTGCGTAACTGCTCTGTTTTTATCCAAAAAATTGATATCGATATTCACCCCCCTCTATCGATTTCTCCGATCCAACAAGTGGTATCAGAGTAGGTGGCTCAAATTTGGTGCAACCACCAATTTGAGAGTTTTTTTCTGATTTACGAAATTAATTTTATTTTATTTTTCGAATCATTCTCGTTAATCGAGGTTAGTGCAACACCACTCGATCGTTTCTTATTTCTATTAATTTTCTTCTGCACTACTAATCCAAGACCAAGTCTTGGAACAAGTTTGTCTTGTTTTTGTAAATTTTCAAAAAATATTAATGGCCATGCAAGAGGGACTCAGCACAGCCAGACCACCGCTTTTTAGTGGAGAAGATTTCTCCTACTATAAAAACAGGATGGAAGTCCACCTGAAAACTCAGGTGGACATGTGGATAATTATCCAATCTGGCTTGGAGATTCCCAAGAACGTAGAAGGAGTGCCACAACACTACTCTGAATGGGACGCCTCGTTGAAAATGAAGATCGAGGCTGATGCAAAGGCAACTCAGACGTTGCAATGTGGATTGACCAAGGAAGAGCTGAACCGGGTGGGTCCCTTCAACAGCGCCAAAGAACTTTGGAGCAAGCTGATTGAGCTACACGAAGGTACCTCCTACACCAGAATCAACAAAAGGGATCTATTGTTGAACAGACTTTACACGATAAAGATGAATGAAGGAGAATCAGCAGCACAGCTCCACGCTAGAATCCAGGAGCTGATGAATGGGTTGCACACAATAGGTCACAAGGTAGAGAACCGTGACCTAATTAGGTACACCCTAAACGCGTTCCCTAGGAACACACTGTGGGCATCTATGGTAGATGCTTACAAGGTTTCCAGGGACCTCTCAAAAATTAAATTAGATGAACTTTTTTCAGAATTAGAATTGCATGAACAGACTACCTACACTATGGTCGAGAAATGTATTGCCTTTATTGCAGGTAAATCCCAAGGAAAAGTCGCCAAGAAGAAGCCTCAACCAGCACCCGAGTCTGACTCGGACTCAGACTCAGAAGACAGTGAAGGAGATCGACCCAAGTTGGTTCGACTAGCTCGGGACTACTACAAGGAGCTGAAACACCAGACAAATAGAAAGAAAGCAAGCCGACGAAAGGAAGATCCAGCTGAACCTTCAACTTCAAAAAGCAAAACAAATGTCACCTGCTACGAATGCAACAATAAGGGACATTACAAATCAGAATGCCCAAATCTAAAGGAAGCCAAGAAGACTCGAAGGAAGAAAGCTCTCCAAGCCACCTGGGATAAATCTTCCTCTGAAGAAGAAGAAGAGGCCCCGCAATCAAATCTTCTCGCTTTAACTGCTTCAGAAGACATCGACACCGGATCAAAATCGGAGCCAGACGACGGAAGGCTCACAATCTCGAAAAACGGCCAAATAACGGTAAGAGGTTATTCCAAAATTGAATTATCTAAATTAATTGCTTATTTATCTCGCAACTTGGCGAAAGTCAAAATCCGGGTCGAG
The DNA here is from genome assembly GCA_024364735.1 of Boesenbergia rotunda. Lineage (NCBI taxonomy): Eukaryota > Viridiplantae > Streptophyta > Magnoliopsida > Zingiberales > Zingiberaceae > Boesenbergia > Boesenbergia rotunda. Next base: position 270,351 of record JAGFNQ010007805.1, on the reverse strand, counting down.
TCCCTCTGACAGGAAGTAAAACTCCTGAAAGAGGAAGCCGACTCGAGATCCTTGACCGAGAAGGTTCAAGAAGGAAACTCTACTCAAGTTGAAAAGCTTGAGAAAGAGAATTCCTCCTTGAAAACTCAAGTCAAGGAGCTCAGAGTGGCTTTAGAACGATTCACTTCGGGTTCCAAGGGTCTCGATATGATCCTTGGAAAACATAAGTCCGTTCTTAACCGATCTAGATTAGGGTATCGAACCAAGTCTAGACTAAGGTCTTATTATGCTGTATTGAACCAAACTAGAACTCGAGTTCAAGCATGGGTCCCCAAGCTCTATTTGAACAATCAAGCTGGACCAAACCAGTATTGGATCCCCAAGGACAAGATTCACATCCTGCCTATCATTATCGAGGCTATAATCTAGGAGGAGCCAATTTAAAAATAATTTTCATAATTAGATAAGTTTTTTCTTAATTTTATTGCATGATTGCTTGTTTATTTACTTCTGCAATTCATTATGCTTAGACCTAGGACTGGTTAGACTAAGGACTAAATGACTTAATTGAAATTTGAACAACATAATATTGGGTGGAGGTGAGATGATAATACATTAGGGAAGCCATTCTGGTGGAACTAGCCGAAGCTACCGATCCAAGACCCAAACTAGTTAGACCAAAATCTTTCAAGAAGTAACTTGAAGATGAATTTTTAATAAAAGGCTTTATCAAGGAAAGGGTTGATAATCCAATAAGGCTACGGCCAAAAAAGGCCTAGTGCCTCGCCAAGACCTGGAAGCCAATTATTGAAAATCAAATTCACTTTACTATTGTCAGATTTGAATCTAACACAAATTCAAATTAATCATAGATTCAACACAATTTTTCAAAATAAACGTTAAACTTATTAAATTTTTTAAAATTAGTTTAATCTTTCATAATTAACCATGCTTTTCAAATTAAAATCTTTGTTTTTGTCAAAACCTGTCTCACAAAACCCATAAGGTTAACGTGATTGATAACACTAGATTGGGTGAGACAACTAGGTTGTGAAAATCAATTTAAGCTATTCTTAATTCAAATTGGATCCAAATCAATAAATACTTTATGTGTAGGAACATAAAGATTTAGACCAAAGGATGTTGGATAGTGGATGCTCCAGACACATGACTGGAGACAAATTGAAATTCACCAAACTCAAGTTCAAGAACCTAGGCTCAGTAGCATTTGGCAGCAATGCTACGCACAAGGTCATTGGGTCAGATAACATTGAACTCACAACTGATTTTGTAATTAAAAGGTACTGTTGGTTGAAAATTTTAAATTTAATTTGCTTAGTATAAGTCAACTATGTGATACTGGCTATGTAGTTACATTTACCAACTCTGACTACCTAATTAGAAATCTTCAAGACTCAGAAGTCATGCTTAAGGGTACTAGGAAAAACAATGTTTATACTATCAATCTACATGTAGTACCAAAATGCCTCTTAACTCAATTAGAAGAATCCAACCTCTGGCATAGGAGATTAGGTCACACAAATGTTAGACTAATTTCCAAAATTACAAACTTGGTCTAATAAAAGGAATACCAAAAATTAAGAACTATGAAAACACAATATGTAACTCATGTAACCAAGGTAAACAAACCCAAGTCTACATTGATAACATAAGCTCAATCAACCTAACTAAAAACCCAATTCAACACTCAAGAACAAAGCATGTAGAAGTTAAACATCACTTCGTAAGGGATCATGTAGCCAGGGGTGAAATAGTCCTTAAGCATGTAGACTCAAAGTCAAACTTAGCTGATATCTTCACCAAACCCTTACCTGAGTCTGAGTTTAGCTCACTAAGAAGGCAGTTAGGGTTATGCTTAGTAGAATAGGACTGCTCTACATTTGTTTCAAAAATTAGTTTATTAATTGTTAATTAATATTTTGTGAAAAATCCTGTTTGTTTTAAAATTTAAAATAATTTTTCGACTTAGTTTTTTTTTAAAAAAAACTTACCCCCTTCAAAACTAGGGCTTTTTCGCAAATGAACTTAGCTTAGGCCTTAACCCTAGAACTGCATGCACCTATAGATCTAGAAGCCAACATCTCACAAGCACCTTAGGGTACTTTTGATTGATAACCTAGACTGGGTTGAGATGCTTAGGTCTATGCCTTGATTCAAGATTCTTTAAGTCAGTGCATCTACAGTAATTGGGGCAATAAATACCAATTGAACAACAATCAGGTTAAGTGTCAAGCTTAGAAAATCTAACTTAATTAGATCACTTAACATGACTAACCCTAGTGAAAGCTACAGTTTATAACAGTTAGTAAGTAGCAAACTGGATTAGACAGTACTCGAAAAAGAAGATATAATTTGGTTTGGTCCAGTTTATGCTTATTAGAGTTAGTTCAATACAGAACTTAATTTTTTTCTATTTTTTTTGCTATAATCATTTTTTTTATATATGGCAAAGGGGGAGAGAAAGGAAAGGAGAGAAAAGAAGTTTTTTTCAAAATTTATTTTTTTCAAACTTTTATCTCCTTTTCAAAAAGTAAAGTAAATAAACGCTTAAAAATGTTTTCAAATCTAAGCATTTCAAAAATGAAATTCTTCTAAGTGTGAAAACTTGAAAATCTTTTTCTGGAAAATTTTCTAAGTGTGAAAACTTGAAAAACTTTTTCTGAAATTTTTCTAAGTATAAACTTGAAAAAAAAATTTTGGAAATTTTCTAAGTATAAACTAGAAAAACTTTTTCTAAAAATTTTCTAAGTACAAAGGAAAAAAAAATTTCTGAAAATTTTCTAAATTAAGGGAAATTTTTTTGGGAAAGTTCTTAGTGTGCAAAAACTTTCTAGATCTAAAGCACTTAGAAGATTTATAAAACCCCACTTATTTTGAAAAACTCAGGGGGAGAATTTTCGTTTCAAGGGGAGGAAACTAAGTGTTTTTTTCAATTCGTTGCTCGTTAACAATTTTTTAACTTAACTTTTTAAAACGTGTTGCCATAAATCAAAAAGGGGGAGATTGTTGGTGCAGGAAGCACCTAAGTCAAACCTGTGTTTTGATAATGGCAAAGGGTTCAGAAGTTAAGGTGTTATTGTGATCTAACAAGCTTACTAAGTGTGCAGGAAAAGTCCTAGGTACACTAGGCAAGAAGTCCTGGTCAAGGACTGGGCAAGAAGACCTGACCGGAAGTTGGGCAAAGAAGTCCTGGTCGAGGACTGGGCAAGAAGACCTGACCGGAAGTTGGGCAAAGAAGTCCTGGTCGAGGACTAGGCAAGAAGTCCTGGCAAAGGGCTGGGCACCAAAGATCTGACCGGAAGTTGGGCAAGAAGTCCTGGTCGTGGACTGGGCACGAAGACTTGGTCAGGTGGATTGGGCAAAAGTCCAACCGGAGGATCCGGTTGGCAAAAAGGTAAACTCTCCTGAGAGGAGTAGGTGAGGGCGCGTTCCCCATTCGAGGGAACAGTAGGCGTCGGTTCGACCTAGGGTTCCATCTGGGAGACCCAAAGTCAGAACCAAGACAGCTTAGGCTGTAAATAATGGCTAACATGTTTGCTTCTTTTTGTTTTGGACCTAACCTTGGTTGCAGGAATCGAAGGACTGGTTTTCTGCAGTTGAGGCGGCTCAATGGAGTGAGGCACCTCACTGGGGCTAGGCGCCCGGATGGATACGGGCGCCCCAGTTGAAGGCTGAGGCTCCCCACTGGGGCTAGGCGCCCGTATGGATACGGGCGCCCCAGTGCAAAGGCAAAATAGAAGCAAGCGAAGCAAACAGCCACGAAGCCTCTGGACGTACTCAGCTCAGGCGCCCGAGACCATATGAGCGCCCCCATCAGCTCAGGCACCCCTGTGAAGATGGATAAGCGCTGACCGAGCCTGCAGATAAGAGATCGCGCAGGCAAGTCCACGTGTAGGCGCCCCCTTCGACACAGGCGCCCCCATGGGTGCTATAAAAGGTGGTTCACCCCCAAGGCTTCAATACACATGCTCTCAATGCTCCAAGACTTTTCATTCAAGCACTACACTCCGACCAGCTTCGACTTCAAGATTCCAACGCTGACGATGACCCTCTGCTCTGAAATTTGATCCACCTTGGGCGTTGGTAACGAAGAGTGTTGCAAAGTTCATTTTCAGTTCTATTTATGTACTCAACTTGTAAAACCTTTTTACGACTATAGAATTGCCCAAAGTAAATGGTCAAGGACCGTGGGCCTTGGAGTAGGAGACGACCGTGACTTCGAACCAAGTAAAACTGACTTGTGTTCGCATGTGTGTTCTGTTATTTTTCGCTGCGGAACTACTCTATTTTTATCCGAAAAATTGATATCGATATTCACCCCCCCCTCTATCGATTTCTCCGATCCAACATTTACCTGATGTGTCACAAGTCTGAATGTTTTGATAAGTTCAAAGAGTTCAAGGCTGAAGTGGAGAAGTGTCAAGGTAAAGGAATCAATACACTACGATCAGATCGTGGTGGCGAGTACCTCTTTGGAGAGTTTAGGACCTTCCTATCAGAAGCTGGGATTCAGTCCCAGCTAACTACACCCGGAACCCCCCAACAGAACGGTGTTGCAGAAAGAAGGAATAGGACTCTTATGGAAATGGTTAGGTCAATGATGAGCTATTCAAACTTGCTTGATTCATTCTGGGATATGCTCTAGATACAGCTACGTATATTCTAAATATGGTACCATCTAAGTCAGTCCCTTCTACTCCAAAGAATTATGGACTGGGTGAAAACTTAGTCTAGGACATATTCAGATTTGGGGTAGTCCAGCACATGTGCTGAAGGGAGATACTGATAAGTTGGAATCTCGGACAGAAGTACGCTAGTTTGTGGGCTATCCTAAGGGAACGAAGGGCGGTCTGTTCTATAGTCCTAAGGATCAGAAGGTGATTGTGAGCATGAATGCCAGATTCTTAGAAGAGGACAATGTAATGAACCATAAGTCCAAGAGTAGACTAATGCTTGAAGAGTTAAAATGGGACGTTCCGACTTTAGGACCAATTGTACAAGAGGACACACCACAAGTTATTGCACCGCGTGTCACTGAGGATACACAGGTGGTACCTCGTCGCAGTGGGAGGGTTGTCAGAAAGCCTGAAGGTTCATGTTTTTGGGAGAATCTTCAGACATGGTCCCTGGTAAAAATGAACCGGATCCCTGGACCTATGACGAGGCCCTCTAAGATAAGGATGCAGATTCTTGGCAAAGGGCAATGAACTCCGAGATAGAATCTATGGATTCTAACCATGTCTAGGAGCTAGTAGAACCACCCAATGGTGTAAAAGCCATTGGATGCAAGTGGATCTACAAGAGAAAGAGAGGATCAGATGGGAAGGTTGAGACCTTCAAAGCTAGGCTTGTTGCGAAAGGGTACACTCAGAAAGAGGGTATCGATTATGAGGAGACCTTTTCGCCGGTAGCTATGCTTAAGTCGATCTGGATTCTCTTATCGATAGCAGCTCACATGGATTATGAGGTATGGCAGATGGACGTCAAGACAGCTTTCCTTAACGGAAGTCTTGAGGAGACCATCTACATGTAGCAACCGAAGGGGTTTATTGCAAAGGGCAAAGAGCATCTAGTGTGCAAGCTTAATCGATCCATTTATGGATTAAAGCAAGCTTCAAGATCTTGGAACATCCGCTTTGATGAAGTGATCCAGTCATATGGATTTACTCAAAGCCCGGATGAGTCATGTGTGTACAAAAGATATGACGGAAACGTCGTGGTGTTTCTTGTACTGTACGTAGATGGCATTTTGTTAATTAGCAATAATGTCAAAGTGTTATCAGACGTAAGGGTCTGGCTATCAAAGCAGTTTGATATGAAGGACTTGGGAGAAGCGGGACACATCCTTGGGATCAAGGTCATAAGGGATTGCCAGAAAAGGATGTTGTGCTTATCCCAAGCTTCATATGTTAACACTGTCTTGTCTCGTTTTAGCATGGAAAACGATTTTCTACCCTTTAGGCATGGAGTTCTCCTATCCAAGGAGATGTGTCCGAAAACATCAAAGGAGATTGAGGAAATAAAGGTGGTTCCTTATGCTTCGGCAGTAGGAAGCCTCATGTATGCTATGTTGTGCACGAGACCTGATATCTGTTTTGTCGTGGGCATGGTTAGCAGAATTTAGAGTAACCCTGGACAGGGACATTGGACTGCAGTAAAGCATATATTGAAATACCTGAGATGGACTAGGGATTATATGCTGGTTTACCGAGCAGACCAATTAGTCCCTGTGGGTTATACGGACTCAGATTTCCAGTCAGATAGGGACAAAAGTAAGTCTACCTCAGGGTTTGTGTTTACTTTAGGAGGTGGAGCCATTGTTTGGAGGAGTGTCAAGCAGAAGTGCGTGGCAGACTCCACCATGGATGCTGAATATGTGGCAGCCTCTGAGGCAGCCAAGGAAGCTGTATGGCTCAGGAACTTCATCATGGACTTGGATGTGATTCTTGGTTTGCCCAGATCTATCACAATCTTTTGTGATAACAGTGGTGCAGTTGCAAACTCGAAGGAACCACGAGCCCATAAGGCGAGTAAACACATAGAGCGCAAGTACCACCTGATACGAGAAATCGTAAAGCGAGGAGAAGTGGCTGTCGCCAAGATTGCATTAGAGGATAACCTGGCAGATCCTTTCACAAAAGCTCTTCCAGCTAGAGCTTTTGATAGGCATGTGGAGGATATGGGAGTCTGATGTATGGCAGTAGAAGAATAGCAGTGTCTTTAAGTATAAGTGGGAGATTGTAAGATGTGTATACTGAAAGACATGAGTTTCTTTATATGAACGTCTTTATTATGAAAAGAGAATCACAACTACACTAGGTGCTTGTTTACATTAGTACACGCATGAAGTCCAATTACTTTGCATTGTAGATAACATGGTGTGTGTTGTCACACGAAAGATCATGTTATTAGTTCCTTGGTTAGTATAAATAAGAGGCCCACAACCGAGATGGAATTGGACAATCCATCGGGATGGTTGTAGTACAATTTGGTGTGGTTGGTCTTGACCATAGAATAACACTAGTGTGTTATGAGTACATTGAGCAGGACCGAAACCTGAGGTTATCCAATTTGTACTGACTCAATAATTGGATAGGACCTCAGTTTATGTTATGGAGTACGATCCCTTAATCCCGAACTAATATCGGGCATATATTATTAATTATTATTTCTTTGATTTATCAATGGGCGAGATCTATTCTGCTAGATCGATAGACCCGGTAAGTTAGGAGATAATATTAATAATATGATGTGCCAATGATTATTGATGGAATCTGTGTCTTGCTGAGTCAGGATGATGATGCCCCCTTGATGAGCTCAAAAGGTTCATCATGCTAAACCCTGCAGGTGGATTTGATCCGGCACGATGATAAGGTTGAGTGGTACTAGTCAAAGACCCAGAGGTTAATTAATTTAAATTATCAGTAATTTAATTAATTAACGGGCATTCAAGATCTTAAACACGGGGGGATGGACGACTCGTAATATGTGGAGCCCATATGAAAATATGGGGGTTGATGAGGAAGTTCAATTATGATCCTTTAGTGGAATGGATCTTAATTAATGGATCGGGTTTATATCCATTAGTGGGCCAAGATCCAACTCTTCCTCTTGGTCTCTACCTTAGCCCTATAAATACCCTATGAGATCAAGAAACCAAGGCTTAATCAATCCAATTGGAAAACCCTTGGCCTCTCTCTCTTTTCTCCCTCTCATCCTCTCTCCTAGGGCGCCGACGCACACCAAGAAGAGAGAACCCTTTCTCTTCTTCTTCTCTCCATCTTCTCTCTTTGCTTGGGCTGCTAAGGAAGGGGGGAAGGTCTCCTCTTCGGCTGGTGGCCGGAGCACACGAGAATGAGAGAGGAGAGTGGTCGGCGGCGTGGAGAAGCGCCTCTAGGTCGCCGGCGGTGAGGGAGAGGTCTAGAGTCATTGGCAGTGGGTTTGGGAAGAGGAAAACACTTCTTCATCCTTCCTCTCAATCTTCCTTAGACTCCTCGGCCTCTGTTGGACGGAGTGCAGGCGGCTGGCGGGCTTGGCTGGCCGGCGCGCACGCGTGGAAGAGGGAGGAGGCGGCGGCGCACCCTAGAGGCTAGGGTTTGCGACTAAGGTACATAAGAGAGGATTTTGGAGCTCTTGGTGATCTCGGATCGCGATGAATCATCGCCCACACGACGTCCACGAAGGGAGGGGCATAAGGTAGAAGATTGCGAGGTGATCGGAAAGGTATATCTTTTCCTACGCTCCTTTGATTAACCGTATGTCATTTATATGCCACGATCGTATGTCTCGTCATTTTATGTTTGATAATTTATTATTTTGATTCCATATCATGATGAATAAATTGTTAACTAGACCCCGACCATAAACACAAAAGTCGGCGATCAACTCGTCGCCTTTTCCGCGGTCAAACGGTCGAGCAAATTACAAGGCCAATATTGGTAATTGGCTATGTTATAATTTAGATAGTTCTATACGGCACGAGACGGTCGATGGGAGACAGGTCTTCATTCGGATTAAATTTTAATCCATAGACATGGAGAGGTCTCTCGGATTGACTAGGTATTCGCTAAGGAAACCCGCCAAGCCATACCCAACACCTGGTATCCAGGGCACCTGGATGCATCGGGGTGCCCTGGTTCAATGGGGGCGCCCAGGAGCAGTTTTTCCAGGCTTCTCTTGTGTTTGTTCACCTTTTTTGCCTCCAATTCTAGGTACCTACAAGATACACAAACACAAGACAAACACATATATAATCATAGCCTTAACGATTGGTTCCGACATTGGGATTTTCATGAAACCCTAGGTCGAACCGAGTTCCCTTCCTGGGAACGCGCCTTCGCCTACTCCCCTCAGGAGAAGTCTGCCAACCGGCTCCTCCAGTTGGACTTTTGCCCGATCATCCGGATCAAGACTTTGGTGCCCAGTCTACGATCAGGACTTATTGCCCAACCCTCGGTCATGTCTTAGGTGCCCAGCCCTCGACTAGGACTTATTGCCCAATCCACAAACCAGGAGTTCGTGCCTAACCCTCAGTTAGGTCTTAGGTGCCCAGCCCTTGGCTAGGACTTATTGCCCAATTACACGAACCAGGACTTCGTACCCAACTCTCGGTCAGGTCTTAGGTGCCCAGCCCACGACTAGGACTTAGTGCCCAATCCACGATCAAGACTTATTGCCCAATTCCTCGAACCAGGAATTATTGGCCTAGGTTAACTAGGACTTTGTTTACCTTGTTATGGATTTCTTGACTAACCCTTACCTTGTCTAATATATCACTAACTTAAGCATATTGTTAAACATTGAAATACTAGAGGAGGACATCACTGATGCATCTTACACCAACACAAACCACAAGTTTGGGATCACCGCCGGCGATCCTCCAGCCCTTTCTTCTCCTGCCGAACACCACCAAGTGGTGCTTTCTTGGATGAAGCTCCACGCCCAAAGGAAAAGAGAAGAAAGCCTTCTCTTCTTCCCTCCTTTGCACTGGTGCAACTTCTACCCTAGGAGAGAGAAGAGATGAGAGAAAAGAGAGAGAGAGAGGCCTAAGGTTTTCAATGTGTTGGGGGGTTCTTGGTTGTGACGACCCGCCTTCTCTTTCTCTCCCTTAAGGCGGGCGCCACATTTACTTAACCTTAACTTTATCTTATTCTTAGTCTTAGGTTATAACTACTTGACTTCCCTTAACTTGCTCTAATTTTTTTTTCTTTTAAAAAAAATTTTCATTTTATTTGCTTTGCAAGGATTTGACCCCTAGACCTCTTAGTTGTAAAACTGAAGCACTAACTAGCTGCTCTATACCACTTCTTTTCAATGGTACCAGTCGACTGCTATATAGCCAGTCAACTGGTATCGGCCACAGAAACTTTTTGTGCCCGGCACCAGTCGACTGGCCTCATGGCAGTCGACTGGTGCATCGAACAGGAGGTTCTGTTCGATATCGCAGTCGACTGGTTTTGAACCAGTCGACTGGCACGCCTGAAAACTGCATTTACAGACCTGAAAACCATTTCCAAAGCTTCACAATTCATATACTTTCAAGTAGATAGATAAATAACTCCAAATCTATACTCTACACTAGTTTTATAAACATTTTAGCAACCCAAAACAACCTCATAAACTTGCAATTAGGATCTTTGCGGAAGTAAATAAGCTATCAAAATATATGAACTCTAGACTAGAGTTTGTACCCAACTTTGTCTCTATGCAAGGTTTAAACAAAGTCATTCATTCTACCAATTCAAAACACCAAAACACATGTTCTACAAGACTTAACCCGACGATCTCTTCCACGGTTCCACCGCCACTGAACATCAATGCAAGTCCCGCTCGCCTCCCTAGCTTATGCTTTTTCTTTACCGTTGTCTGCAATAGAAGGAAATGTAACTAATAAGCGATTTGCTTAGTAAGTAAATCCTAACTCACAAATCCATGTGATTAATGCTAAACATGCTCTTTTCAAATAATGCTTGCTTCAAAACACATGCACTTTGAAATACTTACACATGAAAACTTTCACATACTTATCATGCTCAATCATGCTTGGAAACATTTACTGTAACGCCCGCTTTTTTTTTTCTTTTCATAAAGCGGCGTTACGTTAACATACTTAGAGCATGTAAACATCCTAATGCAGCGGAAACCTTTAAACATACACCTACATGCACTTACTACCATTCCTAGCATCCTAACATGGGAACTTAGCATCTTAACTTTATACTTAGCATCATATCATGTCATACTTAGCATCATGTCATACTTAGCATCATATCATGTCATACTTTAGCATCATATCATAGAGTCACATTCAAGTACTTAATAGTAAAGGTAGAGTTCTATCATAAGACGAGCAACCATATTGCTCCTTGGCCAAGTCACTATCACACACATGCCGTAATGCCCTCCTGCTGCTTCCTTACTGTCCCCTTGCTTGATCTGCGGTATAAGGAAAATAAGACTATAAGCACACGGGCTTAGTAAGACTCTTTCCTACTCACTAAAACCATTCATTATTTAATCATGAGCACATAAGACATTAACATACTTAGTGCTTTACTTAGAACATAAGCCTTTTCATCACTTAGCATCCATTCGACATGGCATGAACATAACTTAATCACATTCGTAGCAGGGCATAAACATAACCATAAAACATTCATAGCATGGTATAATACTTGGCATAGACATAAACATAATAAACATAACCTCATAAACGTTCTTAGCATGAACCTAAATAAAATCATGGCGTCCTAACTTAACACAACATAAATAAATCATGGCACCATAAATTAGTATGGGCATAAATAAAATCATGGCATTCTAACTTAACATAAACATAATTAAACCATGGCATCCTAAACTAGCATGAACATAAATAAAATCATGGCATCCTAACTTAGCATAAACATAATTAAATCATGGCATCCTAAACTAGCATAAAATCATGGCATCATAAACTAGCATAAAATCATGGTATTCTAACTTAGCATAAACATAATTAAATCATGGCATCCTAAACTAGCATAAAATCATGGCATCATAAACTAGCATAAAATCATGGCATCATATATTAGCATAATCATACATAAAATCATTTGCATAAACATACCTTGCATAAACTTACTTTGCATAGTATTCTTATCATAAATATAATGCATAACATGGATGGATGCATGTGGCAATTGCATATATATATATATATATAAGGATGCTTAATCTTTAAAACATACTTTTAAATGCTTAAACATAATCATCATATCATTGGGGCCCTGGCTTGTACCACATACATACATCATACGCGCGCATCCCTAAGTAAATACGAGGTAGCTAGCCTCGACCTACTAGGGTAAGGATAGCATAGTCGGTAGTCCCCGAACCGAGGCGTTCTTAAGGTGTTCATCCCTGTTGCACAGCTTCGGTAGTGCCAGAACCATGGACAGCATAGTCGGTAGTCCAGAACCGGGGCGTTCTTAAGGTGCCCATCCCTTGGACCCATACTTCGGTCCGGTACAAGCCCATTCATAAAGTAAAATACTTTACATGCTTCATCATTCATGAGACATTCATGGCATACTTAACATAGCATAACTTGTTACGGCTCGGCCCGTCTACCGGCCCATTTACCGGTCCTCTCGACCGTCGTACCGTCGACCATCGACCGTGCCGTTTAGCATATTTATGCCTTAAAGACATAAGCATCATCTTTCATTCATAACATATTCATTCATTCATCATACTTTCATCATACTTAACATCATCGTTGTGCCTTAAAGGCATCATCATTCATAGCATATTCATTCATTCATCATACTTAAACTTCATTCATCATTTTCATTCTTAGACATGGCATATATATACATCATTCATAAAGCATGGCATACATACAAATTATTCATAAAACATGGCATACATACATATCATTCATAAGACATGGCATACATACATATCATTCATAAATCATGGCATACATACATGTCATTCGTAAATCATGGCACATGTCTAAACATTTTATGACCTAACATATATTTCATGACATATAAACTAAGGGTTTGGTTAACATAGAATTCTTCCACCTTACTTAAACATACATCTTAATAACCTATACCCAAGCATCTTGGTAGGTTTAGCCCAACCCTAGCCCTAGGTTAGATCCTTGGCCGAAAGCCCCAAGGAAACCCTAGATCCATGAAACTTCTCCTAACTTCCCAAACAACATCTCCTACATTCATACTAGGCCATAGGAAATATTTGAGTTCATAATTAAGGCCAACCATAATTCTTTATCCCTAATCTTGCTCTTGGCCGAAACTTCAAGGCCATGGGGCCATGGAGAAATTCCATTAAAACCCCAAATCAATTGCTTAAACACCAACCATAGCTTACCATAGGGCCATTGGGGCCCTTATTTGAAATAAGTCCTAACTTTCCACCCTATTAGGGTACTTGGCCGAAACCTATAGGGTCTCTAGGCCATGTGAAACATTCACATAAATACCCTCCATCTCCCTTATATCATGACAATACATAAAACAAACACTTGAGGTTTTAATCCCAACCCTACACAAGGGTTCTTGTTGTTGGCCGAAACCCTAGGGTATCCTAGGGTACTCTAAAAATTCCCAAAAATTATCCTTAATCTCTAAACATCATAAGGGAACATTAAATAACATTATAAAGGTTTTTAGCATCATCATGGACCCTAAAACATTGTGGCTGAAACCCATAGGGTCTCTAGGGTGTTGATTTTGTTTCTTTCATGTTGGCCGAAACCCTAGGGTGCTCTAGGGTACTCTAAAAATTTCCAAAAATTATACTTAACCTCTAAACATCATAAGGGAACATTAAATAACATTATAAAGATTTTTAGCATCATTATGGACCCTAAAACATTGTGGCTGAAACCCATAGGGTCTCTAGGGTGTTGATTTTGTTTCTTTCATGTTGGCCGAAACCCAAGGGTGCTCTAGGGTACTCTAAAAATTCCTAAAAATTATACTTAACCTCTAAACATCATAAGGGAATATTAAATAACATTATAAAGATTTTTAGCATCATTATGGACCCTAAAACATTGTGGCCGAAACCCATAGGGTCTCTAGGGTGTTGATTTTGTTTCTTTCAACCTCAAGTCCCAAAAACCAACCAATAAATCATGCTAAAATATAAAGAACTATTATACCACAGGTGAGGGAGTCTTACTTTGTGGTTTCTTGATTTTTCACCTTGATTATAGAGAATCAAAAGAACTCCTTGGACCTTAAGTCACCTCTAGCCCTTGTAATCTTGGGAACCCTTTAGATCTTGGAGATGAGACCCTCTTGTGAAGCTTTTCCAAGGGAAATCTCCTCTTGAGATTTTCGGCTAGAATGAGGGAGGAAGAAAGAAACTCCTAAACCCCCTCTTTATAGCACATTAAGGAGGGTAAGTGAAGAGTCATGGTGTCTCTTCCTCTTCCCCTAAGCCTTAACCAAACTCCATTTCATTTCCTCATAGAAATCCCTTGCTAGGTGTGTTGGTTAGAGCATGCATGGTTATACAAGAGGTCCAAGGTTCAAATCCTTGGTGCATGCATTAATTTTCCATTTTATTTTTATTTTATTTTTCCTAATATTCGAAAATCCCCTAGAAATTCCCCCATAATTATGTTAATATTTCTCATTAAAACCCTTTTATATTTCTATAAATTTTTACCTAAAATTCATCAATAATCATGGTACTAGAAAGCCCATATAAGGCCCATTAGTGCCTAACTTTTCAATTTAAATAGGAAACCATGCTAAAACTCACCCATAATCATACTAATATTCCTAATTAAAATCCATTTATATTTATATTAAATTCTACCTAAAATCCACTAATAATCATGGTACTAGAAAAGCCCATATAAGGCCCATTAGTACTTAGTTTCTCAATTTAAATGAGAAAAATCATGGATTTCTAGGCTAAGGTTCGTACTAATATTTCTAGGTCCTCGGAAAATTATCTAGACATGCTTAATATTTTAAGAAAATATTAAGAGAATTTTCCGGGTCGTTACAATCCCCCATACCTCGTGAAAGTTCGTCCTCGAACTTAGAATAACTCCGGGTACTTGCGCCTCATCTCGTCCTCGCGTTCCCAGGTAGCTTCCTCGAACCGTTGACTTTGCCATAGGACCTTGACTAAGGGTACCTCTTTACTCCTCCCATACAAGGCCTCATAAGGTGCCATTTCAATAGTAGCTTGGTAGCTATTGTTGTAAGCAATTTTCCGCTAAGCATAGATATCGGCACCAACTCCCTTTGAAGTCCAAGGCACAAGCTGCAACACATCCTCTAGTACTTGATTCACCCATTCAGGTTGCCCGTCAGTCTAAGGGTGACCAGCGGTGCTGAATCATAGTTTAGTGCCGAGAGACTTCGGGACGCACTCCCAAAATGGGGGGTGAAGTGACCATCCCTATCTGAGATGGTGGTCTTGGGAACTCCATAAAGTCTAATTATCTCTTGGCATATAATTGAGCTAGTGTCATTAATAGCTCTATGATGTAATTATATGCATATATCATAATTATTTAGCTATTATAATTTTGGGTAAACCTAATAATAGAATGCTTCTGAAATATTAGTTAATGGTTGTTACATGATAAGTGAGATCATATTTACTATATTACCATAAAATAACTTAAGGAAATCTTATATATTATATATAAGATAATAGTGAAACATACGTTGATAATTCTAATATTTATAATTAGTATGAAAATATAGTGGACCCCTAATCTACAATAGGTGTTAATATAATTAGAACACTAACCTATGCGTATCATTTTGGGTTATACTGTATGACTTA
Source organism: Boesenbergia rotunda (assembly GCA_024364735.1). Classification (NCBI taxonomy): domain Eukaryota; kingdom Viridiplantae; phylum Streptophyta; class Magnoliopsida; order Zingiberales; family Zingiberaceae; genus Boesenbergia; species Boesenbergia rotunda. Next base: position 255,021 of record JAGFNQ010007805.1, on the reverse strand, counting down.
TACCATTAATTATATTAGTATTAGTATAATGGAACTAATGCTATATGCTAACATAGGTGAGAGTGTTATAATCTAATGTATGTAGGCTATCATATACTTCCCTATATGAGACTCTGGTGTTCTGCTTTAACTCTCTAACATGTCAGGCAGGTGCTGACATACTTAGCTATGTCTCTCTTCATCCCTGACCACCAAAATCTTCTTTTCAAATCCTGGTACATCTTAGTGGAACCAGGATGCATTGAGTAGGGAGTTCTATGGGCTTCTTCAAGAATCTTCTTTCTCAGCTCTTCACTATTAGGGACACATAAACGATCACCATAATAGAGTATCCCGCTGTCAGATACTCTAAACTCTTTACTCTCTCCTTCTTGCATCTCCTGCTTGATCCTTTAGATATTAGAATCCTCAACTTGCTCTTTCTGTATTTCTTCAAGCAAAGTTGACTCTAGTGTCAATAGAGCTAGCTGCCCATCAATAATCTCCACTCCATAATCTACTATATCCTTCTGTAAGGGTGGTGCCAACAATGATAAGGACATCAAAGTGTCACAAGTCTATCTACTCAGTGCATCTGCTACTCTATTGGCCTTACTAGGGTGGTAAAGGATCTCACAGTCATAATCCTTCACTAACTCAAGCCACCTTCGCTGTCTCATATTGAGGTCTTTCTGAGTGAAGAAATATTTCAGACTCTGGTGATCTGTATTAATCTTGCACTGCACTCCATACAGGTAATGTCTCCATATTTTTAGAGAGAAGACTACAGCTGCCAACTCCAGATCATGAGTGGGGTAATTCTTTTCATAATCCCTGAGTTGCCTGGAAGCATAAGCTATGCCTTTGCCTTCTTGCATAAGTATGGCTCCAAGTCCTAGCTTTGATGCATCACTGTATATATCAAAGCTCTTATCACCTTCAGGTACTGTAAGAATAGGAGCGCTTGTCAGTCTCTTCTTCACTCAAGGAAACTCTGCTCACAGTCTTCAGTCTACTCATACTTCTTATTCTTTCTGGTAAGGGCTGTAAGTGGAGAAGCTATCTTTGAAAAGTCCTCTACAAACCTTCTGTAGTACCCTGCTAAACCCAGAAAACTTCTGATCTCACTAGCATTCGTTGGTCGACTCCAGTTACTAACTGCTTCAATCTTGGCTGGGTCTACCATAATGCCTTCTTTGGAAATGATGTGGCCTAGGAATGCCACCTGGTCAAGCCAAAACTCACACTTTGAGAATTTGGCGTACAACTCCTTCTGATGTAAGGTTTGCAATACCATCTTCAGGTGTTCGTCATGTTCTTCCTGAGTCTTTGAATACACTAGGATATCATCAATAAAGACAATGATGAACTTGTCCAGAAAATCCTTGAACACTCTATTCATTAGATCCATAAACGTCGCAGGGGCGTTTGTCACTCCAAAGGGCATGACCACAAACTCATAGTGCCCATATCTTGTACTGAAAGCAGTCCTTGGCACATCACTCTCCTTCACTCTGAGCTGATGGTAACCTGATCGCAGATCTATCTTGGAGAACACTGTGGCTCCCTTCAGCTGATCAAATAATTCATCTATCCTTGGCAAAGGATATCTGTTCTTGATGGTTACCTTATTCAAAGCTCGATAATCTATGCACATTCGCATAGATCCATCTTTCTTCTTGACGAACAGTACAGGAGCTCCCCAAGGTGAATGACTAGGGCGGATGAAACCCTTGTCGAGCAGCTCTTGCAATTGTTCTTGCAGCTCTTTCAGTTCTGCTAGTGCCATGCGATAAGGTGCCTTTGAAATTGGGTTGGTTCCTGGAACCAACTCAATTTTAAATTCAATTTCTCGATTGGGAGGGAGTCCTGGTAACTCTTCAGGAAACACCTCCGGATAGTCACAGACTACCCTCACTTCCTCTTTCTTTAATCCTTCTCTTTGACTTCCATCTACTATATGAGCTAGAAAACCAGAACACCCATTATCTAACATCTTGTGAGCTTGTAGGTTAGAAAGAAACCTTTTGTCTTTCTCTTTGGGTCTACGACAAACTCGAATGGAAGTTCTGCTTCTGGTGTGAACTTTACTCTTCTTCTACGGCATTCAATAGCAGCATTGTACTTGCTTAAGAAATCCATCCCTAAGATGATATCATAATCCTTCATGTCAAGGACTACTAATCACCATAGAGTTCTTGGTTGGAAATCTGAATTAATACAGCTCTTAGCCACTGAGTAGATGTCATGACCTCTCCCGAAGGTAAGGTTGTTAAGAACTTCATCGTTCAATATTTCTGGTGGCCTTTATACTGTTTAAGTAGTGCCCCGTGATCAAAGCACTACTTATCAGTTCTTCGGAGGTTTGTGGCCTCTTAACACCGCTAGCCCCATTTAACGCTATCTCAGGCCTTAACATCTTGAGCATTAGCCTGACTATCTCTTTTTCTGTGCTAACTAGCTCTGGGCACAGACGAGCTAACTGATTAAACTTCTTCACTGCTTCATCCACGGATAAGTCTCCTTGTCTGAACTCCGTGAACTCGTCGTAACGCTTGTTGGTTACTCGCATGTGAAAATATTCTTCGAAGAACTCAGTCTCGAAGTCGGCCCATGTCATCTAGCTGATATTTCTCTTGGCCTAGACTCTCTCTCCCATCACAATCTAGCATCTCCGGTAAGGCAGAAGGAGGCACTCTTTATCTTCTCTACCTCAGGTCAGTCCAGTTGCTCTACTTTGCTTTCCAACGTTTTGAACCATGCTTGAGAATCCCATGGTTCACTTGTGCCTGAGAAGTTTTCTGACTTCAGTTTCTACCACTAGATGAGGTACGCTTCTTGCCTTACCCCCCTTGCCGGGACTATACATGTAACCGATGGATCGTCGGTCACAACTGGTGCCACTACATTCTCCACCAGCGGGGAAATGGGAGTGGCCTACTCGTTAGTCATCATGGTGACAATAACTTGCTGCTATTCTACTACTTACCCTTGTAACCGAGCCACCACCTCTAAAAGATTTGGTGGTGGTACTGACTTTGTTGCCTCTTGCCCTTTAGGAGCTCGCACCTCATTTTGGGCCTTTCTAGGACGTCCACTTGACATTCTCTTACTCTATATCATAAAGAGACTATGTTGCCTCTTGCCCTCTAGGAGCTTGCTCCTCATTTCGGACAATTCTGGGACGTCCTCTTGCCATTCTCTTACTCTATAGTGTAAAGAAAATAAAAGCTCATTATCTCTTACTAACTTACTTCATTATCTCCATGCACATATTAGCATATAATAATACTAACATACTTCCTTATCATCATGCACTTACTGATACTAGCTGTCAACAATGAAAAGCATACAAAACTACAACATATAAACTTCTTACTTGGCAGGCGGCAGGATTGATGCTTGATGTCAGTGTGGCGGAAGGGTGGAAACTTTGCTCTGATACCACTCTGTGACGACCCGCCTTCTCTTTCTCTCCCTTAAGGCAGGTGCCACATTTACTTAACCTTAACTTTATCTTATTCTTAGCCTTAGGTTATAACTACTTGACTTCCCTTAACTTGCTCTGATTTTTTTTTCTTTTAAAAAAAACTTTCATTTTATTTGCTTTGCAAGGATTTGACCCCTAGACCTCTTAGTTGTAAAACTGAAGCACTAACCAGCTGCTCTATACCACTTCTTTTCAATGGTACCAGTCGACTGCTATATAGCCAGTCGACTGGTATCGGCCACAGAAACTTTTTGTGCCCGGCACCAGTCGACTGGCCTCATGGCAGTCGACTGGTGCATCGAACAGGAGGTTCTGTTCGATATCGCAGTCGACTGGTTCTGAACCAGTCGACTGGCACGCTTGAAAACTGCATTTACAGACCTGAAAACCATTTCCAAAGCTTCACAATTCATATACTTTCAAGTAGATAGATAAATAACTCCAAATCTATACTCTACACTAGTTTTATAAACATTTTAGCAACCCAAAACAACCTCATAAACTTGCAATTAGGATCTTTGCGGAAGTAAATGAGCTATCAAAATATATGAACTCTAGACTAGAGTTTGTACCCAACTTTGTCTCTATGCAAGGTTTAAACAAAGTCATTCATTCTACCAATTCAAAACACCAAAACACATGTTCTACAAGACTTAACCCGACGATCTCTTCCACGATTCCGCCGCCACTGAACATCAATGCAAGTCCCGCTCGCCTCCCTAGCTTATGCTTTTTCTTTACCTTTGTCTGCAATAGAAGAAAATGCAACTAATAAGCGATTTGCTTAGTAAGTAAATCCTAACTCACAAATCCATGCGATTAATGCTAAACATGCTCTTTTCAAATAATGCTTGCTTCAAAACACATGCACTTTGAAATACTTACACATGGAAACTTTCACATACTTATCATGCTCAATCATGCTTGGAAACATTTACTAGCATTAAAACATTGGCAAATCTAACTTGCTCATAATTTCTTTTGAGACTTGCTACTTATGCATTTCCATACTTTAAACCACTAACTTCTTTGCTCTTGCTCTTTAACATGTTTGTAACATAACAATGTTAACATACATAGCAAAACATATGCTTAAACTGAAAATACTTACATATACTCATATACTTCAAAATAATAATCAACTTTCTCAGGTCTTGACACTGTACCTGGTATCAGTGTACCAATGCGCGCATCCCTAATAGGTTTCGGGGTAGCTAGCCACCGCACCCTATTAGAGCTTCTTTCTTACTTTCTGTGGGCCTCTCATTTGCCCGGTGCATGTCACTTTACAAAAGTAAAATACTTTCTTACTCATAATGCTTGTATTTATCAAGCTAACTTTCTTTTTCATAAATCTTGCACTATAAACCTTTACCTTTTCTTACTTGGAACTTTCATCGAGCACCTTGCATGCCCTTAACCCCAAAACTCCTTTTTGGGACTTTTCAAGAACTTACTCTTGTCATACTTAGGTCTCATACACAAAAACTTACTCCAATTCATATTCTATTATAAAACATGTATTCTTTAGGAACTTAAAACACACAATAAAAAAACCCATAATCTTAAAGCATGCACTTAGATCACAAACATGGTTCTACAACGAGAAATACATGGCGAAACTACTTCTATTGCAGGTGAGTGATTTACTTACCCTTTTCTTGAAGAAAACTCACTAAGTATCTCGAAATTCTAGCGTAGGGTTCTTTTCCTCTTCCTTTGCAAGAAAACTCCACTTCTTGGCCCTAGGGAAGAAGCCCTAGGTTTTCTACTTCAAGAGGAAGAAGAAGGAGGAGAAAACTCTCCTTTTCCTCCCTGTTTTTCGCAGCCTCCCAACTTGCTCGTGCGGCCTCCTACAACCCTAAAAGGGGTCTTAACCCAACTTAAGTGGAAGATTAAATACCTCTTCATGAAACGGGCTAAATCAACTATAACATTATTTCGCTTCATCCTTTTTTGTGCTTGATACCCTTGCCCAGCTGGTTAGCAAAGCTTGCTTAAGGATTTGCTTCTCACGTGGTCGTGAGATCAATCCCCACCCGACCCCTTTAATTAATTTTTTTTTCTTTTTATTTTAATTCCGAAAAATGCTAGAAAAATTCCGAAAAATCCCTAATAATACCAGAAAATTATTGGGTGTTACATTGGTTTCATGACACCATGGGGTATTTATAAAGCTACAATAGGGACCATGAGGAGGAGTTGGGTCTTGGCCACCTAATGGATCAAGACCCGATCCATTAATGAAGATCCATTCCACTAAAGGCTCTTCATTGAACTACCTCACCAACCCCCATATTTAAATATGGGCTCCACCTATTATGAGTACAATCATCTCCCTATGTTTAAGATATCGAATGCCCATTGATTAATTTAAATTATTGACAATCTTAATTAATCAACATCTATCTCCTTGATTAGTACCACTCATCCTTATCATCATGTCAGACTAAGTCCACATGCAGGATTTAATATGATGAACTTTATGAGCTCATCAAGGGGGCATCATCATCCCGACTCACCAGGACACGATTTCTGTCTATAATCAATGGCACACCATGTAAATAATATTATTTTCCAATTTACCAGGCCTATCGATTTAATAGAATAAATCTCACCTATTGATAAATTAAAGAAATAAATATTAAGTACATATACCCGTTATTATATCAAGATTAAGAGCATGTACTCCATAATAAACTGAGGTCTGATACAATTATAATGTCAGTATAAATTGGATCACCTCTATGTCTGTCCTGCTCAAAGCACACAAAGTGCACTAGTGTAATTCTATGGTCAAGATAAATCAACCCCAAATTACACTACAACCATCCCGATGGTTTGTCCAAATCCATCTCGGTTGTGAGCCTTTACTTATACATTACAAGGGACTGATAACATGACCTTCTGTGCAACACCACACACTATGTTATCTATAGTGTAAAGCATTAGACAATATACACATACTAATATAAACATACAAACTGTGATCTTATGATTCTCTTTCAAAATGTAGATGTCTTATACAAAAGCAAGGCTTTTAGTATACATCCTAACACGCTTTACCCTACCTGACTCCTTAGACAGGCTTCCCTAACGTACTATCATCTCACCTCATCCTAATACTATGTTGTTCAAGTTTCAATTAAATCTGATCCTTAACTAACCATTCCTAAATCTAAGCAGAACAATATAAAAAAAATAAACAAACATCAAGCAGTAATTCAAGAAAAAAATTATCTAAATACAAAAATGATTTTTATATTAGCTCCCCCTGGACTGAAGCCTCAATATGGGCTAGGCAAGATGTGAATCTTTTCCTTGGGGATCCAATATTGGTTTGGTCCAGCTTATTTGTTCAAACTCAGCTTAGGAACCCATGCTTGGACTCAGGTTCTAGTTTGGTTCAATACAGAGTAGTAAGATCTGTATCGTGAGTTGGTTCGATAGCCAAGTCCGGATCGATTTAGAACTGACTTCTGGTTTCCAGAATCATGTCAAGATTCTTGGAACTCGAAGTGAACTATTCTAACGCGACTCTGAGTTCCTTGACTTGAGTTTTCAAGGAGGAATTCTCTTCCTCAAGCTTTTGATCATGAGATGAGTTTCCTTCTTGAACTGACTCAGTTAAGGAACTCAAGTTGACTTCCTCATTCAGGATTTTGACTTCCTGTCGGAGGGTTTCAACCCGAACATTTGCTTTTGCCAACTTGCGAGATAGATATGAAATTAAATCGTAAAGCTGCAATTCGGGATAGTGTCTTACTGTTATTCGTCTGTCCTCCAAGATTGATAGCTTTCCGGTGTCGACGTCTTCTTCCGGTTTCGATTCAGATTCGGAGTTAAGATCTTTCGAGACAGTCAGTGCGAGAAGATTGGAGTGCGGGGCCTCTTCTTCATATTCCGAAGATGATTCGTCTCACGTGGCTTATAGTGCCTTCTTCCTCCGAGTTTTCTTGTTTTCTTTCAAGTTAGGACACTCCGATTTGAAGTGACCCTTCTTGTTGCACCTGTAATAGGTTATGTCGCTCTTTGTTTTTTGGGTTGTGGAAGGTTCAGCTGGATCGTCCTTCTTTGGTGCAGTCTTCTTCTTTTGCTTTTGTTTCTTCAGCAACTTGTAGTAGATGCGAGCCATCTGGACCAGTTCTGGATGGTCGATTCTATTGTAGTCGGATTCTGAATTGGAATCTGACTAGGGTATCGATTGTAATTTTTTCTTTTTTGGTTTTCCTTGAGTTTTACCTGCAAATAAAGCCATACTTTTCTTGACCTGTGCAGTATTAGTTTGTTCATGTAACTCTAATTTGGAAAACAATTCATCATGTTTTATATCTGAAAGGTTTCTAGAAACCATATAAGCATCTACCATAGATGTCCACAATGAGTTCCTTGGGAATGAGTTCAGGGTGTACCTTATTAGGTCACGGTTTTCCACGTTATGACCTATAGTGTGTAGTCTGTTCATCAGTTCCTGGATCCTTGCGTGGAGCTGTACTGTTATTTCCCCATCCTGCATCATGATGGTGTACAGCTTGTTGAGAAGAAGATCACGTTTGTTGATCCACGTATCTGACGTACCCTCGTGCAGCTCGATCAACTTGTTCCAAAGCTCCTTTGCGCTGCTGAAGGGGCCGACGCAGTTGAGCTCTTCCTTGGTTAAGCCACATTGAAGCGTCTGCGTGGTGTTGGTCTCTGCTTCGATCTTCTTTTTGAGTGGAGTGTCCCACTCTGAGTATCCTTGCACTTCACCTTGTGCATTTTTAGGGATCTCCAATCCGAACTGGATAATGATCCACATGTCCACCTGAGTTTTCAGGTGGACCTCCATCTTGCTCTTCCAGTAGGAGAAATCTTCTCCTGAGAAGAGTGGTGGTCTCGCGGTGTTTGACATTTGAAGCAACGGCTGTGACTCTTGTCCCTCCGGACTCCTGGCGATGGTACCTCCTTTGTCGCCGGTGGTGAAGATCGAGTCTTACAAGTAGGACACTAGTTTTTATAGTGCCCTCTCTCCCTGCACTTAAAACATATTATATGAAATTTAAATACTAACATAATTTAATTACCTGATTCACCCTTGCTCCCCCTCAACTCCTGGCATCTTTGCTCCATCGGCTGTTAGTCCGGTGAAGTGCTACCAGGCTCTGATACCACTTGTAGGATCGGTGTCGTCAATAGAGGGGGGTGAATATCGACTTGAAAATTTTGTCGGAAACTTCGACGTTCGTTCATTTGTTCTAGTTAAAGAGTTAGTAGCATAGCGGAAAATAATAAAACAAATGAAAGACATAACACAGAAGACACGCAGGTTTTTACTTTGTTCCCAACCCCCCAGGGTTAGTACATCCAAGGCCTAATCACGGGTAGCACCCGTCCACTAGTGGTCTCCTTTCCGAAATTTCTGGAGGTGGAGAAACCCATCTTATAGTTTGATTTACAAACAAAAATATATGAAATGAAGTACAATTTGTAATAACAACAAACCAAAATGAATTGACGATTCTGACCAATCCGGATCTCTGAAGCATCACGCACTTCCTCCTGGAGCTTCCTTGGTCGCAGAGTTTCATATCTAGTGCTTTTTCTTTACTCAGAATGCTTAGAATGATGTTGCAAGTGTTGTCCTGAGTTGAGGGGTCGATGCCCCTTTTATAGCATCATCCTAGGCGCCCTAGAGCCTTTGGGGCGCCTCTATATGGTCAAAAATCCATCCATAATCGCAAACTTCGCGATGCTGATAAGAACCTCTTCCCAGGTGCCTGGGAGGTCCAGGGCTCCTGGGTCATGGGGGCGCCTTTGTTGTCCAGCCCAACCCAGGCAGCTGCCCTCCATCGAGGGCACCTGGGTCATTGGGGCTACCTGGTTCATGGGGGCGCCCTAGAAGAGATTTTCCAAGCCATTTCTTGTGTTTGCTCGCCTAGCTTGCCTCCAAATCAAGGTACCTACAAGATACATAAACACAAGACAAGTATGCAAATAATCTTAGCCTTAATGATTAGATCTGACTTTGGATTTCACTCGAACCCTAGGTCGAACCGACGGCTAGTGTTCCCTTTCTCAGGGAACGTGCCCTCGCCTACTCCTCTCAGGAGAAATTATCTTTTGCCAACCGGCTTCTCTAGTTGGACTTTTGCCCGATCTTCCGGATCAGGACTTCGGTGCCTAGTCCACGACCAGGACTTATTGCCCAACCCTTGGTCAGGTCTTCGGTGCCCAATCCACGACCAGGACTTATTGCTCAATTCCACGAACTAGGACTTCATGCCTAGTTCATGACCAGGACTTATTGCCCAACCCTCGGTCAGGTCTTCGGTGCCTAGCCCTCGTCCAGGACTTATTGCCCAATTCCTCGAACCAGGACTTCGTGCCCAACCCTCGGTCAGGTCTTAGGTGCCCAACCCTCGGCCAAGACTTAGTGCCCAATTCCTCGAACTAGGACTTCGTACCTAGGTTAACTAGGACTTTGCTTCACCATGATAAAGACTACTTTTGCTAGTCATATTAATCCTGACTAGACTTCTCTTTTGCCAAACATCAAGTCCTATTTGGCTTACTCCTTGGTCTAACTGACCAACCCTGGGTTTTCTGCTAAACATCAGATCTTGTTTAGCTAATCCTTGTTTTAACTGATCAAACCTTAGTATATTAACCAGATTAAATCTAGGTTTGATCATCCTGCCAAACATCAGGTCCTGTTTGGCTAACCCTTGGTAACCTTAACCAACCCTGGGTTCTGGTTCACTCTGCCAAACATCATATCCTGTTTGGCTAAATCTTTGTCAACCTGATCAACCCTGGGTTAACCCTACCAAACATAAGGTCTTGTTTGGTTTAACACTTGATCACTTTGACTAACTCTTACCTTGTCTAACACATATTGTTACTAACTTAAATATATTGTTAAATATCGAAACACTTAGAGGAAGACATCACTGATATATCTTGCACCAACACTATATAGCTTATCTTGTAGACTCAATTAGTACTTAATTAGCAATTCCTGTAGATCAATATTTTTATTACTTGACGATGGTTCCTATGCATTTGCGTGTACACATCAAGTTTTGGCACCATTGTCGAGGACTATTCGTATTAACATTAATCGATAAACAACTTAGTTAACTAGATTTTTTTCATTTTGTTTATAAAATTCTGCATTTTCCTTTTGTGATAGCTTACATTTTAATTTTCCTTCTTTTATTCCTGCATTTCTTTACTTATTTTTAATTTTGCATTTTATAACACAAAATTTGATCGGTACCTTGGTTACTTTATATCACATATATCCAATGTTTTCTGTTATGAGTACTCTCTGTGCCTTTTGTTCTCTATTGTTACTATTCTAGGAGAGGCTAGACAATTTTCTCTATATATAAACATGGATCCAAATTCTTGCAATTCAAAGACTTCAATGAGGACTATGATCCAAACATTAATCAATATGAGTATCTCTGCGAAAATTATAGTAGCATGACTTATCCAGCTGCTATATGTTATTTATTTCACCAAACTGCTAACACTCCAACGGAACTTCAATGTTTATTTCAACTTGAATATTAGATTATGGATGAACCGACTTCTAGCACTGATAGCCATTATTGAAAAAATCTACAATCTCAAAACTTTCAACCTCAACAAATCCTCGAGCAGCATGTATATTTCCAACCATAGTAGCATAACCCTGACCCATCTCAAGATTGGATGGATTATAAAGACTTTGATTATAGAAGCATGCAAGGTATCGAGCAAACTTTTCAAACATGCCAGAGCCTGTCAGAATTTCAAGATGATTCAATACTTGATGGACCACATGAATCTTGTTGAGATGACTTCCTAGAAAGATTCTCAAGATGTAAAAACCTACTCCCAGTCAGATGAACACCACAATATAAGAATTAGAAGACCTTATGGTGCAACAAGGGATCGGAGAAAATGAGGAATTGTGTTTCTCCGATCCCTACAACAAACCAATGCATCAAGTCCTAATTTGGAGATACAGTTAAATCTTATGTCAAAGGGAATAGATTGTAAAGATGATGGTGATTTTGTCTACCATTCATCAAATCTATAGAACTCCTCTGGTGTTTTGTGTGATGAGGGCACATCTATTGACACTCCAAATATTGCTAGGACTATTGATGCACCATTATCCATTCTGGTTGACATTTTTGATGTAGCTCCTGGTATTGAAGTTGATAAAGCATGCTTGATTGATGAGATTATAGAGGGGACAAATATTAACGATGGTAGCCTTATGGATGAGTATACATCAAGAACTTTTGAGGTGGCTATCACATTGGGGATGGATTGTTGAGGCAATCTGTGGTCCGGAGTGACTAAGTATTTTGATGTTTGGGCAAAGGGTTTAAGTTAGATTTTCCTTGTGTTCTCATATGTGTATGTTGAGTATGCAGGATGTACAGGTTACACATATGGACTTGACTGGACGACCTCAGTACGGTGAAGGATGGCATGGAGGCAAGCTGGAGGCTTGCGTGCATCCGAGGGATGGGAGACGAAGATGAAGAGGGTACGAAGGCAACAGTCGAGGCTGTGGAGGAGGAGTCAGTCGAGTCGTGAGGGTACGAGTGTTGTGTGATTGTACTCGGGAAGTCCTAGTGGTCAAGTGCAGAGTGAATTGTACTCGGGGAGTGTAAACCTAGGACTAGTAAGGGACCAGTCGACTGCCCTGGGAGCAATCGACTGGTAGCAGCTAGTGAGTTGGCAGAATTCGAACGTTGGAGTGTTAACGGTCGAATTCTGAGTGGGGCAGTCAACTGCCCTGGGAGCAGTTGACTGCCGGCGAGGGTTTTTAGCCCGAGTTCTATTTAAAGAGAACTCAGTTTGGGCTGAGACTCTTGACGAAACTCGCTTGGGTAAAGTGAGTTAGTAGTCTCTTGTGCCTAGATCTTGTCAAAGTGATTGTGGTGAGGTTTCTCCACCCACAAGGAGTGACGAGGGCTAGCCCGAGGTTATTCGGGGATTGATCCACCGACGAATTCTTGGATTAGTCACCCGTCCGAGGTGGATACCAACTAAATCGTCCGTGTTAGCATTAGTTAGTGATTTTCTTATTGTTTTATTGTATATTCCGCTGTGCAACTAACCGTGCAGGAAGAAAGGGGTTCGAGACTTGCTATTCACCCCCCCCCCCCTCTAGCAATGCTTTTCGATCTATCATGGATGAGATCATTGATGCATAACCCTATAAGTAGGAAGTGGTGGTTAGTTGGAAACCACAGGACTGGACACTCCCACTTCCACCAAAGTCTAGATTTACACTGAAAAAGACCTTGACATCTTTTGTGATAGTCATGTTCCTAGCTTGGGTGCTAGGACTGAACCATCTCCGACCTCTAGTGCGTACATACAAGGAGACAATAAAGGAGAAAGCTTTGCTATATCCTTTGTTGAAGGCTTTTTTGTTTTCATTTCAATTTTTGATTTCTATATAGTTTCATAACTTAATCCTTCTACTTAATTTTTCTTGTCTATTTGCCTTTTATAGGAGTTCAAGTCTAGGAGGAGTATGGGTACAAGATAGAAGGGTGACCTAAAACGATTCAGATATTTGGCATGTATCAATTAGTAATGCCCTTCACTTTTGAACCTCCTCAATATTAGAATTTTGTTTTCATTAGGACAATGAAAAGTTTAAGTCCGGGGGTGCATGCATGCATTGAGTTGTAAGGAAGTTTTTGTCGTTTTTTTCTTTCAGAATAAAATTCTCTAGTTGCATCATTCATCACATTATTTTGACTTGTTCTCTAGTAAAAATGGTAGCACATTTATTCTTCATGCATGTTATTATGTTTTAGTGCTAGTATGTTTGGTGGATGATTTTTCTTGATCTTTAGTAGCATGAAGTGAGAAAAGTTTTATTGAAACATTTGGGTTATGGCTTAGTTTGAGGATCTCCCTTCACTTTGCCTAGTTTAGATAGTAGATAACTCAATAAATAGTCATGCTTCAAAAAACTTGTTAGTACTTGTGTTCCTTTGGTGATCTCTTAAACTACATCTTGGTTACTGGATGAGTCTCAGGTAATGTCAACTCACTTGGAAAAATCAATATTCCTACATTTGCATTTGTATATATGCATATGTGTTAGTGCTATACTTTTAAAGCACCAAAAAAATCATGAGAATAAGGGATATTAAAAGTAGTGTCGTGAGTGAAAACTAACAACTTAGCCTTTTGAGACCAAGTTAGGTTACTGGAGAAATAAATCTAAGTTTCTCTTGATTCTAAGCCCATATTTGAGACCTTGGATAGATTGGCAGGGATGAATCGAGTGTGAGGTAGATAAGTGTCTATCACCGGGAGCATAGGGAGCACAGTTAAATGACGAATTGACTAGACATAAAGATTAAAACTTGAAAGACTATGACCACTCATTGCAAAAAGCACAGAGAACTACTACTTAAGCCACACTCAGATTGTTTTGATATCATGTTTATCAATGAAACTATTTGATAAAGTTAGATTAATTCACTAAGAATAATGATGCACTATATTGACACATAAATTTGGATTACAGGTTTTTTCTTGAGGATAAGTAAATACTTAAGTGTAGGGGTGATCTCACTGCACAGGACGTGCCAGGGCTACATGCGCATTTATAGGGGGTGTGCGGCCTTGGCACAGCCTGTGCTGTCATTTTCCAAGCAGCACCATGACTAGGCTATGCCAATTGGCATGACCCATGCAGCTACCGCCACCATCCACATGGCACGGTCATTTGATCCCACATGGTGGTGCCGACGGGCCACATGCCCACTATAAAAGGGCTCTCTTTCCCTAGGGCACTCATCTTTGGATTGGGGTTAGCGCCTTTGCCTTGGGGGAATGATTCTCCCCTCTAGGGGAGACCCTAGAGCCATCGTTTTTGCCTCCATTGACGATCCATCCACCTCCATAGCAAGGTGATCCTCCAAGAAGACCGATGCCACATCGATAAAGCATTCTCTTCTCTCTTCTCTTCATGTTTTGAGTTGTAGATACTTTATTCTTTGTCCTTTTGTTGTATCTCCCTTGTAATGGAGTAGTTTCTCCGATCTAGGATATAGGGAGTAGCTATTATATGATGTTGATGCATAAACTATGAATTTGTCCATTTCCTTGTTCAATAAAATTTTTATTGTCTTGTTTTATATGTATTATGTATTGTTATATATGTATTGTGCCATGTATGTGTTTGATGAAATTTGTGAATGGAAAATACAAGTAGTTGTGAAGGATTGATCACCACGTAGAGGAAATGTCCAAAATCATATGATCGGAAGCCCTTTGAGTCAAATGGCTACCTTTAACCACATATCTTGGGCATTACCTCGAAATGGAGGTCAATCCCTTACAAGAGATTAACTAACAATACTTAATGGGTTATTCTCTATCCTGTGTTAAGTGTTTTGCGTAATCTAAAGTAGAATGACCGGGGGCCTTCGTGACAAAGGGTTACCTTTAACTGAATTCTCTAGGTTATCTTCTCTACTTAATGACATTGGATGCCAAAAGGAGAAGCACTCTGTTATACTTCTGTAGGGTTAACACTGATACTTAGTTAGGATCTTTATGAGCGCATAAACATTGAGATTAGGATATGAGCAACCCATAGAATATCAACTAGCATTGTGACAAAACCGAACTCATAGATTTCACCCATCCAATCCTTCCCCAAGATCGACTTTCTCACTCTCTCTTCTTCTCTCCCTCTCCTTCACTCTCTTTCTCATAAGCTATCACAAACAACCCTGCAATCATCTAAATAGCTTGCTTTGTGAACTCGACTAGTGCTTAATCAACAATCCTAGTGGATCGATATTGTATTATTTGACGATGTTCTAATGCACTTGCGGATACACATTACTGGTTCAACTTAGATCTAATGTGGAAATCTAAGTGAGACCAAGACTAGATCATGATCATAGTAAGATATGATCTAAATCATAAATATATATAAAGTATTCATGCATATATTTTTCTAACTCTACGTAGAATCATACGTAGATCTTCGAATTTTACATGAGTTGCCACCGCAGAGCTTGATTCTAAGTCCAGAGTCAAAAGATATGGTAACGAGAAGATTATTGTGTTGAACAATAGATTAGAGGCACCCCGGGATAATTAGAAGCGCCTTGGGAGGCGCCCTGGGTTGTAGGGGGCACCTTGAATCAGAAAGATTATCAATGTCAGATCGGATAAGCTTCATTAGAGGCACCCTGGATCATTGGAGGCACCCCCAATGTAGTATATAAGAAGAAATCATCCAGAACCCAAGACATCACTTCAAAATATGCTTTCAAGTTAATTCTGCTACATTGTCTCCTTGCAATTGTTGTACTATGACTCTTCGACACCGACCTCGAGTTATGATCTTCAACTACAAAGTGTCGGTAAAATTTAATTGTTGATTTCTTTTTTATTTGTTACATAGAAAAGTGCAATGTGTTACACTTTTCTTATTCTTGTATTCATTTGCTCTTCTGGCGGTTTCCCACAAGAGGATTTTAGTGGATTACCCATCAATAAAGGTCTTAAGGTCTAGGACTTGGAGTAGGAGTCATCAAGGCTCCGAACAAAGTAAATCAACTTGCATACTCTTTTTGTTTTCTTTGTACTCATTTTTTGTTTCCGTTACACGCTTAAATATTTTTTAAAAACTAAAAAGAAAGATTTTAAAAAACAAGTGATTCAACCCCCTCCCCCTCTCACATGCATTGATCCTACAATAAGTTTTATACTATTATGCTTCTGTTATGTGCTATCTATGGGCCTAGAAGGGTTCTAGGCTCGCGGAATGGGTATATTCTGATAGGTGTGGTGGCAGACTCTAATTGACTGGAGCACATCCACTTCCAGGCACCCAGAAGGGATTCAGGCGTCCGGGAAGGGATAGAGCCAATATGGATAGAGTTGTAGTCAAGTGGTGCCACATCAAGGTAGTGCCAAAAAGGGATCCAAGCGTTCGGAGTTGGATAACTCAATGATGATGGTGGATTGGATAAGCCTTGGTGAAGCCATCTGGAGCTAGTCTAGGTGCCTGGAATAACCTATAAAATGAGCCTTTGACCAAGAGATCATGACAATAGATTTTACACTCAAACGATCTTTGCGCTGCTTCGAACTTCTGCTATAACGTCAAAATGCCTCACTCTACTCCGAATCTTCTTTGGTTGTCAATATTGTTTATTTGTTTAGTCAATTATATTACATATTCAACTTCTTATACTTGATGAAATGATAGTGAATCGCCTAATGAAAGCGATCAATGATCATTGGCCATGGACTAACAACACATGTTGTGAACCAAGTAAAAAAGAAATCGTGTTAGCTTAGTTTTTCTTCTCTCTTATTTTGACTATGTACTTTTCGAAAACCATGAAAAAAATGACATATACTATTCACCCCCTCAAGTGCTTCTTCTTTTTTTTTTTTTGAAATAGGTAATTGTATAAAATGCTTCAAGAGGTTGTGACCTCCTTCGGTGGGAGCAAAATACAATCATAACTTGGAGCTATCCACCTACATGTGAGGTAAACTCCATCAACACCCATTAGATCACTCAGACATAGTCCCCATTACATCATCACACGTAGGGATAGTAATTTTCTCCGAATCCGACGAAGAATTCGATATCTGACCTGAATGGAGGAGGGTATGAAGGGACTATTGATACCCGATATCTGACCCGAATACCTGATTAAATACACACACACACACATTAAAGAATTTTTTTCCAAAAACTCACTAATAATTTGTGTTGATGTTAGAAATATGTTATATAGATGTTTAATCTATTTTTAAAATTATAGATATATATTTTTAAATATGATATTAATTCTAATGTACTTTTGTTGAGTGATATAGTTAGATTGAAAGAAGAAAAATTATTAGTATACAAGATATCTGATTATGTAATGAGTATGGGTATTCAGATCGATATCCGATACCCGATGGGTGTGAGCACAGAGGATATAGAATCTAATTTGAATCCAACCCATTACCATCCTATTCACACGGGCATGCATATCCTTCCATTACAATCTAATCATAGCCCCTAACCCAATCACACATACATGCACACCCAAAATTCATCATACAAACATGCATCATACACTGACATGCAATGTTTGCAAAATTGCGATCCTGGATTATAGGATTGTACGATCCTATGATCTAGAATCACAAATAGATCTTGAATCATGCAGAATCGATTTTCATAACAGGATCAGAGAAATATCTGAAGGATTGGATATGATCGGGCATAATCGGAGTAAAATCGTAGCAGGATTGGTGAAAGCTTTAAGAAGTCATAACTTTTTATTCGGATTGAACCATGAGACCTATAATATATTAAATCGAAACTCGTTCAAAAATCTATAATTAGTTTTAAGGTTGAATTCCAAAAAATATTGTTTAAAGCTTTTTCAGAGACCTAGAAGATTTTTAATCTTTTTTCATCTTTTATAGAGTCAGGGTTAGGGTTTTAAGAATATATAAACATCTATTTAATTATTTTTTAGTTAGTTTTCAATCAATAATATTCTGTTATATCTTTTTCCTAAATTGATGAGTTTTTGGATGTTTATTGTCTAATAGGTTGATAATTAAATTGGATTATCTTGTAATCAATGGAATATTCTTGAGGTTGAACGTGATTATTATCATTATAGTATTAATAGAAATTGTATATTCTTTCATTTTAAGGATTTTTGTTAGGATCGTACGATTTTACGATCTAATCCTGATAGATCCGATCCTAACCCCAAATCTAGTCTATGTAGGATCGCGATTCAATGAACTATGCTGACATGCACTCCAAGACCATCACACACACATCACATCCTCTAGCCAATGGCACGGACATGAACAAGCTCTCACACAAGTTCTTCACAGCAACACAACCCATCACACAAGCATGCAAAAACAAGCCAGTAACAAGGCACAACACATGGACAATCATAGGCTAATGTACGTGCATTTCACATCAGATCCACACTTCTATAAACATGAATTTGGATCTTTCGAAGCATTTTATCAACATCAGGTGGTATCCCCTCAAAGCGGCTTTTGTTGTGGGCTTCCTAAAGAATATAAATCATACAAGAAATGTTGAGACATCGAACCTTCATCTTCCTATTGCTGCCCTTGCAGTGTTGCTCGAGTGTAAGGAAAAACTCCTCTAGTGCCTTGATCTCATGGACAATCTCTAGTCATTGCCTCACCTTGTCCCACGATGCTTTTGTGATAAGGTATTCAAAGAACAAATGAGGATTGGACTCATCATTGCCGCGGCATAACGTACTAGCCTTGTTAGGCTCATATGACATCCTATATATTGTCGGTAGTTTTCCATGTGCGAGCAACCAAATAATAAAGCGATGTTTAGGCGTAATCTCCGACCTCCATATTGTTGAACTCAATTGCATCATAGGTCTTCAAGGCTTGAAGAATTCGTAAGCATTTACAACCCCTTTCGTCTTTGTAACGACCCTCTCTTGTTAACTTTGACCTTATAGGGCCGTTACGTTGACCTTACTGCTGGGCCAGCCAAAATAAAAAAAAACTTTAATTTTATTGACTTTGCCAAGATTTGACCCATAAACCTCTTAGTTGCAAGATTAAAGCACTAACCATCAGCCCTACAACACCTTTTGTTTTACATTGGCACCAGTCGACTGATATCTTGCCAGTCGACTAGTGCAGTTGACTGCACCTGGGACTCACTCATCCGAATATTTTTGTTCCCTCAACCAGTTGACTGATACCTGCATCAGTCGACTGATACGCTTGGAACTGCAATTTCCAGGTTTCAGAAACACCGTTCAAGTATATATATACATTCTACTTCAACTACACAACAAGATTATAGTCTCACAAACATAATAACCATAATCATACTCCATTTGCATGCATTTCAAACTCTAAATTAACTACTCAAACTTAAAGTCTTTGTGGAAGTAAACTACTAACATAAACTCAAAAGAAAATACACATAAAGTTCTATTGTTTAGAGTTTTAAACGCTAAACAAAACTCATCCCGAAGGATCCTACTCCACGGTTCCGCCGCCACTGACATGAATCATCCATCCTTGAGCCTCCTCGCCTTACATCTTCCCTTTACCTTTATCTGCTATAAAAGGATGCAACTATAAGCAAATAGCTTAGTAAGTAGATACCTATCTCACAAAAACATGCAATCGATATCAAACATGCTCTTGGTTAAGAATGCTTGCTTTTAAACATATGTATTGAAAATGCTATGCTTAAAATGAATAAGCTCATGAATACACTTGTAACAAATGTTTGCATTTGGAAACTTTGCTTGAAATGAAAAATGTGTAACATGCTTGAAATGATTTCTTGCTTTTGAAAAACTTGAAACTTATACACTTATACTTCTTATACTTCAAAATAATAAACATCCTCCTTTGGGGCTGGCATAGTACCAATGCGCGCATCCGTAATAGGTTCGGGGTAGCTAGCCACCGAATCCTAATAGGGCATCTTACTAGCTCACCTAGATCTCATGGGCCTCGGCCCGGTACATGCCAAAAAGACCTCGGTCTTTCAAAGTAATATACTTAACTTGTACTCATGCTTGTACTTACAATGCATAACTTAGCACTTAAAAAGGTAATGTTCCCAAAACTTGTTTTAGGACACTACAAGACCTCGGTCTTGTTTCTTATCTCATTTCTTAGTCCTAGAACTCGTTCTAGGGCTTAGTAAAACCTTGGTCTTACTCAGAACATCGGTATCGAACACCTTGCGTGCCGAAATCCCAAAACCTCGCATTTGGGCAAATCAAGACCTTGGTCTTGCTATACTAGGATCACATCATATAAAGGACTTGAAGATCATGTTTAAAACTCATTAGAGAACTACTTTTACTGCAGTTGAGAAATCCACTTACATCCTTACGCTTAGAACTCACTATACCGACGTAGGATCTAGCGTGGTATTGTTGAGGCAATTGACCCTTAAATGATTGGAAGATCATAGTTTTGATGTGTGTGTGTGAATATGTTTAAGGTTAGAGTGTTATGTTGTGTTTGATGTGTGTGATTGAGTTTGCAGGACTTAGAGAATCACACATGGTGGACATATCCGAGGAATGAGAGCCAAGGGACGAGAGCTCCAAGGGCAAGCCGGGAAGTAGACTTCAAGGGCACACGTGAAGGGTGGCATGGAGGCAAGCCAAGGGAAGGCTTGCGTGCGCATCCGAGGGACGATAGCCAGAGGAAGAGGACGTCAAGAGGCAAGCCAAGGGAGTAGACCTGAAGGCACACGTGAAGGAGAAGGTCCGGAGTTGCTGGAACTAGGCTGAGAGGCAGGGCAGTCGACTGGCCCAAGGCCAGTCGACTGCCAAAACTCACAGAGAGTTTTCGGCCTCGGACCAATCGCGAAAAGTAGCCGTTGGCTAGCAATTAATGCTAGACCAGTCGACTGCCCATGGGGCAGTCGACTGGTGTGGGGCTGGACAGACTGCGAGTTTGTCCTGTTTGCCTATAAAAGTAGCACCTTTTTGCACGTGAGCGGTACGGTTCCCTACAGTGTCGAAGTGCTGCTCGTCTGAAGAGTGTTTTCTACTTCCTCTCACATTCTACTTCATTCTGTAAAGAGGAATATCACCACTGTAAAGGTTTCTCCACCTGAAGGAGGTTTTCATAGTGAAAGTGGTGCTCGCAACGTGGATCCTTGGATTAGTCACCCATCTGGGTGGATACCAAGTAACTCTTTTTGTTAGAATTGTACTCTGTTTCTTTTGCATATTATTGTTCTATTGCACTAACGAAAATTGTAGAGATCAAAATCGAAAACGTGCCATTCAGCCCCCCCCCTCTGCACGCCAAGATGATCCATCAGTTGGTATCAGAGCCGGTTCATTTCGGAAGAACTAACCGTCAACCGGAGCAAGTATAATGGCGTTTCAAGAGGGATACTCCACTGCACGACCACCCTTCTTCGACAGGAACGACTTCGCTTACTGGAAAGATAGGATGTAATACTACCTTATGAATGATATTGAAAACTGGATTAGTGTTGCAGATGGTTTCAAGGCACCCGTCGATGATAGAGGAGAACCAACACCGATGAGATCCTGGTTGAAGGAAGTAATGAAGAGGGCGCAATCCAATGCCAAGGCCACCACCACACTGCAATGTGGGCTCTCAAAGGAGCAACTGAACAAGGTGGGGTCATTCAAGAGCGCTAAGGAACTGTGGGACAAGTTGGTGGAATTGAACGAGGGGTCAAACGAGTCCAAAAGAGCAAAGAAAGACTTGCTCGTGGCCCAACTCCAATCCTTATCCATGAAGAGCAACGAGATTGTCAGCCAGCTACATCGAAGGGTGAAGGAGGTAATCAATGAGCTCCATGTGATTGGAGAAAAGATCGAGAAGCGGGACATCGTCAGGTATGTTCTTTAAGCCTTCCCAAGAACCACCTTGTGGGCATCCATGGTTGATGCTTACAAGGTATCAAGGGATTTGTCCATTGTTAAATTAGACGACTTATTCTGTGAATTTGAGCTACACGAGCAAGCTAATGTCTCGGCCAAAGAGAAGGGTATTGCTTTTGTTGCAGAAAAGGAGAAGAAGAAGAGGAAGGAGAAGAAGAAGGTGGTCTACTCCTTATTAGATTCAGAGGAATCCAGCGCCTCCATGGATAGCGACCAGCAAGCATTCATGGTAAGAAAGATGTGTAAAGCTTTCAGAAATTTTTCTAACAAATCCTATGCTAGGAAAGGGTCCAAAGGAAAGGGTAATGCCAAGGACATTATATGCTACAACTGCCACCAAGAGGGACACATGAAGAACGAGTGTCCTCAATTGAAAAGAAGAGATGATAAGAAGGTGGAGAAGAAGTCAAAGGGAAAGGAGAAGGGTGCCACCAACCTAAAGGCGACTTGGGATGATCCATCATCCTCAGAGGAGGAAGAAGAGCAAGTTTCCCACTTTGCTCTTATGGCACAAGATCACTCAGACTCATCAGATGATGAAAGAAGCTCAAGCAGTGATGAGAGCGACTCCTCCTCTTCATCATCCGAGTCAGAAGCTTCGGTAAGTGAGGTATACCACTTACCCTCCTCTACTTTAGTCAAGATCATTTCTAGCACTAACATGGACTTAGCTAAGGCTAGAAGTAAGATTAAGGATCTAAAAGAAGAAATTGTCATGCTTAGAGTAGAATCTACCAAACTTGAAGAATTGCATGCTAGTTTTATTACTTCACATGCTTCACATCTTGAAACTGAAAATAGGGAACTAAGAAAAAAAGTAGATGACCTCACAAAGGCCCTTAGGAAATTCCAAGTAGGCTCTAGCAACCTAGATATGATCATCAACAGTCAAAGGGCCATTTATAACAAGGCCGGGTTGGGATATAGGTCAAAGACAAAGGAAGTGGCCTTTGTATCACTCACAGGTAGGATTGGTGCGTCTAGGAGACTAGGGGCTAAGGGAAACACAAAGAAGACATGGGTACCTAAAAGATTTTTACATGATGCTTATGGATCAAAGATTTGGGTACCAAAAGAGTATGTTTTTCATGTTGTATAGGTAAAGGTGAAGGAGGCCTCAACTATGTGGATAGTAGATAGTGAATGCTCAAGGCACATGACCGGGGATGTGAGCAAGTCACTAATATTAGCTACTTAAGAGAAGGGACGGTCTCGTTTGGAAATAGTAGAAAATTAAGAATCATTGGTAGGGGCACCATTGAGGTATCTCTCACGATTTCTATACATAAGGTACTCCTAATCAAAGATATGAAGTTCAATTTACTAAGTGTGAGTCAATTATATGATGCGGGTTTTAGGGTCGAATTTCATGCTAAGAAGTGCATAATTAAGCATAATGAATCAAATAATGTCGTGTTAAAAGGGTTTAGAGAGGCAAATTTATATTATCTTGATCTTGCTTATGCTACTAACAATGTTGCTAAGTGTTTCATGTCTAAAAAAGAAGAAGGGTGGTTGTGGCACCGGAGACTTGGACATGTCAACATGAGAAGCATTCAAGAGTAGCCAAGGAAGAGTTGGTGAAGGGGCTACCAATGATCAAGTATGAGAAGAACAAATTGTGTGATGCATGCAAAGAGGGTAAGCAATCAAAATCATCACACAAAGGTAAAACCCTAACCACTACTTCTTTACCATTAGAACTTTTACATATCGATTTATTTGATTGTCATAGTACTCCCTCACTTGTAGGGAGTAAATATTGTCTAGTCATAGTAGATGATTTTTCTAGATTTACATGGGTTTAGTTTTTGAAACATAAGGATGATACCCTAGAAATTTTTATAGGATTTAGTAAAAGGGTAGAAAACGAAAAACATATCAAAATAAACCGAATTAGGAGTGACCATGGTGGGGAGTTCCAAAATGCAAGTTTCACACAATTTTGTGTTGAAAATGGATACAAGCATGAATTTTCATGCCCAAGGACTCCTCAACAAAATGGGGTAGTTGAGAGGAGAAACCGAGCCCTACAAGAAGCTGTTAGGACTATGCTTAATGCATATTCCCTTCCTAGCTATTTTTGGGCTGAAGTGGTTAACATCGCTTGTTATATTTAAAACCGGGTGTTGGTACATAGGTTTCTAGGGAAAACACCTTTTGAATTATGAAATGGGAGAGTACCACAAGTCCATTACTTTAGGGTCTTTAGATGTAAAGTCTACATCTCAAATACCAAAGATGACCTAAGGAAGTTTGAGTCAAAAGCCGATGAAGGAATTCTAGTAGGGTACTCATTAACTAGTAGGGGTTATAGAGTTTACAACAAGAGGACAAAAGTGATTGAGGAGTCCTCGAATGTTAAGTTTGATGAAACTACAAGTACCTACCCTAGAAAAGCCTCAATTGATAAAGATATAGAAGAGGTCCAACCCCTTACCCAAAGAATCCAAGATCTACATTTAAAGGGCAATGATCAAGGGGGAGTAAGAATTACCCTAGAGGATGAGGAAGAAGGAGTAAATGAACCCACAACTTCTAGGCCCTTGAGACATCACCACGATCATCCTATTGACCAAATAGTAGGTGATGTAACTCAAGGAGTAAGAACTAGGTCCTATTTTAGGGATCAAACTAGTCAAATAGCTCTAATCTCTCAATTAGAACCCAAATCCATTGATGAAGCATTAGGAGATGTTGATTGGGTTTTAGCCATACAAGAAGAGCTAAATCATTTTGAGAGGAGTGAAGTTTGGGAGTTGGTTCCTAGGCCCAATGATTGCACCATTATAACCACAAGATGGGTCTTTAGGAACAAACTAGATGACCAAGGCAAAATTACTAGGAACAAGGCAAGATTGGTAGCTAGGGGGTTTAACCAAGTTGAGGGATTAGATTATAATAAGACCTATGCCCCCGTAGCTAGATTAGAATCTATTAGAATCCTACTAGCCTATGCCGCTCACATGGGTTTCACACTTCACCAAATGGATGTGAAGTCGGCATTCCTTAATGGGATTATTAAGGAAGAAGTCTATGTAGAACAACCCCCCCCCCCGGGTTTGAGGACCCTAACTATCCAAGACACGTTTACAAATTAAGAAAAGCCTTATATGGATTGAAACAAGCTCCCCGGGCTTGGTATGAAAGGCTTTTTTCATTTCTAGTGTCTAAGGAGTTTAGGAGAGGAACAATTGACCCTACTTTGTTCCTAAAATCTAAGGACAAGGACATATTTGTTGCCCAAGTCTATGTAGATGATATCATTTTTGGGTCAACAAATAATGACTTCTTACAAGAATTCATCAAGTGTATGGAAGATGAATTTGAGATGAGTCTTGTAGGAGAGTTAACCTTCTTTTTAGGCCTTCAAATTAAGCAAACTAATGAAGGCACACATGTCTTTCAATCCAAATATGCTAAGGAAATGTTAATGAAATTTGGTTTAGAAAATGCTAAGGTAGCATCTACACCCATAGGAACCAATGTGAAAATGGATAGTGACCTTGAAGGGAAAATGATAGACTCTAAGCAATATAGGAGCATGATTATTAGCCTCCTATACCTAACCGCTAGTAGACACTACAAGAAAATTAAGATTACACAACACTTGAAAGATAACGTTTTTTTTAAAAAGCGTTATTTTATTTTTTATAACAACGCTTTTAGTGAAAACCGTTGTCTATATTTTTTTTATTTCTTATTAAAGACAACGCATTTCAAATAAGCGTTGTCTATTGGCGTTTTTTTTTATATCAAAGACAACACTTTTCAAAAAGCGTTGTGTTTGAGTATTTTTTTAGTATATATAACAATAATTTTTTAGCAAGTGTTGTCTATGTAAAATACAGTGTAAAAAAATAAATAAAATAAAATGAAATGAAAAAATAATTAATACATAAATAAAAAATATATATATACATACAAATATATATATACACATATATAAAATACTATAATATGAGTTAAAATTAGAAATAACTTTATGAAAAATTTTAGAATGATTTTTTTGAATTTTAAAAATATTTGCAGGGATAATTGGACGATAGATAAGTTTTGAATTATTTAAGAAAAAATTAGATTTAAATTATCTAATTTAAAAATTAAATAATTTTTAAATTAGATTTTAAAAATTAGATAATTTTTAAATTAGATTTTAAAAATTAGATTTTTATCAACATAACCTTTCTTTCCCCGTATAAAATTAGTTGTATCCTTTGGTTTTGGTTTGTTTCGTCCCCGTGCCCAAATCCCATCGCGCCGATCGACCCGACTCCTCCTCCCCGATCTCCTCACTCGCCCATCCCCGCCAACGCTGATGCCGTCGGTCCAACCCCCCCCCCCTCCCCCCTCCCCTTGAGCCAGTGATCCTTTTTGTTGGACCTTGGATGGCTAGAGAGGGAGGGTGAATATAGCCAGACACAAAAATCGCTTTCTATCTTTTAAGATTTCTGCACTTCAATGTTAGTAGCACAGCGGAAGCAAAAACCAAACAGAGTATGAATGCAGAAATGAAAAGCTAACTATAAACGCTAACAAGGATCGTTTACAAGGTTCAGGGATAACTTGCCCCTATTCCTTGGCGTGCCCTTAAGGTGGGCGATCCCTTGATCGTCGGCAGATCAAGTCTCGGAAAATCCGGATATCAAATCCTCCTTCTCGGTGGAGAAACCTCTCCACAGCGTTTCAAACAATATATGGAATTAAGCACAATGAATCACAAGAAGAAACCTTACTGAGCACTTAGGAAAGCAAGAACACAAGCAAACCCCTCACCGAGCTCCACCCAGCCAAGATCTCACGCAAGAACTCCTTCTTCGTGTCTTCTTGCTGATGGACTCACCGAGCTCCTTGTTTCTTCTTCCAAGTGCTCAAGTATGCAATCTCTCAATAGGTTGCTTCAAGGATCAGAATATGTGTAGTAGCAACCTCCTTAGCAGTTGTAGCTCAAGCACAAAGCAACAGAGAGCACGAACACAGCCCAGCCAAACTTCCCAAGTTTCTGTCTTGTTCCTCAGCTCCTCTGCATCAGCTTCAACTTAAGCTCTGCTCACCATCACAAGCTTCATCAGCATCCATTGAACCAGCCTGAACCCACTGACCTCCCTGAGCACTCAGTCCACTGAAGACCTCCTCTCCAGCTGAGCCTCCGTCAGTCGCCAGCTGCGTCAATTGCCCGTTGAAGCCTGAGAATGAGAAACAGCCAAACCTGCTCAACGGAAAGCCTCCCATTGACCCTCCTTGAGTGTTTGAATCATCTGCACACTCCAACAGAGGCATAGCAATGCATATCAAATGAAATCAGCAAGTAGCAGAGAATCGCAGTGAAAACAGTCGCGATCAGAGCTTCTGACAGCGTATTTGAATTAAAGTTCTGCTCCTGATCGGTCCCCAGACCGATCAGGGAGGAGCCTGATCGGTCACCAGACCGATCCAGCAGTCTTCTGCACACTCCAGATCGGTCCCCAGACCAATCCAGCAGTCTGCTGCACACTCCAGATCGGTCCCCAGACCAATCAGGCTGCTTCCTGACCGATCAGGAGTCATCCTGATCGGTCATAAGGAGGATCTCGCGACATTTGATCATTCACTAGACCGATCTGAACAGTATCCCTGATCGGTCACCAGACCGATCAGGAGCAGATCAGCAGGGGAACTCAACTCACTGTGGGCTCCCTGATCGGTCACCAGACCGATCAGGAGCTGTGCAGTGAGTGAAACGCATACTCCCTGATCGGTCACCAGACCGATCAGTCATCGCTGGATCGGTCACCAGACCGATCCACGAAGGAGCACCGTGCCAATCTCCCTGATCAGTCACCAGACCGATCCAGGGGCTCCAACCTAGCCTTCCAAGCTAGGGTTTCACCCATCCTAGCCCTCCAAGCTAGGACCTGACCCTCCAAGCCAGGATTTCATCCAACCTAGCCCTCCAAGCTAGGACCTGACCCTCCAAGCCAGGACTTTTTCACCTAACCCTCCAGTTGGGACTTTTCACCTAACCCTCCAAGTTAGGACTTTTCACCTAGCCCTCCAAGCTAGGACTTTTCACCCAACCTTCCGAGTTAGGACTTTTCCACACCTAGCCCTCCAAGCTAGGACCTGACCCTCCAAGCCAGGACTTTTTCACCTAACCCTCCAAGTTAGGACTTTTCACCTAGACCTCCAAGCTAGGACTTTTCACCCAACCCTTCCGAATTAGGACTTTTCCATACCTAGCCCTCCAAGCTAGGATTTTTCCACACCTAACCCTCTAGGTTAGGACTTTTCACACCTAGCCCTCCAAGCTAGGATTTTCTCACACCTAACCCTCCAGGTTAGGACTTTTCACACCTAGCCCTCTAAGCTAGGACTTTTTCACATGTCAGCGTGCGATCTCGATCCACCTGGACTTAATCCAAATCCATTCAACTAAACTTAAATCGTTATCAACACCAAAACAACAATCGGGCCAGACTGCATCAACACTTTTCTCTAGCGATATCTCCTCCTTCCCTGCGGTTCACTGATCGCCGCAGATCACCACCCGACATCGACCCCTTTCTTTAACAAGCTCACCAGGTAATCCTCTATTTTTGTTATGAGTTCTTGCCGCAACCTCCTATGTTCTGGATTTTTGCATATTGATAATGATGAAGTTTTCCATATTGCCGCAACCTCCTATGTTCTGGATTTTTGCATATTGTCGCAACCTCCTGTTCTGAGTTCTTACCATGAATCCTGTTCAGAGTTCTTGCCGAAATCATATTGTCACAACCTCCTATTTTGTGAACTTTTGCGGGAGCTTTTGTGAGCTTTTGCGGGAATGAATTGGTTTTGTGGGAATTTTCTGTTTAAAATTGGTTTGTAGTGAGCTGCTTGTGAGCCTGTGGGTTTTTTGTCGTGAGCTGCTTATGAGCTGCTTGTGAACTCTAGATGCAGGAAGATATATAACAATGCGTCTAGATAATGATGTGTTTGACGATGATTGTGAACTTTTTTGCACCTTGAGCACATCATTTCTTTGTATCATTTGGAGCCAATTTCAGGCAATTGTGTTGTTGGCTACATATGGTAAGTGATTTGATTTAAGTAATTTCAGCAACTTTTTCTTCAATGATAATATTTTATTTTCATTATTGAATCATTATGTGTGACCATTATGTTTTTTTCACATTATTGTTTAGTATGTTAATTTTATTATCTTTGCAATGACAGACATCTTTATAAGAAGACGCTGAAAGATAACAAGAAAGATAAATTCATATTTATGAATCCACACAAGATCCCACATATGGAAAAAACTACACATGACAAAATAGGTAAGCTTGCAAGGTTGAACCAAAAGGCAAGTCTTTTAGCAGATAGGCTAACTGGTGTATCAGCAAATCAATTAGTTTTGGTGCCATGTAATATCGGGTAAGTAACAATTAAAACACCACTTTCAATTGCTTCCTTTCGCTAATTTATTGAATTATATGCACTAATTGTATGTCTATGCCTAGTTTCCATTGGATTCTCACTGTCATTGAATCTTACAAGGATGTTATTTATTTGTTGGATTCCCTAAGTCACCGTATTCGTGATGAGGATTGGAAATATGTAGTGGAAATGTGAGTTCATATTTTTTTTTAGTAAACATTTATTATACTCAATAAAAAACTCATATATCAAATATTATTAACTTATGAAGGGCCTTAAGATTCTTTAATTCAAATAAGGGAAGGAAAGGTAGAAAAAACGCTAAGTGGGAAGTACTAAAGGTATGTGTAATTTTGTTTAACATGTATTTTAATGTGTATATTTATCATTAACAATTTGACTCTAATTATCATAGGCTCCTCAGCAACAAGATGCAAAATAATGTTGTTATTATGTGATGAGATTTGTGACACAAATTATTGAAGAGATTGAAACTATCGAGAGAGATTCACTATGATCAATAGTAATATTATTTTGCTTAACTCAAATTATTTGAAATAAACTATTTAAAATTTACAAAGTGAGTTTTGATTATTTTTTCCATTAATGTAATTTGTGTGTTCATAGTTCACAAAAGCAGAGTATTCTCGAGAAGAAATTGATGAGGTGCAGTCCGAGTTGGCGGAATGTATACAAGATCATATTTATGAGTAGGTATGTAATAATGGTTGTCATAATTCTTTTTAGATTTAAGTTTATGGAATGATGACCATCTTTTTTACATTTATTTAAAGCGAACATATGAATTGTGAAATGTATGCCGCTACATGTTTCATCTTGGGATCCATGTTTCATAAATTGTTTTTCTATTTTATTAGTTACAAGTATATGCTTGCTATAGGGCTGACCTATTTTTTTTCCTTGCTCAGATGATGTTCATTCATCATTGAAGAAGCAGCCAGCAAAGTTCACCACGGATCGAAAAGTAAGTACCTTTGATGACTATTATTTTCGTGTATAGATAGCTCTTTTTCTCATTCTTGTATCATATTTTTTAGTTAATATTCACAATAGAAGAATGCTAGACTCTATTTTCACATATTTAGTAATCATCAACTTTTCTTTGCCATACAATTTTCTTTACGTTACGTATTACACAAATATTGTTACATCAGATAAAATGCTTATGGATTTCTTTAATTTTCATTAGGATCTATGTGAACTTGCTAATAAGTATTATAGCACATTTAACTTGCTTATGGATTTTATCGGTGTCGTTTATCTCATTCACTAATATGACTTATTTTATTTTGATGTAGTGTTAAATCATAGTTAAAGAGCTTGAGAAGTTGAGCCCAAAGAAAGGTGTCATAGCTGTCAGAGAAGGATGGTTTGATGATGATCTTGTTAAACTTAATATGGATATAATGTCACGCCCCGAGACCATGGGAGCAGCTGATCCAATATAAAATCGGACAACACCTCCCCTGTCCGGCGGACAATTTACACAAACACACAATATCTAAACCACACACAATATATATATTTGCACAACCACGCAGTTAAATGGCCTCAGGCCTCAAATCCATGCAGAAATAACAGGTATATAACTATAACCGTCGTAAAACAAATCTTCGAACTCACCTGAGCTGCCAGGGGGCAGGAACAAAGCCGAAATCCCACGAAGTCCAACATAAGACTCAAAAGTACAAGACCATCGAATAAAACATGAATACATGTTCGAAACATGGCAACGGAAGCAAAGTATATAACATAGGGTCCATAAGCAAAACAACGTAAAATAAAACCAAGCAGAGCTCCTCTGGAGCTGGGGACTGGCTGCTAGGGATCTCCTGGCAGGCATCAACCTGAAATAAAATGTATGGCAACGGGGTGAGTCCATAGCTCAGCGAATACCCAACAGATATGCATAGAAAGTTATACCAACAATAAGAGTTCAGCTAATACAGTCTCATATCAACAGTAGGGAAAGACTAGTACTGAACATACTGAGGTAGATACATACCTGAATCCATCTAACCTGTACAGAGGGTATGAAATACCAGTGGAATACCAATAGACAGATAATCACAGATAACAGGTCTCCAGTATATGCGATGTCAAACAAGTGCAGCAAATAAGTGCAGCAAACAATGCATGATGCAAAATATGCACATGGTGCAATGCCATGGTCACCCTCTAACTCTAGTCAAGCCACCGAGACAGGCGATACTGTGTCGGCCGAGTGGGTAGCTGTGACAATGTCCATACTCTGCCATCACTGCTTCTGAGTGACCGAGAGGACAGGATGCTGGTGGAGCTATCGCTCCGCCCCATGTATATATGGGGGAGATATCTCTCTCATCTTCTCTGGTCTATGGGTAGAGAAGGGATCCCTGCTTGCTACCACGCTCCGAAACCACTACCCCTGAGCGGACGAGCGGAGCAATACAGAGCAAATGCACACACCCAGCGGTATCCACTAACCCATGAGTGGTCGTGTGTGCATATCATGTGCCGGAAGACGATTAGGCTCAACCACAAGGGAGTCGCTGATCGCCGGCATGCAACAATGCAAGGATGGTGTATGATAGATACACATACCTCCCTCCCCAAGTCCTCAGTATACTAAGTCTCAGTCTGAAATCCTATAACAGGAAATACAGGTAACCTACAAGGTATACTGGCTGGAAACTACATATCCCTCAAGATCAAATGCAAGAGGTACAACACAATCTCTAAGCATACATATAGATATGACAATACCTGAGACTGTATGGAACTACAACATAATAACTCAAGGGTAAACCACATGTATCCAGAACAGACATAATAACTCAGGGATAAACCACATGTATCCAGAACAGACATAATAACTCAGGGATAAACCACATGTATCCAGAACAGACATAATAACCGGAGATAGCGTATAATCTTACTGCTATCTATAACAGTCTATGCATAACAAAATGACAATATCATAAGAGATAAGTCAAAGGGTACCCGCCTCCAAGAGTAGAAGTCCGTATAAAAAGGGAGAACCACCCGTCCAATATAATCCGCAGTAATAAATCCAAATCAAGTCCCTGTATCAAGGGCATATTTAATTAGCTAGTTATAGAAAGATAAGTAGCTAATTACTCCCTAATCCGTTCTAGGGTTAACCTAATCCGTCCCTTTCCATTTGATTAATCATAATGAATGGTTAGGCATTAATTATCCCAATTTACCCCGATTAGATTCCAATTAGTTTTGGGAATCTGGATTTATCAAGTTAACCCCTTAGGTTTAAAGTTCAAATTAAACTTAACCCATAAGTTACTCTATAGCTCTTCCAAAAGCTCACGGCAAGCACCAATCGAGGTGCTGCCAATTGCTTCAACTCCCACTCAAGGCCACAACCAATCGACTACATCCAAAAAATCCTTTAAGCTCAAACCCAAACCCATCAACTCTTCTACCGTTCCCTTCAAACAAGAGTCAAAACCCATATGAGTGTATAGACCCCGAATTCAAACACCCCACAAGGAACACAAACACTTACCAGGCGAAGGAGTACGGATTCTGTGTTCCAATCCCCTGATTAATCAAGCTAGCAGCGCCGACCAATCTACAGCAATTTCAAATTGTAAATCCTCAATCAAGCTTACCACCAAAACCTAATCTGATAGATTCAATATCTCTTATCCCAATCCAGAAACCATCCAAGTTTAAGCATAGATAGGGATCCTTACCTGTGACTCGCGGGAAGGGGAGAAGACAATCGGGTGGCTGCGGCAAGCAAAGAGGAGGAAAGGAAGGCGTCGGCTGCCGTTTAGGGCTCGCAAACGAGAAGAAGAAAACCGAGGAAGAAGGGCTTCTCTTATGGCTAGTTCACGAGAGAGTGTCGTCGGCCGACCTGACCCCCGCATCGCCCCAAAACATCTGTGGCGAATCCGTAGCTCGCGCTCGCGAGGGGATTTGGAAATCGAAAAAGTCGGAACCCAGTCGATCACCCGACCACAAGTGTGTGATTCGCCAGTCGCCGGAGTGGTGGACCGGCAGATCGAGGCGGCGGCTTCGATCGGCAGCGGAGGGTGTGCAGGCGAAGGAGAATACGAAGGAGGCGTATGTGTGTGGCTGAAACAAAGCCCTAATCGGTTTTTAATAGTGGCTTTTTGCAGTTTAGTCCAGCCGTTTCATCTTTGCAATCTCATCCTTAGGATTAAAATTTCTTGCGCAATAGCCCTAACCATTAGTTCTATTACATTTTGATCCCTAAGTTTATGTCCAAGGACTCGGAAGCCCCGGAAATCTATCCTGTAATCCTTCGGAAATTACCGGGACCTAGTCAAACATGTCAGATTTAACATATAAAGTTAATTTGAGGATTGTGCGATCATATATATTTTTTATTTGGATAATATGAAGTTGTATCTTTTGTTAAATAGTTATATTTTAAAAAAGATTGTGGATGCATATATTTTTTGTTTGTGGATATTCATATTTACTGTTTGTAAAGTTTGTGGATATTTTCTGTATGTTTCGGTAAAATATTTATATTTTAAAAAACACAACACTTTTTATCTATTTTAAAAATGTGTTGTTTGTTAAAAAAGACAACGCATTTTAAGCGTTGCAAAAACTTTGACCTTGTAGAAAATGACAACGCTTTTTAAGCGTTGTAAAAACTTTGTCCTGGTAAAAAATGACAACACTTTTTAAATGTTGCAAACGTGTGGTCTTTGCAAAAATCAACAACGTTATTTAAGTGTTGCAAAAATGTTGTCTTTATAAAAAACAACAACATTTTTAATCATTACAAAAGCGTTGTCTTTGCACAAAATGACAACGCTTTTTAAGCGTTGTCTTTGAACAAACTTTTAACAACAGTGCTTTTAACAACGCATTTTAAGTCACATAGACAACGCGTAAAAAGCGTTGTTGTTTAGCTTTTTTCTTGTAGTGAGACCCGATATACTTTTTGCGGTAGGTATGTGTGCAAGGTACCAATCTTGTGCCAAAGAGTCCCATTTGGTTGTAGTCAAGAGGATCTTAAGGTATGTCAAAGGTACCCTCAATGTCGGACTTTGGTATCCTAAAACCCCTAGTGTTGATCTAATTGGATACACCGATTCGGATTATGCGGGTTGTAAGCTAGATAGGAAGAGTACTAGTGGAGGGTGTCAATTCCTTGGGTCTTCCTTAGTTAGTTGGAGTAGTAGGAAACAACTATGGGTTGCCCTATCAACAACGGAGGCGGAATATGTGGCAATATGTGGGTATGTTTCCCAACTCCTTTGGATCATGCACACCCTAGAGGATTATGAGTTACATTACACCAAGGTCAAAGTCTTGTGTGATAATGTAAGTACAATCAACTTAACCAAAAATCCGGTTCACCACTCTAGGACAAAACACATTGAAGTGAAACATCACTTCATTAGAGACCATGTGGCAAGGGGAGACATAGAACTACACTATGTTGAATCAAAGTCGAACCTAGCCGACATATTTACCAAGCCTCTTCCCGAATCGGAGTTTACATCCTTAAGAAGAGGCCTTGGAATGTGTTTTGTGGAAGTATAGGATGAACTTGGAGATATTAGCTTTGAAAAAGGGTGCTTGATCCATTAGGGTGATACATTTGGCTCACTTGTGCTTGTGGCACATTGTTGAACCAATAGAAGTATCAAAATATGAAAACTAGACCAACTATGGGGAAGGCAAGTGTTTAATCAATGGACACTTTGCCCAAAGATCATAGTTGGATATTTTAAACCTTTGAAAATCATTTTATGCTTTATATAATTTGTCATGCTTTTGAAAGTTATATAATTGCAAAATTGGATTGTATGTTTGGTACAAAATGTAGTGGTTTTCAAAGATTTTGGATTTTTATCAAAAGTCATGCATGTTTGAAATTTTATATGAACTAATATTTTTCCTTGATAGAATATATCATTTCAAACATGTATGCAAAATTTTATAATTTTTGGAATTTTCTGAAATTTTCTGGAAGTTTCTGAAATTCGACAAAAAAGCTGAAAATTCAGACTGATAGCGTATCAGTCGACTGCCCCATGGGCAGTCGACTGGCACGCTTGGTTTCAGATTCTGAAACTTTCTTTCAGAAATCTAACATTCTTTCATTTGATGTCATAGGGTTGGGTTGCTTGGGCAATCATTTTGATGGTGTCAAAGGGGGAGAATGGGTGGTTTAAGTTAAAATTTTAATTTGGAATGGATGGTTTAAGGTTTTCTTTCTCACTTAGACCTTGAATGATTAAAAATGGGGAGAAGACATGGATTAAGGGGAGGTTACCTCTTAGGCTCTAATATGTCTTACATTTTTAATGATGTTTAGTGTTAAGTGGAAACTTAACTTCGATTATGATTAGAATTGAAAATGGGGAGAAGACATGGATTAAGGGGGAGGTTACCTCTTAGGGTTACTATGTCTTATGCTTTTT
Organism: Boesenbergia rotunda; assembly: GCA_024364735.1. Classification (NCBI taxonomy): domain Eukaryota; kingdom Viridiplantae; phylum Streptophyta; class Magnoliopsida; order Zingiberales; family Zingiberaceae; genus Boesenbergia; species Boesenbergia rotunda. Next base: position 219,235 of record JAGFNQ010007805.1, on the reverse strand, counting down.
CAATTGCTATCTATTGCTATTGTTGTTGTTGGCTGTTATTTATCTCTAAACTTAAACATATTGCCACACATCAAAAAGGGGGAGATTGTTGAGGTAATCGGCCCTTAAATGATTGGAAGATTATGGTTTTGATGTGTGTATGTGAATATGTTTAAGGTTAGAGTGTTATGTTGTGTTTGATGTGTGTGATTGAGTTTGCAGGACTTGGAGAATCACACATGGTGGACATATCCGAGGGACGAGAGCCGAGGGAGGAGAGCTCCAAGGGCAAGCGGGGAAGTGGACTTCAAGGGTATACTTGAAGGGTGGCATGGAGGCAAGCCAAGGGAAGGCTTGCGTGCGCATCCGAGGGACGATAGCTAGAGGAAGAGGACTTCAAGAGGCAAGCCAAGGGAGCAGACCTGAATGCACACGTGAAGGAGAAGGTCCGGAGTTGCTGAAACTAGGCTGAGAGGCATGGCACTGGCCCAGGGCCAGTCGACTGCCAAAACTCACAGAGAGTTTTCGGCCTCGGACCAGTCGACTGCTCTTGGGGCAGTCGACTGGTATACCCCGAAAACTAGCCGTTGGCTAGCAATTAATGCTAGACCAGTCGACTGCCCATGGGGCAGTCGACTGGTGCGGGGTGATAAGTACTATTTTGTTGACTATTTCAGACTCTAAAATCCATGTTTGACCTATATTTTAAATGTTTAACCTTGATTTTACCCTAGGTTTTATAGATTAGTTTTATTTTGGGCTTTATTGCAAATCTTTATACATTTGAAAGATTTTGGAACTTAATTGTGAATCTATATTTGTAGGCTTTGAAAGGATCATGGACTGAGGACAAGATTGGTCAGAATCAGGCTCAGATCAAGGCGATCAAGCTCTGGAGAACTGTGAGTCGTCCATTCAGAAGATAAGCAGATCTGGATCATCCAAAGCAAATCAGATGGATCCCAGCTGAGGAAAGGTAGATCTGACCTTCATAATGAGATCTGGAGGTTTAGGGGTAAATCGGAGAAGATCCAGCCGTTGGATCAAGCCAAGAGGATCTAGATCGTCTATTCAAAGATCAGGTTGATCTGATCCATCCATTGCAAATCTGGAAGATCCGAGCTAGCCCAAGGCAGATCCCAAACCATGATTGAGATCTGGAGAGATTGGGTTCGATCGGTTGAAATCTAACCGTTGGATCTGTCCTGAACAATCTGAGCCGTCCGATTCAAACTATATAAACTTAATTTCTCCCCAGGTTGCAGTGGTCGCGTCTTCGCCGCAGCTCATCGTCTTCGTTTCTTCCTTCACTGTTTTCTTCTTCAATTTTCTTCATCCGAGGGCGTGACCACATCGATTTCGATCTTAGATCAAGTTCTAGATCATTGAGAAGATCTCTCCATGAAGATTCCAGCTCCAATTTGCCCAACAACAGAGCTGAGTGAGGTTTCGTCAGTTCTGCCATTTGATTGTCTTGGTCTCGGTTGTGTGTCGTTGTCATCCATCTGAGCTATCTGGAGGGTCCTCTGGAGTGCTCCGATCATCCCCAATCCATCGTCGCAATCAAACACAGCTAGATTGAAGAGATCGAATGGGTTTTTCATATTTGAGCAGAGTTTGAGTTGGATTGATTCGCAGAGCTATATTTCCAGCGATCTGTGGAGCTTACGGGTTCGAGGCTCACTCTTGTGTGACGGCAAGAAGAACTTCAATCAAAGAAAGGGATCGATGCTAATTTCTTAGTGAATTTTCTGTTCTTGGCAGTTGTAACGACCCGGAAAATTCTCTTAATATTTTCTTAAAATATTGAGCATGTCTAGATAATTTTCCGAGGGGCCCAGAAATAATTATGTAAAATTGGGCCTAGAAATCCATGTTTTCTCATTTAAATTGAGAAAAACTAGGTGCTAATGGGCTTTAAATGGGCTCCAAAAATAGGTATTAATTAGGTAAAATTAATATAAATTAGGTAAAATTAATATAAATATAAAAGAATTTTATTTAGGAATATTGGCATAATTATGGATGATTTTAGGGGAATTTTCGGAATTATAAAAAAAAATAATAAAATAAATGAAATAAAAATAAAAATAAAAATAAATGTGCATGAGCCAAGGATTGAACCTTGGACCTCTTGTACAACCATATAAGCCTTAACCAACTCACCTAGCAAGGAATTCTTGTGAGAAAAGGAAGTGAATGGTGGTTAAATGGTAGAAGAAGATGAAGGGTCATGGAAAACTCTTCATTCACCACTTTAATGGTTGATTAATAAGGGGGTTTGGGAGTTTCATTCTTCATGCCATCAATTGCATTTGCTTCTCTCTTCCTTCTCCATTCTTGCCGAGCACTCAAGGAGGACTTCTCCCTTGAGAAAACTTCACAAAAAGTCTCATCCTCCAAGATCTAAGGTCTTCTCAAGTTTCCAAGGGCTAGGTGTGGTCAAGTCTTCTTCCTTCTTTCCATCCAAGGTCTAAAAATCAGGAAATCTAAGGTAAGACTTCCTCACCTGTGGTATAATAGTTACCTATGATTTCCATGATTTTTGGCATGATATATGGGTTAGTTTCGGATTTAATGTTGAAGGGAAACAAAATCAAGGTACCTATGTTCAAAGGTTTCGGCCAGCATGTTTTAAAGGTCCAGAAATATGTTAAAAATCATGATAATATTATTTTATGTTCCCCTATGATGTTTAGAAGTTAAGTTTAATTTTTGGGGATTTTTAGAGTACTCTAGGACACCCTAGAGTTTCGGCCAACATGAAGGAAGCAAAACCCAGAACTTTAAGTTCAAGGGTTTAGGCAAGAATGTTTTAAAGGTCTAAAAATATGTTAAAATTCATGATAATATATTTTATATTCCCCTATGATGTTTAGAAGTTAAGTGTAATTTTTGGGGATTTTTAGAGTACTCTAGGACACCCTAGAGTTTCGGCCAACATGAAGGAAGTAAAACCCAGAACTTTAAGTTCAAGGGTTTCGGCCAGAATGTTTTAAAGGTCTAAAAATATGTTAAAAATCATGATAATATTATTTGATGTTCCCCTATGATGTTTAGAAGTTAATTGTAATTTTTGGGGATTTTTAGAGTACTCTAGGACACCCTAGAGTTTCGGCCAACATGAAGGAAGCAAAACCCAGAACTTTAAGTTCAAGGGTTTCGGCCAGCATGTTTTAAAGGTCTAAAAATATGTTAAAAATCATGATAATGTTATTTAGTGTTCCTTTATGATTTTTAGAAGTTAAGTGAAATTTTTGGGAATTTTTGGAGTACCCTAGGACACTCTAGGGTTTCGGTCAATATGGAAGGGACAAAACCAAGGTCCCTATGTTTATGGGTTTCGGCCACCATGATTTAAAAGTCTATAAATATGTTAAAAATAATGATAATGTTATTTAATGTTCCCTGATGATGTTTAGAAGTTAAGTATAAATTTTGGGAATTTTTGGAACACCCTATAGGCCTCATATGGTTCGGCCAACCCCAAGGACCCAAGGGTTAGGGTTGAGTCTTTGACTTCAACTTATGTTTATGTGTTGCCATGATATAAGGATGATGGATGGTGATTGTGTGAATTTTCACATGGCCATGGGACTTCATAAGTTTCGGCCAATAAGGGTTAATAGGATAAGAGTTAAGATTTATTCCAAGTAAGGGTCCCAATGGCCCTATGGTAAGATGTGATTTATGTTTATGAATGATATGCTATGTTATGAATGATATGCCATGCTTACGAATGATATGCCATGTTTATGAATGATATGTCATGGTTATACATGATATGCTATGCTTATGAATGATATGCTATGTTATGAATGATATGCCATGCTTACGAATGATATGCCATGTTTATGAATGATATGTCATGGTTATACATGATATGCTATGCTTATGAATGATATGCTATGTTATGAATGATATGCCATGTTTACGAATGATATGCCATGTTTATGAATGATATGCCATGGTTATGCATGATAAGAATGATGTTACGACAAGTATGTTATGATCATGTTCATGATAAGAATGATGCCATGATAAGTATGCTATGAATGTCTTATGAATGATGAAGCATGCAAAGTATTTTACTTTATGTATGGGCTTGTACCGGACCGAAGTATGGGTCCAAGGGATGGGCACCTTAAGAACGCCCCGGTTATGGACTACCGAAGCTGTCCACGGTTCTGGCACTACCGGAGCTGTGCAACAGGGATGGGCTCCTTAAGAAGCGCCTCGGTTCGGGGACTACCGATTATGCTGTCCTTACCCTAGTAGGTCGAGGCTAGCTACCTCGGATTTACTAGGGATGCGTGCTATGATGTATGTATGTGGTACAAGCCGGGGACCCCAAATGATGTTATGATGATTATGTTTAAGAAATGAAAAGTATGTTTTTAAAGATTAAGCATCCTTATGATATATATGCATTGCCCATGCATTCATTATGAAAAAGTATGTTTATGAAAAGTATGTTCATGAAAAGTATGATTTTAAACTAAGCATCCATATATGTATATGCATTCCACCCATGCATTCATACATGTTATGCATTATGTTATGATAATGACGTGTTATGCTTATGCTCCATGTTAAAAGATATGTATGAGAATGAATGATCCATGTTATGATTATGGTAAGAAGATGCTCTTATGATATCCTAGAATGTATGCCTATGCTTATGCCATATAGGTTGGTTTATATCTATGTTTATGATTTATGCCATGAAAGATGCCATGCTACTATGTTTATGATTTATGCCATGAAAGATGCCATGCTACTATGTTTATGATTTATGCCATGAAAGATGCCATGCTACCATGTTTATGATGTATGCCATGAATTATGTCATGCTTAGAAGGTTTACCATGTTTATGTGCATGCCATGCTAAAGTGATTTAAGATGTTATGTTTTAAGTAGAGCACCAAGTATGTTAAAGTTCATGTGCTCATTATGAGATGATGAACGATGAATGTTTTAGTGAGTAGGAAAGAGTCTTACTAAGCCTGTGTGCTTATAGTCTTCTTTCCTTATACCGCAGATCATGCAAGGGGATAACGAGGAAGCAGCAGGAGAGCCTGAAATATGTGTGTGATGGTGACTTGGCCCATGAAATCGAATGTGTTAACCGTTATGCTAAGAACTTTATTTTTGCTACCTATATGCTCGACTAGTGACTTATGGAACTTTACGATAAGATGTCAAGTATGATATGATATGAACCTTATGGTATGATGTTAAGCATGTTATGATATGATGTTAAGTATGACGTTCATATGTTAAGTTCCATGTCATTCTATGAGGGATGGTAGTAGGGGCATGTATATGTAAGGTTTAAGTTATTCCGCTGCAGTATGATGTTACATGCCCTAAGTATGTCAGCGTAACGCCGCTTTAGGAAAAAAAAAAGCGGGCGTTACAGCAGTAGATTCAATTCCTGTCATCATTTACAGTTCTGCACTTTGAATCTGTTAAATTCAGTTTTGTTGAATCGTTCCTGAATTCTTTAGGTTTAAATTCTGCAAGTTAATTAGTTAGATTGCTTGTCTAGTGAACATTGAATTCGATCTTAATTTTGATTCGCAAAGCAGTTTATTTCTGTAGTTTTGCTCAACTTCTGGTGTATCACTTTTTTAGTTTGCGTATCAACTTTATTGCTGCAATTCTAAGTTGTAGTTGCTGAAGTTTATATCAAGTGAAGCATTAGCTCCTTTGAGTCTCTTCTGAAATTAGATTTGTGCTCTCGAATTCAGTTGTTTTGTTTGTTCTGCTTTTGATTAGTAGCTGCATTTCTGTAGTCGGGTTCTGCCTTCCTACATATCGATTTCTGCATCAGTTTTGTTCTTGATTGATCAGTCATCGTGCTTCTGAATTTTTTTAGTCATTCTTGCTCATCACTACACTGGTTGCTTGGCCGTCAAAGCTGAATTGATTAGCTTCATTTCCGAATTGTAATCTTGTTTCTGCATTTAGTATCAGATTACTGCAATCAGTCTTTCTTTACTATGTATCAAGTATGTTGCATTTCTGCATGTTGTCTCAAGTTAAGCCTCAGCATTGATTTGTACCAAGATTAAACACACCATTGAGTATATTGTTGTGCTTGAAATCAGCTTAATTCGAATTTGGTACATTTCTGAATTGTAGTTTCATTTCTGCACATAGGTTCTTCTTTTTGCGCATTGTCTTTGACTTTTGTGATAAGTGAAGAGTCAAACCCTGATGCAAGCATGATTTGTTTCACAATTGATTGTTTTGAGTTTTAATTTCTGTAGCTACACTCAACTTCTAGTGTAATATTGAATTTACTATTAGTTTTATTCATCAAATTTGACTAATTTGCATTGGTTTGATTAAGTTCATAATTGGTTAAGTCCTTAAGTGTCATTACCTAGTTTAAGTTTGCTTAGTGAAGTTCCCTTTCTTTTCATTGCATCTTCATTTCTAATTTCAAACCAAACCCAAATCTTATTCGAAACCCAAAAATATTTGACGACACATAAACTCGAGCTCGAATCAAACAACTTCAAGTAGCCCTAGGAAAAATACGACCTGTGGCCCCTTTACTGCATTTTCATCTTTGTTAGCAAAAATGGTTTCCAGCTTTACGAATATCTAAATTTGAGATCCACATTTGTGACACCTATCGTTTGGGTCCATCAAAATTTTTGGCGTCGTTGTTGGGGAGTTAGTAGTTTAGTTGTTTGATTTTTGCTTGTGTACTTGTTTCATCTTTTTCTTGACCCATTTTTGTGATTATCTCTATATCTTGTGATTTACTTTATCTGTTTCATTTTTCCATACACATTTGCTGCGATTTGTTTATTTTATGACCAGGTCAGCAGGTGGTGATCTTGAAGAATTTGACCCTGAAATTGAGAGAACTTTCAGAGCAAGGAGGAGCCAAGGCATAATTTCAGAGGGTATTGATATTCCTCCTCTTCAGTTTATTCCCACTCATTCAGGCATTATCATGGCAGACCACTAGAAGACCATGAAAGAACTTGCAGCACCAGATGACACCTTTCAGTACTCCAGTATTGCTTATTCAGAGCTGGCTGGTGATTTTGAGCTTAGATCTGGACTCATCCACTTGTTGGCTAAATTTCAAGGATTATCTGGAGAAGATCCAAATAGACACCTGCATGAATTTCATGTTGTCTGCTCCACCATGAAGCCTTAGGGTATTTCAGAGGAAGATATCAAGCTGAGGGCTTTTCCATTTTCTATGACTGGAGCAGCAAAGGATTGGTTCTACTATTTACCTACTGGGCACATGTCTAGCTGGATTTCCATGAAGAAGGCATTTCTAGAAAAATATTTCCCAGCCTCCAGAACTACAATCATTAGAAAGAGCATATGTGGTATACAGTAAGTGGTGGGGGAGACTCTTTATGACTACTGGGAGAGATTCAACAAACTTTGCTCCAGTTGCCCACAGCACCAGATCAGCGAGTAGCTCCTTATTCAGTACTTCTACGAGGGCTTATTGCAGATGGATAGGATTATGATAGATGCTGCAGCTGGAGGAGCTCTAGTTAACAAAACCCCAGATCAAGTGAGGGAGTTGATTTCTAACATGGCAAAGAACTCACAGCAATTTGGAAGCAGAGCATTGTCCACCAGAGGAGTGAATGAGGTCCAGGTGGTCTTGTAATGAACAAAAGGAAATTAAGAATTCTCTGGTAGAGCTCACATCATTGATAAAGCAAATGTCTCTTAATAATGCAAGTCAAAATCCAAATCTTTCGACACCTCCACAAGCTAACCAAGTGATGAGGGTATGTGGTATTTGCTCTAGTCAGGAACATAATTCAGATTCATGTCCCAACCTCCAACAAGATGAGACAATAGCGGCATTGGTTAGGGGACAATTTCAAGCCCGAAATAACCCCTATTCTTCTACTTATAACCCTGGTTGGAGGGATCATCTAAATCTGAAATATGGAAATTCTTTCTACCAACAAAACCCCTCACAACAGCAATTCCAGCAACCACAACAGCAATTCCAGCAAACGCTGCAACCTCAGCAGCAATTTCAGCAATTCCAGCCTCAATTCCAGCCAATTCAGCAAGGGCAGCAAGGTTTTCAAACATTTCAGACGTTCCAACCTCAAAACCAGCAAGTTTTCCAACCTTCGCAGGCTTACAACCAAAATTTCCAGCCCTCAAATCAGAATTTCCAGCCCGTGCAATTTCAGTCCTCACCACAGCAATTTCCACTTCAAAACCAGAATTTTCAGGGCTATAATTCTCAGCAAGTTCAACCATCATTCCAGCCCAATTATCAACCCTATCAACAACAATTTCATCCCTCCTATCAGCCCCAACGGCCCCAATTCCAACCACAGCAGGGTAATATTTTTCAGCCGACTACTTCATCATTTCAAGGTCAATCAAAGCCCTATGCTAACCAAGGGGACTATGGAAGTTCTAGTGGGGGAAATGTGCCACAACAGAGGATAGAAGAGATGTTTCAACAAATTCTATAACATCAACAAAGGAATGATCCCGCCATACAAAATCTCGAAAGGCAAATGGGACAATTGGCTAGTGGGATAAATCAAAGTCAAGCTCAAGGATCAAGTCAATTACCTTCTCAAGCTATTCCCAATCCAAAGGGAAATGTTAGCGCTATTACTTTGAGGAGTGGGAAGGTTACTTCATCTCAAAAGAGTCCAAGAGCAGAATTTTCTGAAAACAGGATAGCACCTACATTTTCAGCACCAATCAGCCCCGAAATCGCTTCAAAATCAGTTGGTTCCACCCCTAGTCCGTGCTCAACTCCTTCATTAAGTAATCCTGTGATTTTGGTGGAAAATGAGGGAGAAATCAGAGCTGAAACCAACCTCATAGCAGCTACACCGAGTGGGACAGCAGCTCACAATTCAGCCCCTCCAAATTCGGTTCAAGAGGAAGAAATAAGGGTTCCCTTTCCCTTTCCACAGTGGAAAACTCAAGCCAAAATACAAGTGGAGGAGGAGAAAGCCAAAGAGTACAATGAGGTGGTAAAACTTTTTAGCAAAGTAGAAATTAATGTACCCCTATTGACCATGATTAAACAGATTCCTAAGTATGTAAAATTTCTGAAAGATCTATGTATTCACAAGAAGAAGCTTAAGGAGAATGAGTTGGTCATCTTGGGGAAAAATGTTTCAGCACTCATCCATGTCATACCTCAGAAGTGTGAAGACCCTGGAGTTTTTACTGTATCGTGTGAGATAGGGAGGACTATGTTTCATGACGCTATGCTAGACTTGGGAGCCTCCATCAATGTAATGCCCAGATCGGTCTTCCAGATGCTTGGCATTGGCCCTCTACAGCCCACTGGAGTGGTAATTCAGTTAGCAGACAGAAGCCAGACTCATCCAGCAGGAGTTATTGAAGATGTTTTGGTAAGAGTTAAAGAGTTGATTTCCCCTGCAGACTTCTACATTCTAGACATGGAAGGAGACTATCTTGCACATAGATCCCCACTCATCCTTGGGAGGCCTTTTATGAAGACGGCCAGGACAAAAATTGACGTTTATGCTAGTACACTTTCGATGGAAGTGGGGGACACAGTAGTCCAGTTTAGTATCTTCGATGCCATGAAGCACCCTAGGGAAGATCACTCTATTATAAGCATTGACATTTTGGATGGACTGGTTGATACAGAGTTAGAGGCTGAGGGAGTTCTACATGATTTTTCTGGAGGAGTTATGTATTCAGAGGAGGCTGAGGGAGTACTTACTATGGAGACTGAGGATATTTCAGATTCACTTCCAGCTGGTGAGGATTTTCTAGGTGTAGGGGATTGCACAGAGCCCCAAGGATCACCTACTTCTATTGAGATTTCAGAGGACTCAGAGCACAGGTATGATAGTGTAGGGGATTGCACAGAGCCCCAAGGATCACTCATACCCATTGAGCAGGGCCAGATTGAACTTAAGCCACTACCAGACCACTTGAAGTATGTGTACCTAGGAGAGGAGCAGACTTTTCCCGTTATTATTACACAGCATTTGGAATCAGAGCAGGAAGAGAAATTATTGCAAGTCCTGAGGCATTACAAGAAGGCAATTGGGTGGACTTTATCAGATATACCAGGTATCAGCCCAGCTATCTGTATGCACAGGATATTCTTGGAAGAAAATGTTAAACCCGTGAGGCAGCCACAAAGGAGACTTAATCCACTTATTTTAGACGTTGTAAAGAAAGAGGTGACTCGACTTCTACAGGCAGGTATCATTTACCCCATTTCTGGCAGTCAGTGGGTTAGTCCCATACACGTGGTACCTAAGAAATCTGGAGTGATAGTGGTGGAAGATAGAAGCAATGAACTAGTGCCCACCAGAGTTAAGAATTCCTAGAGAGTCTGCATTGATTACAGGAAGCTCAACAAGGTCACAAGGAAAGATCACTTCCCTTTACCCTTTATTGATCAGATGCTTGAAAGACTGGCAGGGAAGTTCCATTATTGTTTTTTCGATGGTTATTCAGGCTACTTCCAGATTTGTATAGATCCAGAGGACCAAGAGAAGACTACCTTCACTTGCCCCTTTGGCACCTTTGCCTACAGACGGATGCCTTTTGGACTCTGCAACGCACCAGGAACATTTCAGCGATGCATGGTAAGTATATTTGGTGAGTTGTTAGAGCATTGTATGGAGATATTTATGGATGATTTTTCAGTTTTTGGCACGTCTTTTGATTCATGCTTAGAAAATTTGTCTAGGGTTTTACACCGTTGCATTGAGACTAACCTTGTGCTTAATTTTGAAAAATGTCACTTCATGGTAGAGCATGGTATTGTACTTGGACATATAGTCTCTAGGAGAGGTATAGAGGTAGATCCTGCAAAAATAAGTGTTATTTCTTCTCTATCTTACCCCGTATGCGTACGAGACGTTCGTGCTTTCCTTGGACATGCAGGTTTCTACCGCAGATTTATTAGAGACTTTAGTGATATTGCTCGACCCTTGACAAGACTGTTGCAAAAAGAGGTGGATTTTTGTTTTGATGATAAGTGCAAAGAAGCTTTTCACAGACTCAGGGAGGCTCTTACCTCAGCTCCTATTATTAAATCACCTGATTGGAATTTACCCTTTGAATTAATGTGTGATGCATCTAATTTTGCAGTGGGAGCTGTTCTAGCACAGAGGGTTGATGGAGCACCTCATGTCATATGCTATGCCTCCAAAACCCTAGATGCCGCCCAAGCAAACTACACCACCACTGAAAAGGAGCTTCTTGCCATAGTTTTTGCTTTAGACTGTTTCAGATCTTATTTATTGTGCTCACATGTTATTAGTTTTTCTGATCATGCAGCTCTAAAATACCTGTTGAAAAAGCCTGATGCTAAACCTAGACTGATCAGATGGATGCTCCTGCTCCAAGAATTTGACCTGGAGATCAGAGATAGAAGTGGTAAAGAAAACCTAGTTGCAGATCACCTGAGCAGAATTGAAGGAGATGGATCTCCTACCACCATTGACGATGATTTTAGAGATGAGCACCTTATTGCAGTACATGGTGAGACACCTTGGTATGCAGACCTAGTTAATTTTTTGGTAGCACGTGTTTTTCCTACACATTTTTCTAAAGCTCAAAAATATAAACTTAAAAGCGATGCAAAATTCTATGTGTGGGATGATCCTTATTTATGGAAGTTTTGTAATGATCAAATAATTAGGAGATGCGTACCAGATCATGAGTTTTCTTCTGTCCTTACATTTTATCATTCATCAGCTTGTGGGGGGGCATTTTGGACCCCAAAGAACTGCTAGGAAAGTGCTAGAGTGTGGATTGTATTGGCCCACCCTATTTCATGATTCATATGTATTTTATAAAAATTGTGATAGATGTCAGCGAACTGGGAACATAGGAGCGAGAAATGAGATGCCCCAAAACGCTATACTTTTCTGTGAGATTTTTGATGTTTGGGGAATAGATTTTATGAGACCTTTTCCTGCATCTTATGGTTATTTGTACATTTTACTTGCTGTGGATTATGTTTCTAAATGGGTGGAGGCCATTCCCTCCAAGACTGATGATTCTTCTGTTGTTGTTAGTTTTGTTAGGTCACACATTTTTTGCAGGTTTGGAATTCCAAGAGCCATAATAAGTGACCAAGGATCTCATTTTTGCAATAAACACATGAAAGCATTGCTTAGTAAATATGGGGTTATACATAAGGTTTCTACATCCTACCATCCCCAAACAAATGGACAGGCTGAAATTTCTAACAGAGAGATCAAATCCATTTTGGAAAAGACTATTGGGCCCACTAGAAAGGATTGGAGCAAAAGGCTAGATGATGCACTTTGGGCCTATAGAACGGCATTCAAGACTCCGATTGGCATGTCTCCCTACCGCTTGGTCTATGGTAAAGTTTGTCATCTCCCCGTGGAAATAGAGCACAAAGCATATTGGGCGGTGAAGGCTTGTAATTTCGATGCTACCAAGGTGGGAGAAGAAAGAAAATTGCAACTTCAAGAGCTTGAAGAGATTCGGCTAGAAGCATTTGAAAATTCAAGGATCTATAAGGAAAAGACCAAAAATTTCCATGACAAGCACATCTTGAAAAAAGATTTTCAAATTGGTGACAAGGTCTTATTGTATAAATCAAGGCTCAAATTGATAAGAAGTATGTTAAGGTCAAGGTGGGATGGTCCATTTATTGTAACTAACATTTTTCCCTATAGAGTTGTTGAAATTAGAGAGGAAGCTAATGGTTTTGTGTGGAAAGTCAATGGCCACCGGCTCAAAAAGTATTTTGAAGAATTAAAGGAGCTAGAGGTGGATGGTTTGTACATCAAAGACGCTATCTACCCAACTTAAGGGGAGTTTACTTTTTTACACCTACATTTCATTGTATATATCATTTTCATGTTTCTGTTGTTGATAATAAATTCTTAGGTAAAATAGAATGAATAAATAGACATTGTAAATACCATGTTATTTCTTTTAGCACTTTTTCTTAATGAATAGGAATAAATGTATCCCTATAGATTATCTTCATATCATTTTAGAGTCTCTTGAAAATAAATTAAATTTGGTTGTTAAAACTTAAGGTTTGAGCTAATGGATGAAATCTTGGATGCTTGAGTATTACTTGGCTTTAGATTCTTAAGTGATGACTTGGGATGAATTATTTGTGCCTAGTGAGAATTAGCCTTATATTTGTGACACACATATGTGATTGTACTCTAGAACTTGCTTAGGTTCTTTCAAAACCATATTTCAATGATTGGATCACATCTATAGAGGCTAATCAAATTGTTTCTCTTTTCCATATCATTTTTAGCAATAATCATACTTGATACATAATCTTTTCTATTTTACTTTCTATATTTCCTACTCTTAACCATACTTTTCTATGGACTTGTTTGTTTGGGATGTTTCTTGATGTTACATTGCCCGAGACAGACAAACGATCAAGTGTGGGGGAGGTGGCTAGAGTTTTGGAATTATTTTGTATCAAAGATTCATTTCATTTCAAGTTGAAGCCAAAAGGTGCCAAGTGGAGTTGAGTTTGGTGTCAAGAATGAGCAAGAAGAAGTGGTTAAGGATGGAAGCAATTGGAGATCTAGATTCCTTATTATACTTTGAAGATCCAAGTGGCACGCAATGAAAAAAAAATCTGCAATGAAAAAAAATGGCACACAAATGAAGAAAATCTGTGCCATTTCAAAAGAGAGAAAAAAATCTGTGCAAAAGGAAAAAAAATGCTATGAAGATGTTTCGGCCACTCTGCTAGAAGCTGAATTGCAGCTGTACTTTGCTATAAAAATCAGAAACATTTTGCGAGAAGCTGAATTGCAGCTGGACAGATCTGAAACCAATGCAGAAATCTGTACCAAAGTGGGAACTAATGCAGAAATTCTGTGCCAAGGTGGAAAGGAAGAGGTCAAGTAGAGTATCAAGAAATGGAATTCCAAGAAGAGCATATTAATTCAGTAGCACTAGATTGCAATGGATATCTCCTGCCACTTATCGAATGTGAAGAAGAGAAGGAAAACAAAAGAAAAGGAAGCTGAAAATTCAGCTATGAAAAAAAAAGAAAGAAACTGAATTTTGGGAGTTGAAAGAAAAAGAGTTGTAAGCAAACCGTGCCAAGTCTTAAGCTCAAATGAAACTTTATACGTGTGAAGCTGCAAAGTGCTGAAAAAGCTGTTGAAGAGCTGTTGTCAATTTCTGCATTCGAGCTGAAGAAGAAAAAAAAATCAGTTGGGAAGCTAGTAAGGCAGTTTTGTACCAACTTCCAATTGAATTCATGCTTCCTAAATCAGCAATGCCTTGCTGACTTCAAACCGAACTTGCAGAATGGTTTTCAATTGAACTAAACTTCTTGGGAGCAGAATCTAAACTACTGAATGAAACCAGCAGTGAAGTGCTATTAAGGAAAATTGCAGTGCAGTGCCGAAATACCAAGTGAAGCATTTAATTCATCCACATACTAGTTGATGCTAACTGCTGTTAAGAGAATTGCAAGGATGAAGAACTTAGTGATTCTTGAGTCTGAAATTAATGCCGTGGAGCTGGAATCTGAAACAGAAAAAAAAAGAAAAAAAAGAAGTGATAGAAGTGTGCCAATTTGAAGAGGATATGTATCAAGAGTGATTCACTAATTGTTGTTTGATGTCTCAAGTTTTTCTGATACAAACTCTGGTCCGAAGTGTTCCAAATGAAGTTTGACTCCATTAGTAGGTTTGAGAGCAGAAAAAAAATATTCAGCAGCTGACCAAGAAAAAAAAGAAAGGAGACAAGGTGGCACGCAAATGAGAAATTGGCACAATGAAGTCAAGGAAGTTTTTTTTTCATCCGAATCAAAGGCATTATCCAAGTCTTACTCCACCACACTTTTGACTTCAATATGAGGACTATAAAGAGGGCAAAGTACATTAGAAATATTCTTGAGCAACCAAGTCTCCCACTTCATCAATTTTTCTATTTTCTTGGCTTTCACTTCATTCTTACCATTTTATATGTCTTTAATTTGTTTGAATAAACTTTTATAGATGTGGATCCGAATCATGAATAATGGTGGAGAGTAGATAACAAGCAAGCCTATGGTAGTGCAAAAAGCATGTGTGTTTGAGTGAGCTCCACTTTCATCATGCATTTAGAACTCAAGAAGAGAGCCACCAACATTTCCCTTGAAAGGCTTAGTGAGTTAAATTCATCTCAATGAATCATGAAGGATGAAATTGCTAAGTTGTTGATTTAAGGACGAGATACTAATCCATAGAGCTTAGATTTTTTGAGAATTGGCAACCTTAGGTAATTTCTTTTCAATTGCTTCTATTTATGTTTGAGAAAATCTAGGGGATACATACTTAGTAGTTTTCGCGAGACGCTCAAGTTTAAGTGTGGGGGAGTTGATAAGTACCATTTTGTTGATCATTTCAGATTCTAAAATCCAAGTTTGACCCATATTTTACTTGTTTAATATCGAATTTAGCCTAGGTTTCATGAATCTATTCTATTTTGGGCTTTATTGTAAATCTTGATATATTTGAATTATTTTGCTACTAAATTGTTGATCTACTTTTGCAGGCTTGGAAGGATCATGGACCTAGGTCAGGCTGGGTCAAACTTGAGTCAGAAGTGGACCCGGATCGAGTGATCAAGCATCAACTAATATGGGTCGTCCGATTCAAAAACGATTAGATCTAGCCATCTGAGAACTTGAGGCAATCCAGCTAGGGTTAAGGTTAATCATGACTTGATCAAGATCTGAAGGTTTCATCAAATCAGAGATCATTAGCCGTTGGATCAAGACAGAGGATCTAGATCGTCATTCAAAGATCAGGTTGATCTGAGCCATCCGTTGCAAATCTGGAAGATCCGAGCTACTGGAGGCAGATCCTGACCCTTGATCAACATCTGGAAGTTTTGGTTCAGATCTGAAGAATCCAACCGTTGGATGAGTTAGGAAAATCTGGGCCGTCCATTGCTAATATTTAAATCAAAACTCTCCCCAGGTCGCAGTGTCGCGTCTTCGCCGCAGCTCATCGTCTTCGTTTCTTCCTTCACCGTTTTCTTCTTCAATTTTCTTCATCCGAGGGCGTGACCACATCGATTTCGATCTTAGATCAAGTTCTAGATCATTGGGAAGATCTCTCCGTGAAGATTCCAGCTCCAATTTGCCCAAGAACAGAGCTGAGTGAGGTTTCGTCAGTTCTGCCATTTGATTGCCTTGGTCTCGGTTGTGTGTCGTTGTCATCCATCTGAGCTATCTGGAGGGTCCTCTGGAGTGCTCCGATCATCCCCAATCCATCGTCGCAATCAAACACAGCTAGATTGAAGAGATCGAATGGGTTTTTCATATTTGAGCAGAGTTTGAGTTGGATTGATTCGCAGAGCTATATTTCCAGCGATCTGTGGAGCTTACGGGTTCGAGGCTCACTCTTGTGTGACGGCAAGAAGAACTTGAATCAAAGAAAGGGATCGATGCTAATTTCTTAGTGAATTTTCTGTTCTTAGCAGTAGATTCAATTCCTGTCATCATTTACAGTTCTGCACTTTGAATCTGTTAAATTCAGTTTTGTTGAATCGTTCCTGAATTCTTTAGGTTTAAATTCTGCAAGTTAATTAGTTAGATTGCTTGTCTAGTGAACATTGAATTCGATCTTAATTTTGATTCGCAAAGCAGTTTATTTCTGCAGTTTTGCTCAGCTTGTGGTGTATCAGTTTTTTTAGTTTGCGTATCAACTTTATTTCTGCAATTCTGAGTTGTAGTTGCTGAAGTTTATATCAAGTGAAGCATTAGCTCCTTTGAATCTCTTCTGAAATTAGATTTGTGCTCTCGAATTCAGTTGTTTTGTTTGTTCTGCTTTTGATTAGTAGCTGCATTTCTGTAGTCGGGTTCTGCCTTCCTGCATATCGATTTCTGCATCAGTTTTGTTCTTGATTGATCAGTCATCGTGCTTCTGAATTTTTTAGTCATTCTTGCTCATCACTACACTGGTTGCTTGGCCTTCAAAGCTGAATTGATTAGCTTCATTTCCGAATTGTAATCTTGTTTCTGCATTTAGTATCAGATTACTGCAATCAGTCTTTCTTTTCTATGTATCAAGTATGTTGCATTTCTGCATGTTGTCTCAAGTTAAGCCTCAGCATTGATTTGTACCAAGATTAAACACACCATTGAGTATATTGTTGTGCTTGAAATCAGCTTAATTCGAATTTGGTACATTTCTGAATTGTAGTTTCATTTCTGCACATAGGTTCTTCTTTTTGCGCATTGTCTTTGAGTTTTGTGTTAAGTGAAGTGTCAAACCCTGATGCAAGCATGATTTGTTTCACAATTGGTTGTTTTGAGTTTTAATTTCTGTAGTTACACTCAACTTTTAGTGTAATATTGAATTTCCTATTAGTTTTATTCATCAAATTTGACTAATTTGCATTGGTTTGATTAAGTTCATAATTGGTTAAGTCCTTAAGTGTCATTACCTAGTTTAAGTTTGCTTAGTGAAGTTCCCTTTCTTTTCATTGCATCTTCATTTCTAATTGCAAACCAAACCCAAATCTTATTCGAAACCCAAAAATATTTGACGACACATAAACTCGAGCTCGAATCAAACAACCTCAACTAGCCCTAGGAAAAATACGACCTGTGGCCCCTTTACTGCATTTTCATCTTTGCTAGCAAAAAGGGTTTCCAGCTTTACAAATATCTAAATTTGAGACCCACATTTGTGACACCTATCGTTTAGGTCCATCACGGGGCTGGACAGACTGCGAGTTTGTCCTGTTCGCCTATAAAAGGAGCACCTTTTTGCACGTGAGCGGTACGGTTCCGTACGGTGTCGAAGTGCTGCTCGTCTGAAAAGTGTTTTCTACTTCCTCTCACATTCTACTTCATTCTGTAAAGAGGAAGATCATCACTGTAAAGGTTTCTCCACCTGAAGGAGATTTTCATAGTAAAAGTGGTGCTCGTGGCGTGGATCCTTGGATTAGTCACCCATCTGGGTGGATACCAAGTAACTCTTTTTGTTAGCATTGTACTATGTTTCTTTTGCATATTATTGTTCGCTGCGCTAACGAAAATTGTAGAGATCAAAATCGAAAACGTGCCATTCACCCCCCCCCTCCCTCTGCACGCCAAGACGTTCCATTAGGTACTCTTCGTCCACTTCCTTCGCACGATCCGGATCTTGAGCGCAAGAAAAGAAGTGGAGAAACCCTTGTTCTTTTTTTGTTAGATTGCTTGTCTAGTGAACATTGAATTCGATCTAAATTCTGCAAGGAAGAAGAAGAATGAGAAAACTCTTGGTTTTCTCTTCTTCTATTCCTTTATATACTAAGTGGAAGTTGAAGCATCACTCATAAAAGATGCTTACTATCACTTATCTAATATCGATTCCATATTCTAACAAAATAATTAGTAGCTCAATTGGAAACTTATAACTAACTTTTACCTTAGCTCATGGGTTTGAGTCCTTACACTAACACTTTTAAAAGAAAATTTTAATTTCTTTTTGTTTATTTTGAAAAAAAAATCTGAAAAATTTAGGTGTTACAATCTTCGTGGCTAACCATTCAACCAGCATCATGTTCGCCACCCCTTGCCCTTGCGAACTTAGCAGCATCTTGTTGCAGATGTCTATGAGCCTTTTGATAAGTGGGAAATTCGTAGCCTTAGCTTTCTAACTCCAACAATCCGCACCCTTGATGTAGTGATGGTGCGCCCATCTCACACATAGTGAGTCCACTTTAGATTGAATATTCCAAAATGTCTTGCTTAATAATACATCATTCCAAATTTGAAGATCCCCAACTCCATATCCACCATCATACTTAGGAAGGTAAATTGTGTCTCCCTAATACTTCTTCAATCCTATGGTACAGATTGACTTTTTTTTAAGAACATTTTGGAACAAACTCAATAATTACCGATCCACTCCGTAAACGTTTAACACCCACTATTTTTCACGATCGAGCACATTGTTTGCATGGGTGTTATGCTTCTTTAAATATTTAGTTTCAGCAGTTTGTACATCAAAATGCTTAATTGTTAAAGGTATGCCTTCATTATTTAGTTTGGAACTTTAGTTAAGAAAATAAATTTTTTGGTTAATTCACACTCTTTTTTATCTCAATAAAGTTTAAAGGAGGATCGATTATATTAATATTCATGACTGTTGAAGCTTCACTTGCGATTAATGTAACAAAGATCATATATTGGTATGATTGATGAACGAGATTGTACCATATGCTCTGATTCAAGATAGCAAAATTTTTGAGTGGTCTTCCGGATAAAAATATTTCTAATATAAGATATATAACATAATAATAACAACAATCAAGTCTAATATAAGATATATATATAATTCAATAATAATAACAATCAAGTCTTAATCTACTAGGTGGGGTCGATTTAATATAAAATATATAACTCAAGTGGAGATTATTAAAAAAATAATTGGGTGGGCTAATACATTTAATTAAATATGTTTATAAAAGACTATCTTAAAAGTGAAACTCAATTAAATGATCTAATTAAGTTATATTTATTGATTTAGAACATTAAAATTAAATATTGATTTTATATTATATATGTTGGTGCAATCGATCCCTAGTCAAGATTGACCAAGCTCGAGTTGACTCGAGTTGAGGGTTTGGGAGTGGGTTTGATGTTTGATCAATATATTAGTTGGTCGAGTGAGGCATCATGTAGATCAAGGTTCATCAGATATTTGACAGCTGATCAATATATTATGTTAGTTGAGCAAAAAATTAAGTCAAGATTGACCAGATACTTCATAAGATATGAAAAATTCATGTGGGATAATGGTCAATTGGACACTTGGCGGTCGAAAGTCCAACATGAAGTTGGCATGAGATAGAAAATACAAATGGGGCATGGTCAACCAAACACTTGGTAATCAGAAGTCCAAAAGGTAGTTAGCAAGAGAAAAGTCTAAATGGGTCACAGTTGATCGAATATTTGGCAGTCATGAGGCATGAAGTCTAGACAGGTCAAGGTTAACCAGATGCCGGCAACGATGAAGTCCCGGCAAGTCACAGTTGATAGAATGCACGACAACAAGGAAGTCCTAATAGGTTGAGGTCAACTGGATACCAGATAAGATGAGAATTCAACTTTAATAAGGCTAAAATAGGAGTTTTAGTCGATTGATAGTGATGCAGAAACGATAGACAAAACTTTCAAAGATTATATTTTTTTACTCAGATATCATAACGAGGCGATTTTTGGTGTGAAATGGACCTCATTAAAATATTTATATTTTTTTACTTGATATTAGTCAATTGTTGGATTTGATCTATCAATTGATGACATTAGGAACTGAACAAAAGCAAGTCGATTCGATTATTCAACTCAACTAATGACATCAATCAACTAATGGTTAATATCAATTGACTTATGGCTTCAGAAATCAAACCGAAGTACGATTCAACCGTTTGACTCGACTGATGGTAAATATCAGTCGATTGATGTTGATAAGAAATCGAACAGAAGCAAGTCGATTCGACTGTTCGACTAGATAGATGATATCAATTGACTCATGGTTGATATCAGTTGACTTATATTTAAATAATTAACAAAATCAAATAAATTTTAGAAAGTTCAAAGGTTTTTCAATGGTCAAAGACCATATCAATTGACTAATGGGTAATATGAGTCAACTGATAAGCAGAAATATGCCCGGCCTAAAGGTTTTAAGTGGAGTTTCGAGAAGTTTTTCAGAGCCTATTGTTGAAAATTCTGAGGTGAAGTATTAGTGCATTTTCAGATCAATAGGAGACATTTCCCAGCAACAGGAAAGTATCCTAAGCAAGTTCCTCATTGTAAAGTCATTTTCGATTTCATTTGTGTTTGTATTCGTTTTCTTGTTGTGTTCTTGTAAGAGCATGTTATAAGAGGCTTCTCCACCTCCGAAAGGTATCTGAAAAAGAGAAGTTCATATTGGAGGAAAATTACTAGGAGTAGCTCTTGGATTATATACCTAAAAGGTAGATACCAAGTAAATCCTGGAGTTGTGCATGCATGTGGCATTTGTATTGATTGAAGTTTCCATTGCACATTCAAACGATAAGCATGAGATCAAGACGAGAAGTGATCGTAGCTATTCAACCCCACCCCCCTCTCTAGCTTGCACGAGTCCTAACAAGTGGTATTAGAGCAAGGCAACTCTTTATTAGACTAGTCATTGGAAGAAGTGCAAGTAAGAGAAAGAAAAAGAAGTTGAAATTTTGAGCCCTCCAATATTGACAAGTCAAATGACTAATCATGAAAGGAGCTCAACTTCACAATGAATCCCCAATATAGATTTGGATATGACATCTGAGTACCTCCACTGTTTGGATTAGGAGGATTCAAGCATTAAGTCAAGGATGGAATACTTTCTCATGATGGACATAGAGCAATTCTTTGCTCTAATAGAAGGTTTTGAAGCTCCTAGAGATACAAGGCAAAACTTATCGGAAGAGTAAATGGACTGAGAAGCAACTTAAAAAATCAAAGATAAATTATAAGTACCCCAGGATAGTTTTAATGTGGTCAACTGAGTCAAGTTAGGTTCTATTGGTTTGATTCCTGTGTCTAAGTGTGTATGAGCTTATGTCACGCCCCCAAAGGCACATGCTTACTCGAAAATAGTGCAGCATCTCCCCGGTACGACGGACAAGTTGGGACAAATACTACATCACTCTCACATAAAAGATAGTCAGCCATCATAACTGGAAATAAAAAGGCACAACCACGCATTTTATATCAATATGAACAATAAAGATAAAATAACTTAAACATTGCCAAAATCGTTAATATCTTTTAAGTAAATTTAAAATAGCAGAGAGTTCGAATACCAAAAGAAATGAATATACCAGACCAACAAGATATAAATAAAAGTCTGCTAAGATGATACCGGATAAATAAAAATAAATACTAGTCTAGGAATTAAATAAAATACGGAACACACGAAGTGCAGAAAATAAAACAACTGCGAAGAAAACCACTAAACCCTGAGACAACTCCAAATGAATTGACACGGTGGGACTGGCAACTGGATCCTGTCCTGACTCCAAATAATGCATCTACCCGCTACCTGAAATAAAAATAAGAGGCAGGGGTGGTCAGTCCGTGCGGACTCTGCGGGTATATAAGTAGACAATTGCATGGCATCATAAAGATATAAGAAATAATTAACAACAATGTACAGTCTCTAGGAAATAGAGGACACCAAAGCATGTGTAAAACAACGTAAAAACATACAAGATAACATAGTGTCAACAAACATTCATGTCAACCAAATGCAGCAACCATAGCTCATATAGATGCAACAAATACAAGAAAATGCATAAATGCAATAGATGCATATGATGCAATGGCATGTACCACCCCTGACGCCAGTTAAGCCGCCAACACATCACATATGTATGGCCGAGTGGGTAGGGTTGTGACAACTGTACGCACTCCAACGAACACCACTGATGTATGGCCGAGTTGACAGGATGTTGGGGAGCTAACTACTCTAAAACCCCGATATATAGGGGGAGCTATCAACATCTCTGATATCCCTCGAAAACAATGGTGAGGGAGTCAACTGCTTACCTATAACTCCAACATCCACTGTACATGAGTGGTCGAGTGTGGCATAACAGGATGGTTACTCCCACTCTAGCAACTACCACAACAAGTGGTTGAGTGGCAAAACAACTAGATGACTGACGACGGCTTAACCATATGGAAGCCCAACAGTCGTCAGTATACAACGGTGCAGGTATAGTGCATAATACCAATACGTACAAACAACCGAATAACAATGATGCAACAACAAAAGAAACAAACCATAAAGCAACAAATATGCAACTAAACTACTAGGTAGGGTGTCTCTAATGCCAACCATCCTAGTGGTGTTTAATGAACATTTAAGTACTCACGTACAAGCGGTACCTTACAAAATGGAAAATCAACGAGAGACTGTACTGATACGAATTTTCGATTTAAACTCGAAGGTCAAGCAAAGAAAAGTATCAACAGACAATGTAAAATAATCAACAGCAAAGAACAAGGTCAAGCAAACCTATTCAGACATAACAAGTCATGCATTTAAGGTAAAAGAACTACAAGAATACAAAAGAAAAGTACCCGCCTTTTATAGAAGTTCGTAAACGAAGAGGACGTTCCACGATCAACCCAACGAATCCAAATCAAGGTCCTGTACCTGTCACGCCCCGAGAAGCCTCTCGTCCGATACAGACCGGACTGTCACTTCCTCGACCCGACGTGAAAACCCTAGCCTCTACAACTCTCTCAGCCGCTCATACCGCAGCCTATTGGGCTGGAACTAGCGTCTGATTACAAAGAAACCAAAAATATCGACAAAAGTTGCGTACTGGTACGGCTTACGATAAAACATAATGCATAAAAGCCTCCACGGCTCACAAAAGTACAACTATGCCACCTCAAAGAGTGACAAAACCCAACACCAAAATAACAGCGGAAATGTACGGTATAAAAGTACAGGACATGGTACCAACATGTACCATCAACAAAATAGAAGAAAATCTTGAAATCGTCTCGACGAGTATACAAACTGGGATAGGCTGTCAGGCACACTCCAGTCAGTCATCCTGAAATAAAAACAAGGAGCTAACGGGATGAGTCACAGAACTCAGCGAATATCTCATCATATATGCTGGATAGTCAAAGCTAGCCATAGTGTAATAGATCATCGACATAACACATGTGCAGGCAGTAATAAGTACAACTGAAAGAGGGAACAAGAAATACCATACCCATGTAGCAGAGTCGCCAAAACCAGACATAAGGGTCTCCTGTAAGTGCATGTCAATCATATGCAGCATCTAAGTAAAGCAAGCACAAGTAAGTGCAAAATATACGTATACACAAGGTACAATGACATGGTCACCCCTGCCATCGATCAGACATCATCACCTATGTACGGTAGGAAGCTGAGCGAAGGCCACCCTCCGACGTAGGGTTGTGACTGCCGTCTATACACTACCATCACTGCTCCTGAGCGATCGGATAGATGGAATGCTGCCGGTGTAACACCCCTAGTCCATGACCTATCCCGGCGATATCTCTTTCAGCCCCAGACTATCTCTGGAGGATATCTCTATCTGAGTGTTACCCCTATCCCACGTATATAAATGGGGGAGAGACCTCTCTCTCTCATCTCCTGGTATATGGACTACTTAAAGAGGGACCTCTGCCTTCTACCACGCTCCGATTCACTAACCCATGAGTGCATGAGCGGAACAGCACAGAGCACACTACCCAATACTCCGTCAACCACTAACCCATGAGTCGCCGTATGGGTAGATCAGTATGACTGTCGACCTGACTCACCCACAAGGGGAAGCCCCTGATCGACCGTGATGCACAGTGCACGATGATGCATGACCCTGGTCAACAACATCCACTATCTAGTCCACCTATATCAACATGATATGCAAGGATCATAGATAATGCACCAGAGTCTAAGTCCTAAAGGTATAGGTATCACATGTCAGGTATAGCATAAACAGTATCAGCAAGACAAATAGAAGAGTTATATCACAATCTATTACTCTATTGCTAAACAAAGCATATCAAACATATATATCTATGACTAATCTAAAAGAGAAGTCAGAGATACCCGCCTCCAATGTAGAAATCCGGAAGTGAAGAGAACCCCCGTCAAAATAATATCTGCGACACATGATCTATGTCAATGCCCTGCATTCAAACAAATTCAACTTAGCTAATTTACAATATACAAATCAGCTAAGTTATCCACTTCTATTTATGATTACCAAATAGCCTAACCCAACCAACACAGATTGGGTTCATATTAGGTTTAACCCAACCTTAACCCAATCAACCACAAGTTAATCAATTAAACCCTATAGCTCTATAATACACAGAGAACAGGAAGAACCAAATTGAATTCTAATGTTCTAAGAGATCGAAATCAAAACCAATATCAACCAACAGATGCCCAGCCAAAACCCTATCACAGAACCTGAACCATTACCATCTCCGATCAAGCACAACCGAAATCAAATAACCCAACTCACACAGAAACCTGGACACCACCAAATCTATACAGAGCAACCCTCTAATCAAAGAAAAATCAACACCCACTGATCAGTAGAGCAATCAAAGCCAACCTCTCCACCCAGAATCTGATCACAACCAAAAACAGGAATCGCAATGCAATTCAAACAGAATACCCAATTCCAATCTAAAACATCAAACCCAAATCAAAACAAAATACTATCCGAAACTCCCAGACAGATTGAGGTAAAATCTCAATTCTAAAACAAGATCCAGATTCCAACTATATTCAGATCACCAACCAAGATTGAAAACCAAAATCCCGAGCAGAAACCTCTCAATCCAAAACATTGAATTCTTAAATCACCAAACCCAATTCATAACAGAGCTCACAATCATAAAAGGAACCCATCCGAAACACAAAAACAGATCGCAAGAACCCAATTCGATTCAAACATAGATCTAAGTCCAAGATTAGAGAAAGCCAACACAAACCATACCCTAAACCTTAACCCTACATCATCATATGATCTAGAGCAAGAAAATCTTACCTAGACTTTGCCTGCTGTCCAAACCTTGCTCAGATCAGTGAAAGAGTAGTAAAAGTTGACGATCCCGCAAGATGATCACATAGGAGGAAGGTCGTCAGAGAGAACGTGGTTGGCTCAACCGACGGTGACATAGCCTCGCTCGAGTGGATCGACTGAGGAAGCTTAGGGGAGATCGCACGCACACAGGACGTCGTTTGCGATCGAGAGGAGGAAGAAAGGAAGGTCCTCGGAGGGTTTCCACTTTCCGGTGCCGATTGAGAGGACACAAGCCGAAGGGAAGAAGAAGAAGAAGAATCGGCACCTCCCTGCGCTAGGGCTCGCGAATAAGCAGAGGAAAGGATCGGCTTTGGGCTTTAATGTGAGGAGAAAACAAAAGAAACAGAAGAGTAATCAATTGGGGTTAATTAAAGTTTGGTCTTTTGTGAAAACCCCCCTGAACTTGAGCTTTTTGCTTTATCCCCCTTTAAATCAGCCCTTCTTGCCTTTTAGCCCTCTGAGTTTTTCTGAAATCTAACATTCTCCCCCACTAAAAAAATTTGGTCCCCAAATTTATCACTGCTAATAGTAGATACTAGCAACAGTAATATATGAAGTATGCATGCTGATATGAACCAACAACACATACCTTTGTCGAAAAATGGGGATATCAAGCTCGGATAGTGTCCTCGAGCTCCCAAGTCACCTCTGCATCCGAGTGATGCTGCCATCTGACCCTGACCAACCAGATCGTCTTGTTCCGTAGCTGACGCTCACGGAATCCTAAGATCCCGGAGGTCTAGGGTTCGAATCTGGGGAAGGCAAAAATCCACCGTCGGGTGTGGGAAGATCGTAGGGCACGACTTAGAGAGCCGCCTGATGGGGCTAGAGGGGTCGTGTCGCTACATAAAAAGACGCCTTTTTATGTAGCGACACGACCCCTCTAGCCCCATCAGGCGGCTCTCTAAGTCGTGCCCTACGGTCTTCCCACACACGGTGGTGGATTTTTACCTTCCCCAGATTCTAACCCTAGACCTCCACGACAAGTACTAAAGTTCCTTGAATCTGGTAGCCAAGTGAGCACAGCTCACTTGGCTACCAGATTCAAGTAACTTTAGTACTTGTTCCGGAGGTCTAGGGTTCGAATATAGGGAAGCAAAAATCCACCGCCGGGTGTGGGAAGACCGTAGGGCATGACTTAGAGAGCCGCCTAATGGGGCTAGAGGGGTCGTGTCGCTACAGTACCAAAGGGATAGTTTAGCGATTTTTTAAAATTAAACAAATAGCTAAACGAAATAAGAAATATGATTAGGACAAATCCTAATTACAACCTCTATTTAATTAGTTTGTAAAACACAATGAGTCCCTTTTTCCCCAACCTAATTATTGAAATTAGGTTATTAGGTCGAATTCCCAAATTACAATCATACATCCACTAATGTAAACTCACAACCATGGCAATACCAGATCAAGCACCAAACTACTCTTGGTCTCAGATTATCCCCAACAAAAAATTCTAAATCAAAGAAATGCAACCCAATCTCAACAACACCAGAACTATCAAACTACAACATGTTCAGATCTCCAACCACACTGATCTACATAAACCAAACTAGTTTCTATTTTCGCCACAAATAGGTCAAGGAAACCACTACAACACAAGAGAGGTATCCAGCTATAATATCATTGCTATCAAGAAATTGAAATCTGAACAAAACTTATTCATCCTTCTGATCCACTCAAAGCGTCGTTAAATTAACAGATTGAACAACACCAAATGATCCTTACCTCAACTGACCACGACAAGGGACTCACTGATGCCTCCACCTCCTTGCTCTAATCGCTGGCCTTAGAGAGGAAGACCTAGGTCATGCAGCAGGCGAAAAGGAGGGAACTCAGGCGAAGCGAAGAAGAGACATCGCGAGATGGTGATGTTGCCGGCTAAAATCACGTGAAGAGGAGCTTGCACAACTAGGGTTTGCGGCAAAGATGGATCACTCGCCCGGCCGAGGTCGTGTCAACTTGGTGTGCGCGGACAAGGATGAAGGAGAAGAAGAAGAATGAGAGGAAGAAGAAATGAGAGGAAGAAGAAGAGAGCGGGGTGCGGCGTTCGGCGAGGAACTACTCGCTATGGTTGGCGTCGGGGAGAAACATGGGGAGAGGAGAAGATTTTAGGAGAAATTTTAGGGTTTATAATGTTTTTGGATTTTTACAAAAAGGCCCTCTAAGTTCGGATAATTCCAACTAAGCCCATATGTTTCAAAATTTTCCATTTTGACCCCTTAAAATTCAATATTTAACAGCTTAGGAGCATAGGAAGTCGAGTGAAAGACGTAACAGATGAGAAAGATGGCACGGCAAGGGAGCCCCCTAGCATGATGCATCTAAGGGACGCAAAGTCTACGGAAAAGTACATAGGTCGAAGAGAAGGGCGTACGCGAGGTCTAAGGGACGAGAAGCCGGGGAGGAAGTCTGTTCAAGGAGAAGGTCAAAAGTTGAGTTAGGGTGAACTCAACTTCAGATGATCAGAAATCACCCGGAAGCACTAGAAGACTGGTCAACCAAAGGTTGACCAAAACCAGCCCAAATCAAGCCCCCAAGTCAACTCAGGCACATGGCTAAATAGGCTCCCGAGTCAACTAGGGTGGTCGGGTATATGGGCACCAGTATTCACTCAAGCGCCTGACCCCGAGATTATCGCCAACTAGTCATTTTCGACCATTTGCGACATGGATAGGTGTTGACCAATAACAGGTGCTCATGTTGCACTCGGGTGCCCGTAATGTACCACGTCAGCAAATTGATAAGTTTTTCAGGCCCTATAAATAGAGCCCCTTTGCTCAGAGTTTTGAAGAAATTTATTCTATACAACTTTTGTAATTCATTCTTGAGTCTTATCTGAGTTTGAAAGCTTGTAAGAAGCTTCTCCACCCACACAAGGAGTTATTTGGAGTAGAGATATTTATTGTCTTGAATTAGCAAACACCCAGGTTGCAAACCAAGTAAACTCGGGGTCCCTTCTTTCTTTCAGTTAATTGCTATGTTGTGTTTCTTTAACTGCTATCTAATCTTCATCTTTGTTAAGAAGACAAAAGATCTAATTTACACTTGCAGGGATATTCACTCCCCTCTAGCCGACCTGACCGATCCTAACAAGTGGTATTAGAGCAGAGACGCTTTAGAAGGACTAACCACCAACTGAAGCAACACACAAATGGTCGGATCAAGCATCTATCTGCCAAAATTCGAGGGGACTTCACACTTTGGAAGTGCAAAATGGAGGTATTTTCAAAATAGATTTTCATATCTTACTTACAATTAAATACGATTTTATAGTGCCTGAAGAACCCACGAGAGATGAGAGAGAAGAGCATCTCTAGACCAAGAAGGAACAAGCCGACTTCGTGGCTAACGACAAAGCAATTCTATCTACTCAATGTTTTGTCGTTGCAAAAAGTCAATCGCATCAGCAGCTATAACTCGGCCAAAGAACTCTAGGAGAAATTCCTTGAGCTTCACGAAGGCACGTCGGAGGTAAAACTGGCAGGACATGATCTGCTCCGAAATCAACTGACCAACCTCCAGATGGACACTGAATAAACTGTCGCACAACTAGACACGAGAATCAAGGAAATTATAATCAGACTAACGAACCTTGGAGAATCAATATCAAACAAGATGCGATCAGATATGCCCTGAACTCATTTCCAATGACGCAGGATTGGTCTTCGATTATAGACTCATACTACATTTCAAAAGATCTCATGGTAATTCGTTAGAAGTGTTATTCTCAACCTTTGAACTTCACGAATCTAGATGTGCAGGATAGAGAAAAGAAAGGCCAAGTAAGAACCTAGCATTGAAGGCCTAAAGAGACGAATCTGATTTGGACACATCGCTTGACAAGGACGGAGAAAAGTATATGCTAAGGAAATTTTTAAAGTTCCTTAAAACTAATAATTTTAATAAGTCACAGACAATGAAACTACTTAGAAGAAAAAGGAAGGTTCGCTACTACAATTGTCAAGAGGAAGGACACATCAAGAACAATTGTTCGAGATTGAAAAATGAAGACAAGAAAAAGAAGTCTGGTCGAAGTAAGCAGAAGAACCTAAAGTTACGTGGAGTGAATCATCTTCCTCAGAATCTGAGATAGAGGAGTATCCTAGCTTGCTTTAATGGCAATCTATCAAGGAAAGGACAAGGAAAGCTTATCCGAAATAAGCAACGAGAGCATCAATGAACGAGGAGCGTCAGATTACGAATCTGACATGGTAAGTGTGGTACATAACCTCTCTCCTGATAAACCATATAATGTCATCCAAATGTTAAGTAGATCGTTATGTAAATTATGAACCAAGTACGTTAATTTGAAAAAGAAAAATGTCGAACTAAAATTGAATTTTCTAATGCATATCCACTAGAACTGTTTAACAAAATTAATGTTGAAAATATGAACTTGAAGAAAAAAAGAAATGATAGAAAAGAAATCCTCATGTTCAAATTCAAATACTTTTTGAAATTTAAATTATATAAATTTTTATGGATTAAATCGATATATCAGGAACCACAGGGGCCAAATTATAAAAGTGCCCAAAAATTATATTTCGCCCAAATACATGATAAATCCAGTAGGTAAAAATATATTTTGGATCCCTAAATCTGTATTGAACAGTTAGAAATTATTTTTAAGCATGCTAATAATTAACAATTTTTTGGCATCATTTTGGATTTTTTTTAAAGAATTTCACTTTTTGTAGAAGTTTTATTTTTAAATTTTTTTTGTGATAGACTTCATTTATATCTATCCACAGAAAATTTTTGGGATTTTTGTTATTGTTAAACGAATTTCTTCAATTTTTTCAAAGTCAAAGTTTTAAAATTTTAAATATATATATATATATATATATATATATATATATATATTGTGGAGATGATTTTTAAAAATCAAATTTTTTGAAGACTAACCATTAGATTTTGACTCTTACAAAAAATTATGAAGATTTTTTAAATTCAAATGTATTTTTAAGTATTTATTTTCTAAAATTCATGCATTGTTAATGAATTATTTTTTTCACACTCAATCAAAATATATTTTAACTTGAAAAGTGTTATATGACTACATCCAATATTTTGACATATTTTCAAAATATTTGAAAATTTTCAAATAAACAGATAATTTTATGGTTTTTATATCAAAAATTGAGTTTTTAACTTTAAAATTCCTTAAAAATAGATTTTTGACAAAAATTACTCTTTTAATACCTCATGATTATGCTTTTACAAACTTAGACAAATTACAAAGAATTTTGGATAAATAATTTTTTTAAAAGTTTTTTTAATTTTACCTTAACTTTTTTTTGATGCGATCAAAGGAGGAAAAAATAGGAATTAAGTTAAGGGGAGGTCTTCATTGCAATTTTTTTTACTTGTTTTTATTGTAAAATTTTATTACTTATTTTTTTCTATTTATATATCCCTAACTTAACTCGTGTTAATGCACATCTAAAAGGGGGAGATTATAAGTACCGCGGGATAGTTTTGATGTAGTCAAGTTAGGTCCTGTAGGTTTAATCCCTGTGTCTATATATGCAGGAGCATAGGAGCATAGGAAATCGAGGGGAAGACACAGTAGACGAGAAGGATGGTACGGGAAGGGAGTCGTCGAGCTCAGTGTATCTAAGAGATACAAAGCTTGCAGAAGAGTACACTGGTGGATGAGAAGGGCATACACAACATCCGAGGGATGAAAAGCCGAGAAGGAAGTCCATTCGAGAGAAGATCAGAAGTTGAGATAGGGTGAGCTCAACCCTAACTCTAACTTCAAATGATCAAAAATCACCTGGAAGCGCCAGAAGACTGGTCAACCAAAGGTTGACAAGAACTAGCCCAAATCAGGCGTCGAGTCAACTCGGGCATCCGGGTATTCGGACGCCCATATTCTCTCAGGTGCCTGACCTCGAGCTTATCACTAAAAAGTCATTTTCGGTCATTTGCAACATGGATAGGCATTGACCAATATTAGGCGCCCGTGTTGCACTCAAGCACCCGTGATGTGCCACGTCAGCATGTTGATATGTTTCCAGGCCCTATAAATAAGGCCCTTTGCTCAGAGTTTTGATGAAATTCATTCTGCACAATTTCTATAATCCTTTCTTGAGTCTTCTCTGAGTTTGAAAGTATGTAAGAGGCTTCTTCGCCCACACAAAGAGTTATTTAGAGTAGAGTTATTCAATGACTTGGATTAGCAACCACCTAGGTTTCAAATCAATTAAACTCGGTGTCTCTTCTTTCTTTTAGTTAATTTCTATGTTGTGTTTCTTTAGTTGCTAACTAATCTTCCATCCTTGTTAAAGAAGATAAAAGATCTAGTTTTACACTTGCAGGACTATTCACCCTCATCTAGTTGACCTGACTGATCCTAACACAAATGACAAGGGAATCAAAATTTTAGTTAATTTGGTTCCTAATGACATTTTGTGCAGAATAGGTATATATCAAAATGCTAAGGAGCTATAAAGCTAGTTGACCAAGCTCCATGAAGATTCAACAAATGTGAAGGCGAATCCAAAAAATGGAGACTCTTTGGATCAAAAACATAAGGATTTAGAGGTTGAAATATGATCACATTGAAGGAGGATATTAAAGAGGCACTCATCTCAAGGATTGAGAGGGAGCATAGGTAATTGGCACTGGAATAAGAAGAACCCTCGACATCCAGAGCCAATGAGGAAGCTTGTACCACCTCTACAAGTAGAGAAAGCTCCATTCATGAAGGTAAGATAAGCTCAATTTATAAAAATAAAGATCACATAATATGCTTTGAGTGTAGGAAGAATAGACACTACAAGAGCAAGTGTCCATAATTAATCAAGAAGAAAACTCAAATGACACCTAAGGCAAAAGAGAAGCCAGAGGAAGTTGAACCCTTGGTGAAAAAAGACAAAGTGCAAATTGCATGCTTCACTTGCAACCAAAGAGAATATTATCAAAATCAATGTTCAAAAATGAAGCACCAAAAAGCAAAGAAGGAAGCTCAAATAAAGAGGGAACTTCTAAGAGGAAACCTAATTAAGGTATCATTTTGTAATGCAATTTCAATATATCATGATAACGAGTATATTAGAATAAATTTTATAATCTTAGTGCCAAATATCATGAAAATTGGGAATATGATAGACCCAAGTATAGTTTTAAGATATTTCATGGTATACCTACAAAATCTAAGAATACGAAGAATCTAGGCAAAAATTTTAAGGAAATTAGACATATGCTTAGGAAGAAAAATGATCAAAGAAAACAAGAAAAAAAAACATAAGAATTATAAACTTAGAGGTTGAAAATCAAGTCTTGAGGTTAAGACTAAGTAAATTGGAAAAGACCCTTAAAAGGATGAAAAATATGTTTAAGGGGTCAAAAGAATAAAATCTATATTTAGATAGACATAAATCATCTAAGGACAAGATGTGTTTGGGATACAAACCTTAGTCCAAGGAAAGTGCATGTGCCCTCTACCATAGAGTTCCATATAGCTATGAAACTAATCCTAAGTCAAAGAGTCAAGTCAAGATTACAAAGGAGGTTATCCTTAGAGTTGACCTTAAGGAGACTACCATAACTAAGGCTTTAAAGAAGCATATGAAAGTTATCCCTAGTGAGTATCTAGTACACCTAAGAGAAGCTCCAATATATATTGAGTTCCTAAGAGTGTGATCTCTTCACACTAAATAGGTATAGGGTGTGTCAACCCAATTTGAAAGGATAGTTAACCCAACCACTATAAAGTTGGCATTTTAGAGCATTTTTAAGTATTGTGATAACTTGAGCATGAGAATTCAAATCTTATCATAGAAGATTTCTATAGTATGTCAATAATAATTAAGTTCCTAAGTTGATCAAAATTGGCATGATAGATTAGAATTCAAAAGTGTGCCAAGTTAGGGTCATTGGTACATTCGAGGGAGATAGACTACTTATATCAAATCGAGTATTGGGCATAAAGATTGGCTGGAAATACTTAGATTGAAAATCTAGATTATTGTTATATTATTGTGCTATATTTACCATGTTTTTGTGCCACATTATATGTCATGATATCTTATCATACATTCATTTTGTCTTGATAGTGTATTGCTAATTTTAATTTATAATTTCATATTGATACATGCCATGTCATATATGTATTATTTGAATATGATAAAATTTCTTTTGAAAAGTTATGCATTTGATATATAATATACTCATTATTATGCATCATTTTAATTCCTTGTAATTAAAGACAATGACACTAGTTGATATCCAAGGTAGGATGATCAAATTTAAATATCTTTTTAGATATGCATGATCCCTTAGTTTAGGAAAAATGAATATTACATCTCAGAAGAACAATAGAATTAACTTGTGTGTTTATTGAGATACATTAGAAATAAAATGAGATGTTAGGATGATAAACTAAGTTCAAGATACAAATTTGGTAAATTAAAATTGAGCCAAGTTTCATCAAAACACTTGAATTTTACATGGTCAATCATGGGGGAAGCTAATGTGCAAGTCATGTGCATTTAACCTATAGATTATGGTTGAAAATTGCCTTTGAAAAGCATTTCAAAATCATTTAGAAAATTTTTTATAAAGTGTATTTGTTGATAGAAATCAGCATTGATTAGGTTGATACAAAGTTAAAGTGAAACATTTAAGTTTTCAATGGTTTTAAACTGTGTCATTCTTTGAAAATAAGATGAATTTTCAAGAAAACTATTTTCTCCTAATAGCATTTGCTTTAAGTAATGTCTATATGAAATTTCATGATTTTATTAAAAACGTAGAATTACTTATGTATTTCTGAAATTCAGTATAAAACTTGAAAATGTAGCTTTTTAAATATCAGTCAACTGATGTAGAGTATCAATCGACTGATTGCTATGTTTTTCATTAAAATGGATTTGTTCAACACGTCTAATCTCACTTATAGGTATCTTAACTATCCTTGACCCTCTGATATGCTTGGATAACCATTCAAAGGTGATTTTCTTAATAAAAATGAGAAAGAGATGTTAAAAAGAGAAGAAATGAAACTAAGAGGGAGGTTTAGATTCAAGATTAAATCATTAACCTCATAACTTAGATTTTAGATTTTCCTAAAAATTTAGGAACTTTAAATCATTACTGGTTCAATGATTGAAATTAGAGAATGCTTTGAGGGGAAGGTCCATCATAAAGACATGATTTCGATATGAAAGGAGGAGAATGTCAGATTTTGAGTATTGATGAATGAATGATGGATGTATGCTTACGGTTGAGCATTAAAGACAATGAAAGATAAGGAACCTTCATTGTGGTGTTGAAAGTTAGAAATGAAAGAAGAGAATGGATTTTTGAAAGAGCTTTTGATGTATGTTAAAGGAGAGAAAGAAGCTTCAAGTTAGGAAACCTTCATTCATGCCTTGGCATGAATAGTAGGATGTTGGGTTAATGAGTTAACCTAACTTAAAGATATTGTCAAATATCAAAAAGGAGGAGATTATTTGTACAATCGACTCTTGGTCAAAGTTGACCGAGTTGACAAAGCTGGAATTGATCGGAGTTGAGGTTTCAATGTTTGATCAATATATTAGTTGGTTGAGTGAGACGCCAATTAGGTAAAGGTTGATCAGATACCTAACAGTAGATCAATATGTTAAGTTGGTTAAGAAAAAAGTCAAGTAGGTTAAGGTTTACCGGATACATGACAAGATATGAAAATTTCAAGTGGATCACGGTCGACCAGATACTTGGCAGTCAAAAGTCCAACATGCAGTTAGTACAAGATGAAAAGTCCAAGTGGGTCACAATTGAACAGATACTTGGTGATCATAAATCCAACAGGAAGTTAGAAAAGAAAAATCCAAATGGGTTATAGTTCACCGAATATATGGTGGTCAGAAGTCCAACAGGGAGTTAGCATAAGGATTGAAGTCCCGATAGGTTAAGGTTGACCAGATGTCAAACAACGATGAATTCTCAGGTCAAAGTTGATCGGATTCTAAGCAACGAGGAAGTCTCGACAGGTCAGGGTTTACCAGATGCTAGACAACAAGAAGTCTCGACAAGTCGTGGTTGACCAGATGTCGAGCAAAAAAAGTTCTAGTAGATTGAGGCCAACTGGATACTAGACAAAATGATAATTTAGCTTTGATAAGGCTGAAGTAAGAGTATTAGTCTATTGATAGTGATGCGAAAACAACATGACAAACTTTCAAAGGTCATAACTTTTGACTAGAATATCAGAATAGGACGACTTTTAGTCTGAAACAGAGCTCGTTTAGAGATCTATATTTATGCTCAATATTAGCCAACTGATGAGTTTGATCAGCCAATTGATGGCTTTAGCAACTGAACAAAAGCAAGTTGATTTGATTTTTTGACTCAACTGATGACATCAATCAACTGATGGTTGATATCAGTTGATTAATGACTTCAAAAATTGAACAGAAGCAAGTTGATTCGATCATTCGACTTGATTGATGACATCAATTGACTGATAGTTGATATCAGTCATCTAATGTTGAACAAAAATCGAACAGAAGTAAGTCTATTCAAATGTTTGACTCTATAACGCCCAAAAATTCTCAAAACCAATTTTAAAAATATCCTAGAATTTACTCTGAATTTATGGATATTTTTATAGAATTTTTCCATGGATAAATAAGACAAAAAGGAATAAAAATATAATACGCAGTAAAAAAACTTAAGGGGGGTTTGAGCCCTAGACCTTTAGCATTAGAGGAGAATGGGTTTAACAAGTGGGATGAGTTTGTTTTCATTGGAATAGACTAGAGGGAAAGATGGATAAGGTGAAGTTAGTTAAATTTTTCCATAAATATAAAAGGAAACTTAAGGGTTTTTTTTAATTGAAACTTTTCCTCACCTTCTCACCGCCGACCCTCTCCCTCTCTTGGGCGATTTTTCCTCTCCCTCTCTCGAGTCTTTCTCTCCCTCACTCACGACAAAACAAGGAGGAGGTCTAAGGTCTTTTGTTGGGCGGATTCAAGAAGGAGGACGCGCTAGGGGATCTTCTCAAGGAGTAGTTCATCGTTGGAACCTCTCTGAGACTCCAAGGACCTTCCCTCTCCCTAAACCCTACGCCCTAGAGTTGTAAGAACAAGCGCAGGATGTAAGTACCTCTCACCTGCGGTATAAGTAGCTTCGTTCGTATGATTGATTGTCCTAGTTTATCTAATTGCAAGTTTATGCCCATATGTACAGATTAAATTCCTCTACTGATTTTAAGGGTACCACTAGATGGGCTGGACGTGCTTCCCCCTTTAGTTTGGGGTTTAAACGCACCGTCGAGTGCCTAGGAAGTGTCCTTAATGAAAAAGGGGAGTTTTAGGCACGCAAGGTGCTCGAGAAAATGTTAAGAAGCTCTAATATAAGTTTTAGCATGTTATGAAGTTAGCTACCCTTGCTTTATGTTTATGGACCCTAGTTCATCCATTGGGTGGGCTCCTAGATCGCCCCTAGGCTCTAGATCGCCTAGTAGATGCAAGGTTAAAGAAAAAAATATTTATGAAAGTATTTTACTTTTTATGGCATGTGCTTGGACTCTAGTTCGTCCATGGGTGGGCTCCTAGTTGCCCCTAGGCTCCTAGTTTGCCTAGTAATAGTACCCTAATGGGTTCGGGATTAGCTACCTCGGATCTATTTAGGGATGCGCGCATTAGCAGCACATTGCCGGGCCCACAGCAGCATGATTATTATTTTCACTTATTATATGTATAAGTTTCAAAAGTTCAGTAATACCTTTAAGTGAAAACAGTTTTAAGATCATGCTTAGTTCAGTCAGATTCTATGAATGCTATGTGAATTTAGTTATAAGAATATGATTTAGTTCATGTGTTTAGTATGATGAGTATGCCATGATATTTGTTTAGATTATATGTTTCAGCAAGAATGAATGACAAGCATGATATGTTTTTCCTACATGTGTTTTTAAAAGCATGAGTTTCGAAATATGCATTGGCTTGTGAGTAGGATGGTACTTACTAAGCTTTATGCTTATAGTTTCATTTTTCCTTATACTACAGATAAAGGCAAAGGAAAAATAGATTAGCGGAAGCGGCAAGGATGATGGTGGAGTGTGTGATGGTGGAAACTTGGAATGAAAGAACCTTGGGAACTTGCATTAAGAGGACATGTTATTAAGAATGTTAAATGAATTAGTTCTTTGTCATGTTTAACATTTTCTGCATCTTAAGTACCCTTGTTATGTTATTAGCATTATGCTAGTATGAGTTGATATCGTGCCGTGATGCCATGCCTAGTTTTTACATGTGATATGTTGAGTGATACTTTTCAAATTCATGTTAACTAGTAGTAAAATGCATGGTCTAAGGCTATAGAATCATTTCTGATATTATAGCGCTACTATTGATGCATCTAGGCAGAAACAATGCTTAGTTTTAGTAGTAAGTTGATACAAAGTTTATGTTTCTAAATTTATGCTTAGAAGTAGTTGATGTATGCTTTAATGTCATGAAAACATGTAGAATATGGCCTAGAATCATTGTATACCTGTTAGTAGGCTCAAATATGAGTTTGTGGTGTTTTTGGTACAAAGTAGGTTGACCTTGGCACGTTTTTGGAATCTGAAACTTCAGATTTCAGATCTAGCAATCGACTGCGATAGTTACCAGTCGACTGGGACCAGTAGAAAAATGTCACAGAAAGTTTCGTTGGCTGCACCAGTCGACTGGCAAGATATCAGTCGACTGGTGCCAGTTTAAAACAAAATGTGATGTAGAGCTGTTGGTTAGTGCTTCAGTCATGCAACGTTGACGTTGGGGGATCAAATCCTAGCCAAGCTAATAAAATTAAAGTTTTTGTTTTATTTTGGCTGGTTAGTACTTCCAACATGATTATGATTTACCGCAGCATGCTTGAGTTATGAATTGTTAGTTCAGTACATAGAAAAATAAGAATTTTTAAATTCTCCCAGTTGGTTTAGCATCTGGGAAACAATGATCAGTAATTAGTCAGCCAGTTAGTCAGTTAGTAGCGATCCGTCTTAAAGCTTAGTACCAGAAGGTGGGTCGTTACAGACTCAACTGATGATTGATATCAAAATTATATATATGTTAAAAAATTCAAAGGTTGTCCAATGGTCAAAGACCATATCAATTGATTGATGGGTAATAGCAGTAGATTGATAGGTGGAAATCAGCCCAACCTAAAGGTTTTAAAAGAGGAATTTCGAGGAGTTTTTCAGAGATGATTTTTGGAGATTCTAAAGCAAAGTGCTAGTGCATTTCCTGATCAATAAGAGGCATTTTCAAACAATAAGAAAGCATCTAATGCAAGTTTATTCATTGTAAAGTCATTTTCGATTTCATTTGTTATTGTATTCATTTTCTTGTTGTATTCTTGTAAGAAAATGTTGTAAGAGGTTTCTCTACGTCCGAAAGGTATCTGAAAAAGAGAAGTTCATAGTATAGGGAGATCACTGTAAGTACCTGGGTTAGTTTTAATGTGGTCAATTTAGTCAAGTTAGGTATTTTTGGTTTTTTATCCTTGTGTCTAAGTGTGTAGGAGATTAAGAATAGAGGAAGTCAAGCGAAAGACATAGCGGACTAGAAGGATGACACGGGAAGAGAGTCGATGGAATCGGTGCAATAAAGGGACTCAAGGTCTATGGAAAACACATCGGTCGAGCGAGAAGGATGCACGCAACGTCGAGGGACTAGAAGCCAGGGAGGAAGTACGTTCGAGGAGAAGGCTAGAGATGGGTTTGGGTGAGCCCAATCTGGATGACCAGAAATCACTCAAAAGTGTCAGATGACTAGTCAACCAAATGTTCACCAGACCCAACCCAACTCAAGCGCCCGAGTCAACTCAGGCGCCTGTGGATATAGGTGCCTGTATTAACAAGTGTCTGAGTCAAAATTTTATTAACAATTAGTCGTTCTGCATCGTTGCGACGTGGATAAGCATTGACCCAATATCAGGCACCCGTGTTCACTTGTGCACCCGAGAAGTGTCACGTCAGCATTTTGATAAGGTTGTCTAGGACTATAAATAGGCCCTTTAACTTAGAACTTTTCAATAATTTGAGTCATAACAACTTCTGTGTTAATTCTCTTTTGTCTTCTCTGAGTTTTAAAGTGTGAAAGAGGCTTATCCACCCACAAGGAGTTATTCTTGAGTTATGCATTTAATTTGCCTTGGATTAGCGACCACCCAAGTTGCTACCGATCCCAACAATTAGTATCAGAATAAGGACGCTTTAGAAGGACTAATAGCCCACTGAAGCAACATACAAATGGCTAGACCAAGACCTATCAAAATTTGAGGGAGAGTTCGCAATATGGAATGGCGAATGGATATTTTCTTTTAAATTGATTTTGATTTAATTTTAATAATGAAACATGGCTTTGTATCTCCTAAGGGCAACAACAGCGAGGACAAAGAAGAACACCTCTAGTCTAAAAAGGAGCAAGCCAATTTTGTGGTGAATGGGAGAGTAGAATTTCACTTACTATCTATCCTACCGGCTTAGAAGTCAACCAGGTTGGGTCCTATGAATCTACAAAAGAGCTCTAGGGGAAGTTCCTGAAGTTGCATGAAGGAACCTCTGAAACCAAACTAGCTCGTCGAGATCTACTAAGAAACCAACTAATCAACCTCCAGATAGAAGGAGAGATGGTAGCTCAACTATATACAAGGATCGAGGAGTTGATCACCAGACTCATGAATCTCGAAGAATCGGTAACGAACCGATATTCTCAAAGGTATACTTTAAACGCATTTTTAAGGACATTGGAGTGATCATCCATAATAGATTCATACTACATCTCCAAAAACCAGAGGTAAGTACTTTAGAATAATTATTTCCTAGTTTATAACTTCATAAATCCCGGTGCACAAGAATGAATAAAAAGATGTACAACTTCGCCCTAAGTACAAGAAAGATTCAACCCGAAGAGGAATCTTCAGCTCATGAAGAAGAAACGGCGTATATGGTAAGGAAGCTTTATAGGTATTTCAAATAGAAACAATTTAATAAAATATAGGGTAAGAAATATTCTCCAAAACAAAGAAAAGTCCGCTGGTATAACTGTGATCAAGAAGGGCACATCAAGGAGAACTGGCCAAGACTAAACTAGAAAAAAGTAAACAATTCTAAACACAAGAATTTGAAGGTAACATGGGACGAATCTTCATCAGAAGATTCCAAACTTGAGGAACATGTCGGAATAGTGCTAATGGATAGCTACCAAGAAGAGAGCATCGATGAAGAGAGAACCACATCGTAAGAAAGCAGCGATGAAGGCGAAGCTTCTAACTTCAAACATGATATGGTAAGTGAGGTATGCCTTCTACCTCCTAATCAGTTATATTTTGGCATTAAACAAATGACTAGGTCTTTATGCAAATTAAAAAATAAAAATTCAGATCTAAAAGGAAACTAGCTTCTGCATGTCCACTGGAGCTTTATGAACAACTGAAACTAAAAATGTCAATTTGAGACAACAAATAGAATTATTGAAAAATAATCATACATGCACAAGTTTGTTTACCAAAAGGAAATACTAAATATAATGGAGGATTGAACTAGTTTAATAGAAATCACGGCGGTAAATTGCAAAAATACCAAGAAGTTATATTCCGTCAAAATTTTTGATAAATCCAATAGGTAAAAACTTATTTTGGATTCCTAAATCTGT
This sequence comes from Boesenbergia rotunda, assembly GCA_024364735.1. Taxonomy (NCBI): domain Eukaryota; kingdom Viridiplantae; phylum Streptophyta; class Magnoliopsida; order Zingiberales; family Zingiberaceae; genus Boesenbergia; species Boesenbergia rotunda. Next base: position 178,012 of record JAGFNQ010007805.1, on the reverse strand, counting down.
ATTGAACTGTTAAATTTTTTTGCTAATAATTAATGTGTGTTTGTGAATTTTTGTTTTTGCTTATCATTTTTGAATTTTTTAAAAAATATTTAATCTTTGTAAAAAAATTATTTTTAAATTTTTTATGATAGAGTCTATTCATATCTACTCACAATTTTTTTTAGAATTTTATGACTGTTAGATAATTTCTATGAATCTTTGTTCAAAATTTAATTTTTAAATTTTAAAAAAAAATCATAAATTATTTTTGCAAAATCTGATTTTTTTTTTTTTTTTTGGATCTCTATAGACTACATTTTGAACATTGAGAATGTTAGTGCTGGAAGCATCAGATCAAACCTGATTTTGATAATGGTAAAGGGTTCAAAGTTAAGTATACTTTTGGATCTAACATGTTTCACTAAATGTGTAGAAAGTCCTAGTTTACCTAGGCACGAAACCTTTACCTACAGGGTTGAGCACAAAGTCCTAATCGAGGACTGGACACGAAGTCCTGGCCAAGGGTTAGGTACCAAAGACCTGGTCGAGGACTAGACACGAAGACTTGATCGAGGGTTGGGAAAGAAGACCTGATTTGGAGGACTAGGCACAAAGACCTGACCGGGGGTCAGGCACCAAAGACCTGATCCGGAAGATCGAGCAGGAGTCTTAGCTGAGCGAGGACAACGGACAAAAGTAGGGATGGGTCGAGGTATGAATGTCTCAAGATTCGGAAGCTTCAGAGATCGAGCAAAAGTCCAACCAGAGATACCGGTTGGCAACAGGTAAATTCTCCAGAGTGGAGTAGGTGAGGACGCATTCCCGAAAGAGAGAAGAGTTGGCGTCGATCCAACCTAGGATTTCAGTGAAATCCAAAGTCAGGATCGGGAGGAAGGAAGGAGTTGCGCCCGCTTCTTCTTCTTCTTCGATTGCTGCTTGGTGGATGAAGCTCACGGCAACAAAGGGGTCCTCCTTTTAGGGTCGGCGGCACTAGAGGAGGGAGAGGGAGAGAAGGGGAGAGAGATAGGGCTTATTTCTAGATCTCTTAGATTAATTTCCAAGCCTTGCCTTGGTTCCTTTATATAGTAGCCTCTCAATCGCCAAGTCTCCTTTTTATGGAATAAATTTTCATAAGAAATTTATCATATAAATTTTTCTATGAATTATTCCATCATGCCAAGTTTTTATCATAATTTAATTTATAATAAAAACAACCATGTCTCCCTTTTTATTATGGAATAAATTTTCACAAGAAATTTATTATATAAATTTTTCTTATCATGGAAAAATCAATTCATAATTGATTTTATAAAATAAACTATTCAAAGTTTATTTTAATTTCCATGAAAATAATAAACCAAACTTCGGTTTATAAAATTTTATCCATAATTTTATAAAACAAACCACGCTCGGTTTATTTTATAATTTGAACCAAACAATTTAGTTCTCCCCTTTTAATGTGGCCGGCCAAACAAAGAGGGTGGGGACCTCTTTGGCCGGCCAAACCCAAGCCTATACCATACGAATTAAACTCATTTAATTCGTCCAATAAGTCTTCAAAAGACTTAGCCATTTTATGCTTTCAATGCGTCTCTGAAAAATTCAGATTCGACTTATCTCTCTTGATCGGAAAATCCAATTTTCAACTCGTTTTAAATCCCTCGGATTACTCGTAGTTCGTGTGACTAAATAGGCTTTCAATTTATGTTGGTCGTCTATAATTAACCAATTATAGAACGATCATGAGTGGCACCTAATAGTACATCATGATCCCCAATTAATCGAAAGATCAACGGTTGACCTCAGAAATTATTCTGAAACCCTTCAGCAGCTATAATGAATCGTGCCTCATTCCCTTCACCATCTTATACCCACTTGGTTCAGGACACGGTCTATGTGTGTCAATCCCCACTAGGCTGACTACGTCACACCTAGCCCAAGCAATGTTTTTCTCGTCCTACGGATTCTAGTTACTCTCATGTTTCTGAGAGATTCATACTCTGAACATGTGATGCTCTGGCCAGAGGCTTCGAGTAACAATCCGACGATAGGCCTTGGGTATACATCTCCTCGCAAGGAGTGGTGAATCCTTTGTAGGCTGTTCAAACATCTTCGGGCACTTCGGCTTATACCCAACCATCCTGGGTCCACACCTCCTTAGAGATGCTTGCTTAAGATATCAAAGTATAAGTCTCCATGACCAAGATGACTTGAACACCGCAAGTCAAAGGAACATCGCACTTAAGCTGCAGTAAGAACTTCATTGACATATCTATATGTAGATTACCATATGAAGTTTTACAGCCAGTCACTCCAATGAACTAGTTCCCTTAACTAGCATTCATGTTTATCTCCGAACATCCCAATGTCACCAGCCAGTGAGAATCAGTTGATTAGAGAATAACCCATGCTAGTCTCAACAGAATTGATAGTTCCGTATTTATCAATTCATCGACTAGGGACAATTTCAATACTTCACAATTGCACATGTAGAGATAATCACTAGTTGTGAATTCATCACAAATTCTCTCATGCTGTGAATTGTATTGTGGACATTCAGTAAATGAGTTTAAGATCTCAATCAAATACACAAACATGTATACTTAAATAGTGAATATTCATTTATTAAAATAAATGATTACATTAATAAGGTGATTGCCTTAGGACACTTCTCTCACAATACTAACAAACTCCCACTTGGCCTAATGTCAATCGCTACGGTATCCAATACCACAGGCTCTAACGTGACCCTCAAACTTGCTTTGAGGCAAGACCTTAGTTAAAGGATCCGCTAAATTCCTTTCAGTGGGAATTTTCTCAATTTGTATATCATTCCTACTTATAATCTCTCTGATCAGATGATAGCGGCGAAGAACATGTTTGGATCGCTGATGAGACCTTGGTTCCTTTGCTTGTGCAATAGCTCCATTGTTGTCGCAGTAAACCGGCACTGCTTCATCAATGGTTGGAACCACACCAAGTTCTGAGACAAACTTCTTGATCCAGACTGCTTCCTTTGCTGCTTCCGAAGCTGCAATATATTCCGCTTCCATGGTAGAATCCGCTACGGTGTCTTGTTTGGAACTTTTCCAACTTATTGCGCCTCCGTTCAAGATAAATACATATCCGGACTGAGATTTGGAGTCATCCTTATCTGTCTGGAAACTGGCATCTGTATACCCACGTATTACCATATCACCTTCTCCATATATTAGGAACACATCCTTAGTTCTTCTTAAGTACTTAAGGATTGTCTTAACAGCCGCCCAATGATCCATTCCTGGATCAGACTGGTATCTTCTTGTGACGCTCAGAGCATACGATACATCGGGCCTAGTACATAACATAGCATACATGATAGATCCTATCGCGAATGCATAAGGAATCTTATTCATGCAAATCTTCTCGTCTTCTGTGCGCGGACACATAGACTTTGAAAGGTTGATCCCATGCCTGATGGGAAGGTAACCATTCTTGGATTCCGACATGCTAAACCATTCTAGCACTCGGTCTATATATGTAGACTACGAAAGACCAAGCAACCGTTTTGATCTATCTCTATAGATTCTAATCCCAAGGATATAGGTTGCTTCTCCCAAGTCTTTCATGGAGAAAGTTTTGGACAACCAAATTTTAACCGACTATAAGACTGATATATCGTTTCCTATAAGTAATATGTCATCGACATATAATACTAGGAATACGACTGCACTCCCACTAACCTTCTTGTACACACAAGGTTCGTCAGGATTTTGTGAGAAATCAAACTCTTTGATCGTCTCATTGATAAGCACCATTTTATTGATTATTTTAATTGCTAAAATCCATGTTTGACCCATGTTTTTATTGCTTAATTATGATTTTACCCTAGGTTTTGGAACTTTATCTTATTTTGGACTTAATTGTAAAATTACACAATTTTTGGATTATTTGGCCACTAATTTTCTGATATATTTTTGTAGGCATGAAAGGATCCTGGACCTAGGGCATACTGGGTCAAACTTGAGTCAGAAGTGAACCGGATCGAATTATCAAGCCTACGATTAATCCGGGCCGTCCGATTCAAGAGCGGCTAGATCTGAGCCATCCGGGATGATCTGAAGCAATCCGAGCTAGGGTTAGGGTTGATCAAGCTCTATGATCAAGATCTGAAGGTTTCATCCCAATCAGAGCTAAATCAACCGTTGGATCAAGCAAGGAGGGCTCTAGAGCGTCCATTCACAGATAGAGTTGATCTGGACCATCCGTTGCATATCTGGAGGATCCGAGCTACCACGAGGCAGATCCTGACCCCAGATCATCATCATAAAAGTTTGGCTCAAATCAGACCAAGATCTACCGTTGGATTTCATCCGATCAATCTGGGCCATCCATTATTAGCTATTTAATCAAAAATCCTGCGCAGCTCACCTTCGTCGCGTCTTCACCGCAGCATCATTGTTCTTCGTTTCTTCTCGTTTTCTTTCAGCAAATTCTTCATCTGAAGGCGTGACCACCTCAATTCGAGCTTATTCTTGAGTGACAGCAAGGATTTGGATTGGGGATTAGCTTAATTTCGGTTTTAGCTGTAATTTCAGTTTCGCACAGCAATTCTGTTTCTGAAATTTCTGGGTTAGCAACTTAGTTTCGATTTTGAATTGTCTTGCTGTAATTGAACCTCAGTTCTTCTAGTTAAGTAGTTTATGAACTTGTTTAGTGGATAATTGCTTTTAATTTCAATTTCCTTCTCGTTTTTAGCTTGCGTATCAAGTTCCTATTTCTGCATTTTCGTATCAGCTGCTTAGATTTAGTTTTCTGAATAGTTGAGCTTAATTAGGTTGTCAATCTTTAAGTTAGTTAGTTTACGAGTTTGTTTAAGTGACAATTAGATCCAAATTCAAGTAGTTTGCAATTTATTTCTTGCGTGCCAAGTATCAGCTAGCGTGCCAAGTAATTACTGAAATTTTCAATTTGTTCTTGCTTTCTGACTTTGTGTTTCTGCATTGTAGACTTCATCACTTCGAAAATACTTTGGTTGGTGACTCAGTGTTCCAGATCCCCTACTTATTCCATCTATTTCGCATTTGTGTTGTGGAGGAATTTCTGCATGTGCTTATTTTGCAATTTCAGCTTCGAATTTGAATTTTCTGTCTTTGCTGCAGTTTTGCATTTGATTTGCTAGCCAAATTCAGAAATCAGTAGGTTTATTACTCCTTGAGCTAGTTTAGAGCAGTGTCCTAGTTAGTCAATCTTGAGTTGGCATCCAATTAGTGCTCTATTACAAATCTGCTCAATTGCTGAATTTCTGCAATTCTATTTTCCTTTGCTTCAGATTGTGTCTAAGTGAGCTGTTTTCTTCATTCATTCCTGCCAAGTTTTCCATTAATAGTTTGCTTGCCAAATCGCATTCGATCAGCTACAATTCTTAATTGTTAGAAGTAGTTTTAGGTACAAAAATTTAGATTTAGGCAAAACAAATTCAGCTTGTGTGCCAAGTTGTTTGGGCAATATGTTCACATCAGTTTTCACTTGTTTTTATGGTATAAAATAGCTTCCTGAAATCTATTGATATCATTCTTAGAATCCCTGAGTTTTCTTTACATTTGTTATCTTCCTAAACTTGCAGCTAAGTGGAGTTATTGCTTGAGTGAATTCTGAATTTTGTATGAATTGAGTTGTGCTAAACCTATTTGTTCCGAAATCTGCCATCATTGAACTCATTCAATTGCTCAGCGATAAGATTGCGTTTAATATCTATTGCGTTCCCACTTCAGTTCGATTTTGCTACTTTGATTGAGTAGGTTTCCTCTAGGTTTAATTTCTTAGTTGCTATGTTTAGTTGAAATTCTTTTCCTTTGTTTTTCTTCTTGCACTTCCATTTCTGAATTACGAACAACCCCAAAACTCAAATTATTCACTCAAAACCCAAAACTCATAACGACACAGACACAAGTTCGAATCAAACACGACAACTAGCCCCGAGAAAAATACGACCTGTGGCCCCTATATTACATTTTCATACTTTTGATGGTAAAAAGGGTTTCCAGCTTTTCATTTATAAATTCTAAATTTGAGGCCCACATTCGTGACACATAGTTTGGGCCTATCAAATTTTTGGCGCCGTTGCCGGGGACCTGTTAGTTGATTTGTTTGATTTTTGCTTGTGCACTTATTTCATATCATTCTTGACTTACTTTTGTGCTTATTGCTATATCTTTGGATTTGATTTTATTTGTTTTATCTGTTTATCTACTTTTACTGCGATTTGTTTTGTTTTTATGACCAGGTCTTTAGGTGCTGAATTAGAAGATTTCGATCCTGAGATTGAGAGTACTTTCAGAGTCAGGAGGAGCCAGGCCATTCTTTCTGAGACTACAGATATCCCTCCCATTCAGACTATCTGCACTCACTCAGGCATTGACATGGCAGACCACCAGAGAACCATGAAGGAGCTCGCAGCACCTGACGCTGCATTTCAGTACTCCAGCATAGCTTATCCAGAGCTAGGGGGGATTTTGAGCTCAGATCTGGACTCATCAATTTGTTGACAAAGTTTCAGGGTTTATCTGGGGAGGATCCAAACAGACACCTGCACGAATTCCATGTGGTATGCTCTACTATGAAGCCTCAGGGCGTTTCTGAAGAAGACATTAAGTTAAGAGCATTTCCTTTTTCCTTGACTGGGACTGCTAAGGATTGGTTGTATTACTTGCCCACTGGACATGTTGCTAGTTGGATTGAAATGAAGAGAGCATTTTTAGAGAAGTTTTTTCTAGCATCAAGGACCGCCATTATCAGAAAAAGTATTTGTGGCATTCAACAAGTGGTTGGAGAGTCCCTTTATGATTATTGGGAGAGGTTCAAGAAGTTATGCTCTAGCTGTCCTCAACACCAAATTAGTGAGCAACTTCTTGTGCAATATTTTTATGAAGGGTTATTGCCTATGGATAGGAGCATGATTGATGCGGCGGCAGGAGGAGCCTTAGTAAACAAAACACCGGTGCAAGCTAGAGAACTCATTTCTAACATGGCGGAGAATTCTCAACAATTCGGGAGTAGAGCACTCACTACAAGAGAGGTTAATGAAGCTCAAGTGACGTCTAATGAAGACAAAGAAATTAAGAGCTCATTGTTGGAGTTGGCATCTTTAGTGAAGCAAATGGCATTGAACAATGTGAACCAAGCCTCAAATTTTCCAACAACTTCATTTCCAAATCAAGTTACAAGGGTATGTAGCATTTGTTCAAGCCAAGAACATAATTCGAACCTTTGTCCAAATCTCCAACAAGATGAATCGGTTGCGGCCTTGTCTAGAGCTCCATTCCAACAAAGAAATGACCCCTACTCATCTACCTACAATCCCGGTTGGAGGAATCATCCTAACTTGAGGTATGGGAATGCTTTCTACCAACAAGAGCCTCAAACTCAGTCCTCACAGCAGCAGCAACCGAACTTCGAGCAGTCACAGCAAACTCAGATTAATCAGCAACAATTTCAGCCATCAAACCAAAGTTTTCAGCCTCCGTTTCAGCCTAATTCCCAACAAATTCAGCAACAATTTCAGCCATTTGAACCTCAATTCCAGCAATATCATCAAGGGCAGCAGGGCTTTCAATCATTCCCAGCTTTCCAAGCTCCAAATCAACAAAATTATCAGCCATCACAGCCCTACGGTCAAGGGTTTCAAGGTTAGAATTTTCATCCCTCGCCACCTAATTTTCCACCTCAAAATCAGAACTTTCAACCCTACAACTCACAGCAAGGTTTCCAAGCATCACAGCAATTCAATCAGCCCTATCAATAGCCCAATCAGTCCTCTTATCAGCCCCAAAATCATTGTTTCCAAGGATCACAGCAAGCTCAAAATTTTTAGCCCACTTCATCCTTTCAAGGTCAATCAAGAAGCTTTGCTAACCAAGGAGGTTATGGGAATTCAAGTGGAGGAAATGTGCCCCAACAGAGGGTTGAGGATATGTTTCAACAAATGATGCAACAACAACAAGCTTGGCAACAAAACGTTGAGAGGCAAATAGGGCAATTGGCGAGTGGAATTAATCAAAATCAAGCTCAAGGATCAAGTCGACTCCCTTCCCAAACTGTTCCTAATCCTAAAGGAAACGTGAGTGCTATTTATTTGAGAAGTGGGAAGGTTACATCATCTCCAAAGAGTCCAAGAGCAGAATTTTCAGGAGACCGGACAGCATCTCCAATTCCGGCCCAAAACAGCAATGAAATGACTTCAAATTCAGCTGATTCCAACCCTAGCCCGTTCCCAACTCATACCTCGAGCAACCCTCCAAATTTGGTGGCAAACGGAGAAGAAAACAGTGTCGAGGCCGATTTTACAGCCACTACTACGCATGGGACAGCAGGGCAGAATTCAGCAGCACCATCTCCGGCCAAAATTGATGATGTTAGGGTTCCTTTGCCTTTTCCACAAGGGAGAACTCCAACCAAAAGACACGTGGAGGAGGAGAAAGCAAAAGAGTACAGTGAGCTGGTGAAACTTTTTAGTAAAGTTGAAATTAATGTACCTTTGCTGACGATGATTAAACAGGTTCCTAAGTACGCAAAATTTTTGAAAGATCTTTGTATTCATAAGAAGAAGCTTAAGGAAAATGAGTTAGTCAGCATGGGGAAGAATGTTTCATCACTTATCCATGCCATCCCTCAGAAATGTGAAGACCCTGGCATGTTCACTGTATCTTGTGAGATAGGGAGCACCACGCTACAGGATGCTATGCTTGATTTAGGAGCTTCTATTAATGTCATGCCCAGGACAGTCTTCCAGATGCTTGGCATTGGTCCTCTACAGCCCACTGGAGTTGTGATACAGCTAGCAGATAGGAGCCAGACCCGCCCGGCAGGAGTTATTGAAGACGTGTTGGTTAAAGTGAAAGAGTTGATTTTCCCTGCGGACTTCTACATTCTAGACATGGAGGGAGAGTATCTTGCACGTAGATCCCCACTCATCCTTGGGAGACCTTTTCTGAAGACGGCCAGAACAAAGATTGATGTTTATGCTGGCACACTCTCGATGGAGGTGGGAGACACAGTAGTCCAGTTTAGCCTTTTCGATGCTATGAAGCATCCGAGGGAGGATCACTCCATCAGGAGCGTGGATATTCTTGAGGAGCTAGAGCAGACAGAGTTAGAGGCTGAGGGTTTTTCACCTGATTTTTCTGAAGGAGCTATGTATTCAGAGGAGGCTGAGAGAGTAATTACTGCTGAGACTGAGGATTTTTCAGAAGATATTTCAGACACACTTCCAGTTGGAGAGTTTTTTCTAGGTGTAGGGGATTGCACAGAGCCCCAGGGACCACCACCATTTTCGCAAAGTGTAGGGGATTGCACAGAGCCCCAAGGATCACTTATTCCAGTTGAGTGCTTACTAGAACTTGAACCTGATATGGACCCTATACTTGACCAGGAGGGAGCTATGGACACATCTATCATTGTGGAACCTCCAGGTATTTTTCAGCGCGATCAGGTGAGTATTTCTTTTATTTTTTTGGAAACATCAAGAGAGGTACCACAAATTGATTTTATTGGCTGCGATAGAATTCTTGATATATCATGTGTGGAAAATAATTATGAAAATTTCATTGAAGCATCCAAAATTGATTTCATTGATTATGATAAGTTTCTTGATGCATCTTGGATAGGTATTCATTGTGAAAAAATTTTTGAGTTGCCTAAAATTGATTTTATTGGATGTGATGCACTTTTGGATATATTTTATGCAAAGACTGATATTATTTCATTTCTTTCTTACCCTGCACGCTTGAGAGGGGTATTACAGGATTTTGCAGGGCCCAGAAGACTTCTGGAGTGGGAGCTTCATCTGAACAGGCTAAAACCCCCTGGAGGGTGTTTCAAAAAGAATAAAGAGGGAGGAGATGATTTTACTTTAATTCAAAACACTCTACCTCTTAATTGGGTTTTGTATTTAAATAACCTTCGTCCACCTGAACAGGTTACTGTAAAGTCCAAGTGTGGGGGAGCGATGCACTGTAAACTTGAAGAAATGGAAGAAGCTCTTTCACACACCCAGACTCCTCCACTACCACGGTGGAGGCTATTTCTTGACAGACTCCGACCGCCAGAAATAAAAGGAAGTTTGATCTTTGTTGCCTTTTCCTTTATTGCATGTTTTCACTCTTAAAATGAGTTCTTGTTAATAAATAAGTGAGTAGAGTAACATGAATAAAAGGCATTGTAAATACCATGTCATTTCTTTTAGCACTTTTTCTTGCATGATTAGGAATAAATGTATCCCTTAGGTTATCTCAATAGCATTTTAGAATCTTTTGGACAATAAATTAAATTTGGTTGTCAAAACTTAGGATTTGAGATCATGGATGAAATCTTGGATGCTTGAGTACTACTTTGCTTTAGATGCTTGATTGAGGATTTGAGATGAATTGTTTTTACCTAGTGAGAATTAGCCTTATATTTGTGACACACATGTTATTAAACTCTAGAACTTGCTTAGGTTCTTTCAAAATCATATTTCAATGATTGGATCACATCTATAGAGGCTAATCCATTTGTTTCCCTTCCCACATCAATTTTTAGCAATAATCATGTTTATTCTCTTTTTCTTTGCTTATCTCTTACTCTTACCCTCACTTTTCTTTGGACTTGTTGTTTGATTTGTTTCTAATGTTATTTTGCCCGAGACGGACAAAAATTTAAGTGTGGGGGTGTGACTAAAGTTTTGGATGTATTTCATGTCAAAAAGAAAAAAAAATTTGCCAAGTTGAAGTCAAAAGGTGCCAAGTGAGTTGATTTTGAATTCCAAAAATGAGCAAGAGAGGTGGGAGCCATTGGAGACTTAGATTCTTACTACATTTTGAAGATCAAGTGGCATGAAATGAAAAGAAAAAAAATCTGCAATGCAAGAAAAAGAAAAAGAGATGGCACAGATTAAGCAAAAGTTTGTGCCAAAATGAAGTTATCTTGGATCGGAATTGGTTTGGATCAAGAATTGAGAAGTTAAGAATCAGCAAATTTTTTGTTGAAAGTCTGAAATGTAGCTGTGAAAATTAGAATGTCAAAATTTCAGCTGTGAAGATCAGAATCTGAAGTTCAGAATTGTTGGTTGAAACTAATCTGAAGCAACATGCAGCTGTACTAATCTGAAATTAAGCAAGGGCTGCTGATGAGGATTAAGAACAAAACTTTCGCCAGTGAAATGGAGTTAAGTATATGTGGCTGATTGGATTTATTTGGATCAAAATAGGAAAGAAACAGAAAATTGCAGTGAAGTGCATGTGGCTAAATTTCTCCACTACTAGTGAATGTAACTGCTGGTAATTTAGAGATCTTGGAGCATTGCATCCGGCACAACTGGATGAAGTCGACAGTCTACAAATAGAATAGAGCAAAGAGCTGAAACACATTCAGTTAATGAGAAAAAAAATCCAAATCAAAAACAGAGAAATCAGTGAATGTTATAAAGCAGTTTTGTATCAAATCTCAATTGAATCCATGCTTTCTAATCAACAATGCCTTGCTGCCTTCAAACCGAACTTGTAGAATGATTTTTAATCGAATAAAACCTCTTGGGAGCAGAATTGAAACTGCTGTAAAAAAATTTCAGAAACATACTTGAAGGCAGATTCAAAAACAAGAAATGGCAAATCCTTGGAAGCTCACGGCATTAGTGATGGATTGGAGCCAATTTCTGAACATGGCAGCAAAACGTGACCAAACCAGGAAGAAAGGTGGATGCTAGGAATTCTGATCAGAGCAGAAAAGAAGGTGCAGTGGCTGGAATTTACAGTGCAGTGAAAAGAAACAAGTTGGCATACAAAAGGGAAGTTTCAACACCATGAACTAGTGAAGATATTCTCATCCAATAAAAGCCTGGTTATAATACATTCTGAACCTTACTAGAGAGAAAGAAAGAAAGAAAAAAATCTGAGAAAAGAGTGAAAGAAGCAAGGGTGGCACGAAATTGGGAAACTTGGCACATTAGACAAATGGAGTTTTCTTCACCCCAAATCAAAGGCATTGGTCAAAGTCTTACTCCACCACTCAAATCTGATTTTAAAGAGGGGCAAAGCACATTACTTACATTTTTGAGCAACCAAGTCTCCCACTTAATCAATTTTTCAAATTTCTTAGTTTTTACTCCATTTCTTACCATTTTCCATGTTTTCATTTGTTTTTATAGTTGTTGATCCTAATCATGAATAATGGTGGAGATTAGATAATAAGCAAGCCTATGGTAGTGCAAGAAGCATGTGTAAGAGTGAACTCCACTTCCATCATCAACTTAGGACTTAAGGAGAGAGCCACCAAAACTTCCCTTGAAAGGCTAGTGATTTAAATTCATCTCAATGACTCATGATGGATGAAAAGGCTAAGTTGTTGATTTAAGGACAAGATACTAATCCATAGAGCTTAGATTTATAAGAATTGACGACCTTAGGTAATTTCTTTTCATTTGCTTCTAATTATGCTTAAGAAAATCTAGGGGATACATATTTAGTTGTTTCGCGAGACGCTCAAGGTTAAGTGTGGGGGAGTTGATAAGCACCATTTTATTGATTATTTTAATTGCTAAAATCCATGTTTGACCCATGTTTTTATTGCTTAATTATGATTTTACCCTAGGTTTTGGAACTTTATCTTATTTTGGACTTAATTGCAAAATTACATAATTTTTGGATTATTTGGCCACTAATTTTCTGATATATTTTTGTAGGCATGAAAGGATCCTGGACCTAGGGCATACTGGGTCAAACTTGAGTCGGAAGTGAACCGGATCGAATTATCAAGCCTACGATTAATCCGGGCCGTCCGATTCAAGAGCGGCTAGATCTGAGCCATCCGGGACGATCTGAAGCAATCCGAGCTAGGGTTAGGGTTGATCAAGCTCTATGATCAAGATCTGAAGGTTTCATCCCAATCAGAGCTAAATCAACCGTTGGATCAAGCAAGGAGGGCTCTAGAGCGTCCATTCACAGATAGAGTTGATCTGGACCATCCGTTGCATATCTGGAGGATCCGAGCTACCACGAGGCAGATCCTGACCCCAGATCATCATCATAAAAGTTTGGCTCAAATCAGACCAAGATCTACCGTTGGATTTCATCCGATCAATCTGGGCCATCCATTATTAGCTATTTAATCAAAAATCCTGCGCAGCTCACCTTCGTCGCGTCTTCGCCGCAGCATCGTTGTTCTTCGTTTCTTCTCATTTTCTTTCAGCAAATTCTTCATCTGAAGGCGTGACCACCTCAATTCGAGCTTATTCTTGAGTGACAGCAAGGATTTGGATTGGGGATTAGCTTAATTTCGGTTTTAGCTGTAATTTCAGTTTCGCACAGCAATTCTATTTCTGAAATTTCTGGGTTAGCAACTTAGTTTCGATTTTGAATTGTCTTGCTGTAATTGAACCTCAGTTCTTCTAGTTAAGTAGTTTATGAACTTGTTTAGTGGATAATTGCTTTTAATTTCAATTTCCTTCTCGTTTTTAGCTTGCGTATCAAGTTCCTGTTTCTGCATTTTCGTATCAGCTGCTTAGATTTAGTTTTCTGAATAGTTGAGCTTAATTAGGTTGTCAATCTTTAAGTTAGTTAGTTTACGAGTTTGTTTAAGTGACAATTAGATCCAAATTCAAGTAGTTTGCAATTTATTTCTTGCGTGCCAAGTATCAGCTAGCGTGCCAAGTAATTACTGAAATTTTCAATTTGTTCTTGCTTTCTGACTTTGTGTTTCTGCATTGTAGACTTCATCACTTCGAAAATACTTTGGTTGGTGACTCAGTGTTCCAGATCCCCTACTTATTGCATCTATTTCGCATTTGTGTTGTGGAGGAATTTCTGCATGTGCTTATTTTGCAATTTCAGCTTCGAATCTGAATTTTCTATCTTTGCTGCAGTTTTGCATTTGATTTGCTAGCCAAATTCAAAATCAGTAGGTTTATTACTCCTTGAGCTAGTTTAGAGCAGTGTCCTAGTTAGTCAATCTTGAGTTGGCATCCAATTAGTGCTCTATTACAAATCTGCTCAATTGCTGAATTTCTGCAATTTTATTTTCCTTTGCTTCAGATTGTGTCTAAGTGAGTTGTTTTCTTCATTCATTCCTGCCAAGTTTTCCATTAATAGTTTGCTTGCCAAATCGCATTCGATCAGCTACAATTCTGAATTGTTAGAAGTAGTTTTAGGTACAAAAATTCAGATTTAGGCAAAACAAATTCAGCTTGTGTGCCAAGTTGTTTGGGCAATATGTTCACATCAGTTTTCACTTGTTTTTATGGTATAAAATAGCTTCCTGAAATCTATTGATATCATTCTTAGAATCCCTGAGTTTTCTTTACATTTGTTATCTTCCTAAACTTGCATCTAAGTGGAGTTATTGCTTGAGTGAATTCTGAATTTTGTATGAATTGAGTTTGCTAAACCTATTTGTTCCGAAATCTGCCATCATTGAACTCATTCAATTGCTCAGCGATAAGATTGCGTTTAATATCTATTGCGTTCCCACTTCAGTTCGATTTTGCTACTTTGATTGAGTAGGTTTCCTCTAGGTTTAATTTCTTAGTTGCTATGTTTAGTTGAAATTCTTTTCCTTTGTTTTTCTTCTTGCACTTCCATTTCTGAATTACGAACAACCCCAAAACTCAAATTATTCACTCGAAACCCAAAACTCATAACGACACAGACACAAGTTCGAATCAAACACGACAACTAGCCCCGAGAAAAATACGACCTGTGGCCCCTATATTACATTTTCATACTTTTGATGGTAAAAAGGGTTTCCAGCTTTCCATTTATAAATTCTAAATTTGAGGCCCACATTCGTGACACATAGTTTGGGCCTATCACTCATCAAAACAGATGTTCCAGCTCCTGGATGCTTGCTTCAGTCCATATATGGATCGTCGAAGCTTGCATATTTTGGTTTTATCAACCGACGTGAAACCTTCAGGTTGTATCATGTATACATCCTCAAGTAGGTTTCCATTAAGGAAAGCTGTTTTCACATCCATTTGCCATATCTCATAATCATAATGAGCTGCTATGGCCAGGAGCATCCGAATGGATTTAAGCATAGCTACTGGCAAATAGGTTTCGTCATAATCAATTCCTTGTTTCTGACGATATCCTTTTGCCACTAATCTAGCCTTAAAGGTAACAACATTACCTTCCATGTCGGTTTTCTTCTTGAAATCCCTCTTGCACCCTATGGGCTTAATCCCTTCAGGTGGTTTAACCAAGTCCCATACTTGATTTTTGTACATGGAATCCATTTCCGACTTCGTGGCTTCAAGCCATTTGTCCCTTTCTGAACTTTTCAGAACATCATCATAACTGATAGGTTCGTCATCGCTAATGAGTAATACGTCGTTCGATTCACTTACAAGAAATCCGTATCTCTCTGGAATATTGCGTATCCTATCAGATCTACGAAGAAGTGGTGTTGTTTTAGGTTCAACTGACAGCTCATCATTATGAGTTATTGGTTGTGGGTCTAGACTAGGTGTCTCTGTAATGTCTATTGGAGTTTCTTAAACTTCTTCAAGTTCAATACTACTCCCACTGTTTTCTTGTAAAAGAAATTCTTTTTCCAGAAATACAGCATGCCTTGAAACAAACACCTTTTGTTCCAAGGGATGATAGAATTGGTAACCCTTTGTTTCCTTAGGGTATCCAATAAATAGACATTTATCAGACTTAGCATCCAATTTGTCTAATACAGTCCGCTTCACATAAGCAGGACAACCCCATATCTTAAGGTGAGTTAAGTGAGGTTTCTTACTATTCCACGTCTCATATGGAGTAGTAGAGACTACCTTGGTCGGGACTCTGTTTAGCAAGTAAACATCTGTCTTAAGCGCATAGCCCCAAAAGGATTTTGGAAGAGTTGCATGATTCATCATAGATCTAACCATGTCCATCAAGGTTCGGTTACGCCTCTCAGATACACCGTTATGCTGTGGTGTATACGGCGGAGTCCATTGAGATAATATCCCATTGTCCCTAAGATAATCTTGAAACTCTTGACTTAAGTATTCACCACCCCGATCGGATCGAAGTATCTTAATACTTTTGCCAAGTTGTTTCTCTACTTCATTTCTGAACTCTTTGAATTTCTCAAAAGCTTCAGATTTGTGTTTCATCAAGAACACATACCCGAATCGTGAGTGATCATCGATAAAGGTAATGAAGTAGCTATAGCCTCCTTGTGCAAGAGTTGACATTGGTCCACATACATCTGTATGTATTAGACCAAGCAATTCTCCCACTTGATTACCTTTTCCGGAAAAGGGTAATTTGGCCATCTTGCCTTTTAAGCATGATTCGCATGTATCAAATGAACCGGGTTCAAATGATTCCAGAATTCCACATCGGTGTAATTTGGTCATGCGTTTCTTACTTATATGGCCAAGACGACAATGCCACGTATAGGAGTCTATTTGATTATCTATTCGAGCACGTTTGTTGCTAACTTCGATATTGAAAATGTCACCGGATAAATCTAACGTGTAGATACCATTGCACAAAGTTCCGGTCCCATAAAGAACACCATTTAAAGTTATGTAACAACAATTGTTACTAAAAATTAAATGATAACCCTTTTCATTCAAGCATGAAATAGATACAATGTTCTTTATTAACGAAGGAACAAAATAACAATTATCCAATTCTAAGACAAGTTCAGTAGAGAGCTTTACCAAATATGTTCCGATGGCAACAGCAGCAATCTTTGCTCCATTTCCAACTCGCAAATTCGCTTCTCCCTTGACGAGTCTTCTTCTATTCCTTAGCCCCTGTATGTCATTACATATATGTGAGCTACACCCAGTATCAAGTACCCAGGTGGTTGAGGAAATAGAGTGACATTCAATAACGAAGATACTTGAAGAGGATGGGGCATCAGATGCCTTCTTCTTCAAGGACTCAAGATAAACCTTGCAGTTTCTTCGCTAGTGACCCTCCTTGCCACAGTGATGGCAAGTGCCTTTTGGGGTCTTTTCAGTCTTTTTGGCCTTTTTCTTCTTTCCCTTATTCTGTTCTTTGGCCTTCCTCTTAGAGCCTTTCTTCGAGGAACTAACTAACAGTACCGTCTTCTGATCCTGCTTCACAGAAGGCTCTACAGTCTTCAGCAGGTTGAGCAACTCAGGAATGGTAGTCTCCAGCTTGTTCATCCGATAGTTCATCACAAATTGTGAATAACTTTTGGGCAAATAATGCAGAATTAAGTCAATACTTAGTTCGTGATCCATTGCAAATCCGAGTGTGCTTAGTCGCTCAATGTACCCCAGCATCTTCAACACAAACTGTGAGACAGAAGTGCCTTCCTGCATCTTAGAGGTGAAGAGGAGTCTGGAGACCTCAAACCTTTCGGATCTCGCCTGCTCGTCAAACAGCTCATGAAGATGGAAGATGATGGTATAAGCATCCATATGCTCATGTTGCTTTTGCAGCTCAGGTACCATAGCGGCTAGCTTGATGCAACTCGCAAGTTCAGAATCGGTCACATGTTTCTGATAGGCCACTAACTGGTCTAGAGTTGCATTTTCGGGAGGACGGTTGGGAAGTTGATCTTCAAGGACATAAGCAAGCTTTTCTGCCTTGAGGACTATCCTCAGGTTTCGAAGCCAGTCCATGAAGTTTGGCCAAGTCAGTTTATTGGTGTCCAAAATGGAACGCAAATTCAGAGAAGACATGATTAAGTGATTATCCTAGAAATACAAATTGAGCTTATGTGAGAAGAATGGTAAAGAATGTATCAACATACATTAATTAAATCCTATTTCTTTTTCGAATTGAATATCAATTCGGGAGATCGTAGGAACATCTCCAAATAGGTTGATATCCAACCATAGATCAGAACAACCATGGCTGTGGCCATCAAGTTATTCTTAGCTATGAAGGTAGGTAATTATACCGATTACATATCACATATATGTAACTATCACTTTATGCTATCAACTAATTGAATGTTTGCATAAATCATTGGGTTGTTAACTCATTAACAAGTATGCAACAATATACATAGCACCCAACTGCACCTCTCTTTACATCGACCTTGGCTGTGGCACAACAAATCGATGCTCCAAGCTTAAGGCTGACCCATTAATCAAGAAATAGTTTTAATATGGTCGGAGCTCATTCAACCGTTTAGTCAGGCTTGGATGTGTCCAACAACCAAAACTAAGGATTGACCTCTGACTTCAACTATATTAATCATAAACTAATTCCATGGTTTGAACATGTTGAGGTTCAAGCCGGGCATGGATGTGTCCATCAACCCAAACGAGAAACAAAACTCCGGTTCTAACCATATTAATGGAAGGTGTTGGCCTTAATATTTTGTTAGGGGTTTTGGGTCTCATCCTTTTCTTTCTAAGCACATTCATGACACATATTTATGTCATGTACTAACAATTTCCTTAATAAAGTATGTATGTGACTTAATTTATCAAGTCTCATTAATTGAATTAGGAACCGGATTTCTTTATTCCAATTTCATACTTTATTCAAGGAATTGTTTTGGGAAACAATTTCCTAAATTGTCATAATCAATTTCGGAAATAATATGTTTAAGACTTTGATTTCTCTAAATCAAATCTTATTAAATTAAGAGACAGATTCCCTTAATTCAACCACATATTATTTTCATGAAAATCTTATTTAAGGAAATAAACTCTATAGGAAATAATTTTCCTAATTAATTTTGGAGACAACAATATGTAAGAAATCAAATAAGGAAATTATCGTTTGAGAATCACCTCAAAATTTTCCAAGATTTGATCACATATTTTATTTATGGACTAATTAATTACAACAAATTATTTTCTTTGGGTGGCTCCCCGAGGCTCAGATACCCAAAGAAAAGAAATTTGTCGTAAATCTAATTTGGCCCGCTCCCCGAGGCGTAGCCAAATTAAACTTGACAATTCTTATTCAAAATAGGAAATTAAATTACAACAACTAACTTTAATTTGGGTGGCTCCCCGAGGCACTCCCCAAAGTAAAGAATTTTGTTAATAATTTAAAAACCAATTCGAATTTAATTGTCA
Source organism: Boesenbergia rotunda (assembly GCA_024364735.1). Lineage (NCBI taxonomy): Eukaryota > Viridiplantae > Streptophyta > Magnoliopsida > Zingiberales > Zingiberaceae > Boesenbergia > Boesenbergia rotunda. The sequence continues at coordinate 159,012 of JAGFNQ010007805.1, read as the reverse complement.
ATTAATGTTCCATAAATTTGTCTAGACTTTCTTGAAAGAAAGTGCCCAAAATTGCGAGCTTTCCATAAATGGAAAGTTTCCAAAAAAAGCTTTCAGAATATAAGTTTCTGGTACAAAGAAAACTTATATATTTCCAAAATTGGAAAATTTCCAAAATTGAAAATTTCCAAAATTGGAAAGTTTCCAAAAATGGGAAGTTTTCAAAATTATCATAAAATTTTAGAAACTAGGATATTTCAAAAGTTTACGAAATTTCATGAGGATTTCCAAACTTTGAAATTCCTAAATCTAAAATTTATCATAATTAGAAAGTTTCCATAATTAGAAATTTTTCCAAAATTGAGATCATGACAAAGTTTTTCGCAAAACAATTATATGATTATGTTGAACACTAACCGCCTCTGATACCACTGTTGGGACTGGGTGCATGTTGACGTGGATGCGGGTTCGTAATTTTAAAATTAATTACGTGCAGCGGAAGGTTTAGCATAATTAATTTCTCAAATTATTTAACCACACATCTAAGCATGCAACCTTATGTTGTGTAGACAAGATCATATATTTAAAATTTTGCAGAAACGTAAACTAATTTACTTGTTACCTCGCGTACCTCGAAGAAAGGGACAAGATCCAACCGTAAGCGTCCCTTGGAAGCTCCGCCTCTATTCGCGTCCACGCCGAGTTTTCTTCGGGATGACTTCGCAAAGCCACGAGTTTCGTGCCGACAAGAACTACTAGATTCTCCAAAGGTACGACAAGAATACCAAGAGAGAGATGGGAAGACTAACCACCAAACGAAGAACGGAATCAAGATTCCGGGAGGAAGGAAGGAGTTGCGCCCGCTTCTTCTTCTTCTTCGGCAGCTGCTTGGTGGATGAAGCTCACGGCAACAAAGGGGTCCTCCTTTTAGGGCCGGCGGCACTAGAGGAGGGAGAGGGAGAGAAGGGGAGAGAGAGAGGGCTTATTTCTAGATCTCGTAGATTAATTTCCAAGCCTTGCCTTAGTTCCTTTATATAGTAGCCTCTCAATCGCCAAGTCTCCTTTTTATGGAATAAATTTTCATAAGAAATTTATCATATAAATTTTTCTATGAATTATTCCATCATGCCAAGTTTTTATCATAATTTAATTTATAATAAAAACAACCATGTCTCCCTTTTTATTATGGAATAAATTTTCACAAGAAATTTATTATATAAATTTTTCTTATCATGGAAAAATCAATTCATAATTGATTTTATAAAATAAACTATTCAAAGTTTATTTTAATTTCCATGAAAATAATAAACCAAACTTCGGTTTATAAAATTTTATCCATAATTTTATAAAACAAACCACGCTCGGTTTATTTTATAATTTGAACCAAACAATTTGGTTCTCCCCTTTTAATGTGGCCGGCCAAACAAAGAGGGTGGGGACCCTCTTTGGCCGGCCAAACCCAAGCCTATACCATACGAATTAAACTCATTTAATTCGTCCAATAAGTCTTCAAAAGACTTAGCCATTTTATGCTTCCAATGCGTCTCTGAAAAATTCAGATTCGACTTATCTCTCTTGATTGGAAAATCCAATTTTCAACTCGTTTTAAATCCCTCGGATTACTCGTAGTGCGTGTGACTAAATAGGCTTTCGATTTATGTTGGTCGTCTATAATTAACCAATTATAGAACGATCATGAGTGGCACCTAGTAGTACATCATGATCCCCAATTAATCGAAAGATCAACGGTTGACCTCAGAAATTATTCTGAAACCCTTCAGCAGCTATAATGAATCGTGCCCCATTCCCTTCACCATCTTATACCCACTTGGTTCAGGACACGGTCTATGTGTGTCAGTCCCCACTAGGCTGACTACGTCACACCTAGCCCAAGCAATGTTTTTCTCGTCCTACGGATTCTAGTTACTCTCATGTTTCTGAGAGATTCATACTCTGAACATGTGATGCTTTGGCCAGAGGCTTCGAGTAACAATCCGACGATAGGCCTTGGGTATACATCTCCTCACAAGGAGTGGTGAATCCTTTGTAGGCTGTTCAAACATCTTCGGGCACTTCGGCTTATACCCAATCATCCTGGGTCCACACCTCCTTGGAGATGCTTGCTTAAGATGTCAAAGTATAAGTCTCCATGTCCAAGATGACTTGAACACCGTAAGTCAAAGGAACATCGCACTTAAGCTGTAGTAAGAACTTCACTGACATATCTATATGTAGACTACCATATAAAGTTTTACAGCCAGTCACTCCAATAAACTAGTTCCCTTAACTAGCATTCATGTTTATCTCCGAACATCCCAATGTCACCAGCCAGTGAGAATCAGCTGATTAGAGAATAACCCATGCTAGTCTCAACAGAATTGATAGTGTCCGTATTTATTAATTCATCGACTAGGGACAATTTCAATACTTCACAATTGCACATGTAGAGATAATCACTAGTTGTGAATTCATCACAAATTCTCTCATGCTGTGAATTGTATTGCGGACATTCAGTAAATGAGTTTAAGATCTCAATCAAATACACAAACATGTATACTCAAATAGTGAAAATTCATTTATTAAAATAAATGATCATAAGGCGATTGCCTTAGGACACTTCTCTCACAATACTAACAGTATAAAACTAATATATTGTTGCTCTATGTTATTTTCGACTAACCCTGGATGCAGGACCGAAGGAACGAGTGTCTGCAGCTCAGAGAGCCTTAAAGGAGTGAGGCAGAAGCTGAGTAGGGCGCCCGGAGTGTCCCGGGCGCCCCCAAGGTCAATAAAAAGAAGGAGAGCAAGTGAATGCTTCGATAGCTCATGGGCGGGGCGCCCCCGAGCTCCCGGGCGCCCCCCATGCTCCCGGGCGCCCCCAGATCAAGCTAACGAAGCGCAAGCCAGCGAAGCCAACGGATAAGAGTTGACCCGGTCATCCCGGGCGCCCCCGTCAAAGCCTGATCCCGAGTTTGAAGGGATCAGAGCTGACTGAGAGGAACTCGGATCAGCTGACACGTGGGGGGGCACCCCCGACGTTCCGGGCGCCCCCAGGGGCTATAGAAGGGCCCTCGACCCCAAGGCTTCCGACAATCAATTCTTCCAACGCATTCACGCTCTTCTACGCTCTCGCTCTACTCCGAAAACCTCCCGACTCAAGATATAGCGTCGACGACGTCCCTCTGCTCTAAAAATACAATCTACAACGGACGTCGGTAACGAAGAGCTTCTTTTAATGTTTACTGCACTAGTCTTGTAATACATCTTGTAAACTATTTTTGCGCACATATAGAATTGCCTGCAGAAAACGGTCAACGACCGTGGGCCTTGAGTAGGAGCCGACCGCGACTCCGAACCAAGTAAAAAACTTGGTGTTTGCATGTGTTTGTGTTAATTTCCGTTGTGCATTCTCAATTTCTTAATCCGAACGTTTTACGATATTCACCCCCCCCCTCTATCGTTTCTCTCGATCCAACAAGTGGTATCAGAGCGGGGAAGCTCAAATTTGGTGCAACCACCAGTTTGAGAATTTTTCAGATTTTCGTAAAATTATTTCTTATTTTTTTTGAATTCTTATCGTTAATCGAGACCGGTGCAACACCCCTCGATATTTAATTTTCTTTATCCCGCACCACTAATCCAAGACCATGTCTTGGGATAAAGTTTTTCTTTCTCTTCTCTCTTTTTTCAGATAAAATGCTTAATGGCCATGCAAGAAGGATTCAGCACAGTCAGACCTCCACTTTTCAGTGGAGAAGACTTTTCCTACTGGAAAAGTCGAATGGAGGTCCACCTAAAAACTCAGGTGGACATGTGGATAATCATCCAGTCTGGGCGGAAGATTCCAAAGAACGCTGAAGGAATACCACAGTCGTACACTGAGTGGGACACCGCTCTGAAACGGATGATTGAAGCTGATGCAAAGGCAACCCAGACCCTCCAATGCGGCTTAACAAAAGAGGAGCTGAACCGGGTGGGTCCATTCAACAGTGCCAAGGAGCTGTGGGGGAAACTGATCGAGCTGCACGAAGGAACTTCAGACACTCGGATCAGCAAGAGAGATCTCCTCTTGAACAAGATGTACACGATCAAGATGAACGACAACGAAACAGCAACTCAACTCCACGCCCGAATTCAGGAATTAATGAACGGACTACACACCATCGGTCACAAGGTAGAAAACCGTGACTTGATAAGGTACGCTCTAAATGCTTTCCCGAGAAACACCTTGTGGGCATCTATGGTAGATGCATACAAAGTTTCAAGGGACCTATCAAAAATTAAATTAGATGAATTGTTCTCTGAATTAGAATTACATGAACAGACTAACTGCAATCTGGCCGAGAAAGGTATTGCCTTTATTGCAGGTAAAACTGGAAGAACAACCAAGAAGAAGCCTCAACCTGAACCCGAGTCTAACTCAGACTCAGACTCAGAAGACGAAGAAGGAGATCGACCTAAGCTGGTCCGACTGGCCCGAAATTACTACAAGGAATTGAAGAACCAAACCAACAGACAGAAAGCCAGCCGAAGAAAGGATGAACCAGCTGAACTCGCAAATGAAAAGAACAAGCCCAACGTGACCTGCTACGAGTGCAAGAAGAAGGGTCACTACAAGACGGAGTGTCCGAACCTAAAGGAGACCAAGAAGAATAGAAGGAAAAAGGCACTTCAGGCAACGTGGGACGAGTCCTCCGAAGAAGAAGAAGAAGAGGTCCCACAGTCGAACCTGCTCGCACTAACCGCCTCAGAACAAATCGATACCCAATCAGAATCGGAACAGGACGACGGCAGACTGACATTTTCAGAGGACGGGGAAATCAAGGTAAGTGGTTTTAGTAGAAGTCAGTTAAATGAATTAATTTCTTATCTTTCTCGAGATTTGGCGAAAGCTAAACTCCAAGTCGAATCCCTCCGACAGGAAGTAAAACTCCTGAAAGAGGGAGCTGACTCTAGACCCTTAACTGAGAAGGTTCAAGAAGGAACCTCTACTCAAGCTGAAAAACTTGAGAAAGAGAACTCCTCCCTGAAAACTCAGGTTAAGGACCTCAGATCAGCGTTAGAACGATACACTTCTGGTTCCAAGGGTCTTGATATGATTCTTGGAAAACAGAAATCGGTTCTAAATCGATCCGGACTAGGCTATAGAACCAAATCTAGACAAAGATCCTACCTTGCTGAACTAAACCAGTCCAGACCCAAAGTTCAGGCATGGGTACCCAAACTATGCCTGAACAAACAAACTGGATCAAATCAATATTGGATCCCCAAGGACAAGATTCACATCTTGCCAAACCATTATCGTGGCTTTAGTCCAGGGGGAGCCAAATTGAAAACAATATTTATTGTTAGATAAAAATATTTTTTTATTTGCTTGTTTGATTGTCTACTTAATTCCCGCAATTTACCATGCTTAGATTTAGGAATGATTAGTTTAAGGACTGAACTAACTTAACTGAAATTCGACAACATAGTATTGAGTGGAGGTGAGATGATAGTACGTTAGGGAAACCAATTCTAATAAGGTCAAGTATTCTCTACTTGGTCTCTTTAGACTGGTGAAACTAGCCGAAGCTACAGATCGAAGACCCAAACTAGTTAGACCAGAATTTTTCAAAGATTAATTTTGAAAATGAAATTTTACTGAAAGGTTTTGTCAAGGAAAGGGTTGATGATCCAATAAGGCTACGGCCAAAGAAGGCCTAGTGCCTCGCCAACACCTGGAAGCCAATATTTGAAATTCAAAGTCAAACTATTCTTTGTCAAATTCGAATCTAACACAAATTTTCAGTTAGTTATAGATTCAAACATTTTTTTCAAAATAAATTTAATTGTTTTCAAAATTAATTAAGTGTTTCAAAATAATTTTTTTAAAATAATATTACCTACCAAAACCTGTCTCACAAGACTTATAAGACTAACGTGATTGATAACCCTAGATTTGGGTGAGACAGACTAGGCTGTGAAAATCAATTTAGGCTATTCCTGACTCTAATTGGATCCAAATCAACAAAACTCTTTATGTGTAGGAACATAAAGATTTGGACCAATGGATGTTGGATAGCGGTTGCTCCAGACACATGACTAGAGATAAATTGAAATTCACCAAACTCAAGTTCAAGAACCTAGGCTCAGTGGCATTTGGCAACAATGCTACACTCAAGGTAATTGGGTCAGGTAATATTGAACATAAATCTGACTTTGTTATTAAGAAAGTGCTTTTGGTTGAAAATTTCAATTTTAACTTGCTTAGCATAAGTCAGTTGTGTGATTCTGGTTATATAGTTACCTTCAACAATTCTAACTGTCTGATTAAAAACCTGCAAGACTCAGAAATCATGCTTAAGGGCACTAGGAAAAATAATGTTTACACTATAAACCTACCCCTAGTACCCAAATGTATGTTAACTCAGTTAGAACAATCAAACCTCTGGCATAGGAGATTAAGTCATACTAATCTGAGAATTATCTCAAAAATCACCCAGCATGGCTTAATCAAAGGTATTCCCAAAATTAAAATTCATGTAAACCTAATATATGAATCATGTAATCAAGGTAAACAAACCAGGTCTAATCACAAACTAATCCAATCTGATCTAACTCAAACCACACTTGAGCTCCTGCACCTTGACCTATTTGATTCACATGGAGCCAAGTCGCTAAGCGAGAACCGATACTACTTAGTAATAGTTGATGATTACTCTAGGTTTACCTGGGTTAGGTTTCTAAAAACCAAAGATGAAACCCTAAACTTATTTAATGAATTCTGTAAGTTAATTGAAAATCAAAACGATACTAAAATCAAAAGACTTAGGAGTGACCATGGGGGAGAGTTTGAAAATCAACGGTTCGAGAAATTCTGTAAGGTAAATGGGTATATACATGAATTTTCATGTCCTAGAACCCCCCAACAAAATGGGATAGTCGAAAGGAGAAATAGAACACTACAGGAAGCCGCTAGGGCTATGTTCAACGAATTCAACCTAGCCAACCAATATTGGGCAGAAGCAATTAGTACGGCTTGCTACATCCAAAATAGAGTCCTGATTAACAAGCGACACAACAAAACACCCTATGAACTATATTACCATAGACTTCCAAATCTACACTACCTAAGGGTCTTTGGATGCAAAGTCCATATCCTAAACACCAAAGACTACTTAGGAAAATTCCAGTTTAAGTCAACCCCAGGCATCTTCCTAGGATATTCAACAACAAGTAGAGCCTATAGGGTTTACAACAACCAAACCAAGAAAATCGAAGAAACAACTAATCTAATATTTGATGAAGAAATTAACTCAAATCCAAATCTAACTTCATCAAACACTGATCAAGAAGATAATCAACAAGTTGGTGAATCCTTAATTGAACCCATAAACGAACTAACTATTGAACCAACTAGTGAGTCAAATGAACCAATTATTGAACCAATAATTGAACCAGCTCAAAGAGTTGAATCAAATAGTGAACCAAACCGACCAGCCGGACCTGAGGCTGAACCAAGTTCTAGAAAAACTAAGAAACCCAGACTTAGTCACCCAACCGATCAAATTGTGGGTGATCCAACTCTAGGAGTTAGGACTAGATCTTCCTATAAAAACCTTAGTCAAATAGCAATGATTTCAAAAATAGAACCTAAGACTATAGATGAAGCCCTACCTGATCCTGATTGGACCATAGCTATGCAAGAAGAATTAGCCCAATTTGAGAGGAACCAAGTCTGGGAACTAGTACCTAAACCTGAAGGTAAATCCATCATTGACACTAAGTGGGTCTTTAGGAATAAGCTAAATGATCAAGGAGAAATAGTCAGAAACAAAGCCCGCTTAGTAGCAAAGGGATTCAGCCAAGTAGAAGGGTTAGATTACGACGAAACATATGCCCCAGTAGCTAGACTTGAGTTCATTAGGATGTTATTAGCCTTTGCATCCCATAAAGGATTTAAGCTATACCAAATGGATGTAAAGTCAGCCTTTCTAAATGGATTCATTAAAGAAGAAGTTTATGTAGGACAACCCCCTGGGTTTGAGGACTTAGAAAGACCTGACCACGTTTACAAACTTACTAAGGCACTATATGGACTAAAACAAGCACCTAGGGCCTGGTATGAACGCTTATCAACTTATTTAATTTCTAAAGAATTTAAACAAGGTCCAATTGACTCAACCCTATTTATTAAGACCTTAGGAAAAGATATATTTATTGCCCAAATCTACGTAGATGATATAATCTTTGGGTCCACCAACTCAAACTTTCTAAAAGAATTTGTTAAAATAATGAAAAATGATTTTGAAATGAGCTTAGTTGGTGAGCTTAACGTTTTCCTAGGGCTACAAATCAAACAAACTAAAGATGGAAACTATGTCCATCAATCCAAATATGCTAAAGAGTTAATAAAGAAATTTAAAATGGATAACTCTAAAAGCATAAGTACCCCCATGACCACTAATATAAAAATAGATAGTGACCCTGATGGTAAACCAGTAGACCTTAAACTCTATAGAAGTATGATAGGAAGTCTACTGTACATTATAGCCCATGGCCACTAAAATGGATAACTCTAAAAGCATAAGTACCCCCATGGCCACTAATATAAAAATAGATAGTGACCCTGATGATAAACCAGTAGACCTTAAACTCTATAGAAGTATGATAGGAAGTCTACTGTACCTTACAGCTAGCAGACCTGATATTCTTTTTGCTGTAGGGATGTGCGCTAGATACCAAACCTGTGCTAAGGAAACACACTTAGCAGCCCTAAAAAGAATACTAAGATATGTTAAGGGCACCCTAAATGTAGGGATTTGGTATCCTAGGACCTCAACCTTTGATTTGTCAGGATACTCGGATTCTGACTATGCTGGTTGTAAATTAGATAGAAAAAGCACAAGTGGAAGCTGCCAACTGTTAGGAAATAGTCTAGTAAGTTGGTGCAGCAGAAAACAACACTGTGTAGCCCTATCCATAACTGAAGCTGAATATGTTGCCTTAGGAGAATGTGTAGCACAACTTTTATGGATGATGCACACTCTTAAGGACTTCCAGCTCAACTACACCCAAACACAGGTATTCATTGACAATATAAGCTCAATTAATCTAACTAAGAACCCAATCCAACATTCCAGAACTAAACACATAGAAGTTAAACACCACTTTGTAAGAGATCATGTAGCCAGGGGTGAGATAGTCCTTAAGCATGTAGACTCTAAATCTAACTTAGCCGACATATTCACTAAACCCCTACCTGAGTCTGAGTTCAGCTCACTAAGAAGGCAGTTAGGACTATGTTTGGTAGAATAGGTTTAGTCTATTTTTTTGTCTTCTTTTCCTTTACTCATTTCAAAATCAGTTTTAAAGGAGTTTTTAAAATGCTTTCAAAATCAGCTTTTACTTAGTTTTGAAATGTTTAAAAATAAATTTTTCGACTTAGTTTTATCTTAAAAAACTACCCCCTTCAAAACTAGGGTTTTTTCGTAAATGGACTTAGTCTAGGCCCTAACCCTAGAACTGCATGCACCTATAGATTTAGAAGCTAGCATCTCACAAGCACCTTAAGGTACTTTTGATTGATAACCTAGAATGGGTTGAGATGCTTAGGTATTTGCCTTAATTCAAGATGCTTTAAGTCAGTGCATCTGCAGTAATTGGGGCACTAAATACAACTTACACAGTAATTAAGTTAAGTGTCAAGTTTAGAAAATCTAACTTGAACAGAACACTTAACTTGACTAACCCTAGCAAAAACTACTGTTTAATAGCAGTTAGTAAGTAGCTAATTGGGTTAGACAGGACCCTAAAAGAGAAAATCGAAATTGATTTGGTTTAGTTCATATCCTGAATTGATTCAGTACAGCAAATTATGCAATTTATTATTTGCTTTTATGCACTTTAATCATCCTTTTTCTGCTATATTTCTTTGTTTTTGATATATGGCAAAGGGGGAGAGATAGGAAATGAGAGAGTTTAAAATTTTTTTTCTAAATCCAAAATTTCAAACTCTATCCTTTATTCAAAAAGTACTTAAGTCATTTTCAAAAGTACAAAATTCTTTCAAGTATTTAAACTTAAGTTTTCAAAATCGTTCTTAATACTTAAACTTAATTTCTCAAAATTCTTCCAAGTATTGAAACTTAAGTTTTCAAAATCATTCTTAGTACTTAAACTTAAGTTTTCAAAATCGTTCTTAGTACTTAAACTTAAGTTCTCAAATTCTTCCAAGTATTTAAACTTAAGTTTTCAAAATCGTTCTTAGTACTTAAACTTATAAATTTTTCAAAGTGCACAATCAAAATTATTTTGGAAAATATAAAGGTTCTGTTAAAAATTATTCTAAGTAAAATCTATCTTTAGACTTAGAATTTATTTTCAAAAAACCCCACGAACTTTTGAAAAATCTAGGGGGAGATTCCTTCCAGGGGGAGGAAATAAAATTTCAGTTTACTTGTTCTGATTAACTTAACTTTTTGAACCAGGGTTGCCATAAATCAAAAAGGGGGAGATTGTTGATGCAAAAAGCACCTAACTCGAACCTGTGTTTTGATAATGACAAAAGGGTTCAAAAGTTAAGGTATAATGTTTATCTAACATGTTACTCAAGTGTGCAGAAAAAGTCCTAGCGAAGGACTGCTAGGCACCTGGCGAAGGAATGCCAGGATACCAAGTCCTAGCGAAGGACTGCTAGGCACCTGGCGAAGGAATGCCAGAATACAAAGACCTAGCGAAGGACTGCTAGGCACCAGGCGAAGGACAGCTTGGTACCAAAGACGTAGCAAAGGACTGTTAGGCACCAGGCGAAGGACAGCTTGGTACTGAAGACCTAGCGAAGGACTGCTAGGCACCAGGCGGAGGACAGCTTGGTACTGAAGACCTGGCGAAGGACAGCTAGGCACCTAGCGAAGGACAACTGGGCAAAAGTCCAACCGGAGGAGCCGGTTGGCATTAGGTAAATTCTCCCGAGAGGAGTAGGTGAGGACGCGTTCCCCGTCGAGGGAACAGTAGGCGTCGGTTCGACCTAGGGCTCCATTTTGGAGACCCAAAGTCAGAACCAAGACAGCTAAGGCTGTATAAAACTAATATATTGTTGCTCTATGTTATTTTGGACTAACCCTGGATGCAGGACCGAAGGAACGAGTATCTGCAGCTCAGAGAGCCTCAAAGGAGTGAGGCAGAAGCTGAGTAGGGCGCCCGGAGTGTCCCGGGCGCCCCCAAGGTCAATACAAAAGAAGGAGAGCAAGTGAATGCTTCGACAGCTCATGGGCGGGGCACCCCCGTGCTCCCGGGCGCCCCCCATGCTCCCGGGCACCCCGGATGGTCCGAGCGCCCCCAGATCAAGCTAACGAAGCGGAAGCCAGCGAAGCCAACGGATAAGAGTTGACCCGGTCAACCCGGGCGCCCCCAGCGTCCCGGGCGCCCCCGTCAAAACCTGATCCCGAGTTTGAAGGGATCAGAGCTGACCGAGAGGAACTCAGATCAGCTGACACGTGGGGGGCGCCCTCGACGTTCCGGGCGCCCCCAGGGGCTATAAAAGGGCCCTCGACCCCAAGGCTTCCGACAATCAATTCTTCCAACGCATTCACGCTCTTCTACGCTCGCGCTCTGCTCCGGAAACCTCCTGACTCGAGATACAAGCGCCGACGATGCCCCTCTGCTCCAAAAATACAATCTACAACGGACGCCGGTAACGAAGAGCTTCTTTTAAAGTTTACTGCACTAGTCTTGTAATACATCTTGTAAACTGTTTTTGCGCACATATAGAATTGCCCGCAGAAAACGGTCAACGACCGTGGGCCTTGGAGTAGGAGCCGACCGCAACTCCGAACCAAGTAAAAAACTTGGTGTTTGCGTGTGTTTGTGTTAATTTCCACTGTGCATTCTCTATTTCTTAATCCGAACATTTTACGATATTCACCCCCCCCCTCTATCGTTTCTCTCGATCCAACAATATCCTGCTGTTATCGAAGGATACAGTGATGCGAGTTGGATATCTGACATAAAAGACTCGAAGTCTACGAGTGGTTATGTGTTCACTCTGGGAAGTGCAGCCATTTCATGGAAATCTTCTAAGCAAACCGTAATAACCAGATCCACGATAGAGTCTGAGTTTGTAGCTCTTGACAAATGTAGTGAAGAGGCTGAATGGCTATGACAATTCTTAGAAGATGTACCGAGATGGCCCAAACCCGTGCCGACAATATGCATACATTGTGATAGTCAATCTGCAATTGGTCGGGCACAAAGTCATCTGTATAATGGTAAGTCTAGACATATACGTCGAAGTCACAATACCATTAGACAACTACTCTCAACTGGAGTTATCACTGTTGACTATGTGAAGTCAAAGGATAACTTAGCGGATCTGCTAACCAAAGGGTTAACTCGAGAGTTAGTTGCAAGCTCATCAAGAAGAATGGGTTTGATGCCGATAGAAAATGTTGGTGCAAAGGAAACCCAACCTATGCAGACTAGAGATCCCAATAACTAGGTTCAAAGGGACAACCTAACTGCACTGACAAAGGTGGTCACTGTAAGGGAACAACCCTTTGAATCAGTGAAGGATGGAGGTTAAGCATACAACTTTTAATGATTCAATAGAGTTATGTGGAAAACTCTAAAGAGATCACCTATGTGAGAAAGAAGTGGGGCCGCTTCGAAGAGAATTGAAGGCACAATTCTTAGAACTTCTCGCAGAATCAGGCGTGTTCATGGCCAAGAACGAACAAACTCATGAGAACTGAGATGTATCAGGGAGAGTCCTGGGTGAGATGTGTCAATGCTTACATAAACGGCAGCACAGTTCAAGGACATCGTGTCTATTGTCAGCCAGGAAGCAAACATATCTTCACAAGGGAAGGTTCAAAGGGTGAAACCTACCTATCCTATACACGACTCAACTGCTGAATGTTATCACCATGTTTCCATTCATGTGGGGGATTGTTAGATATCTTGGATATCTAGTGTGAATGGAAGAGAGGTGGTGGGACTTTAGTCCCACATTGGGAGTTTTAAGGCAAAATGTTTGGTTTATATTGTATCACAAGCATGATAGTTATGAACAAATGCTGGGGGAGAGGCTCTCTTCACGCGTGGGTGCGCAGGGGGGTGCAAATCCAGGGCTCGGATTTGTACTGAACCAAGTGAACTCGTGTGCGTGCACGACCCGCGTACGTCGAATGTCCGACCGGTAGGGGCAAAATTTGTCCAAGCAGATAAACTAACGTTTTGCCAAATTGATTTTTGCTCAAATGTAACTGATGCATTAATTTTGATTAATGCGAGATCGGTAACCCCCAGACGTTTAGATATGGCCGGGGTAAATGGCAGTAAATGACAATTAATTCATCATTGAATACTGCGGGGGTCTGAGCCTATATAAGGAGGTCGTGACTGAGAGCAAAAGAAGACACAGACGAAAAAGAGAAATTCTCCTCCACTCCACCTCATTCCCGACCTCCGTTGATAGCAGTCGGGTACCTCCTCAGTTCGCCACGAGCAATGAGTGCTCCATTGTGCCCTTGGTCTGTTGTTGTATCCTGAGAGACAGAAGTCTATCTGAGCCTCGAAGCACCGCTGGAGGAGGACGAATCTGTTTTAAGGAAACTACGCTACGCAGGCCTCAGTAAATTCCTTGTCGGTCGGGAGACGTCCGACCACTACTTGGGAGATCCTAGTCGGGAGCTGGGGAGCTCCACTCGGGAGTTCGGGAGACGCTGGTCGGGTCGGAAGCTTCACTCGGGAGCTTCACTCGGGATTCCACTCGGGAGACTCACTCGGGAGCTCGGGAACCTCACTCGGGAGCTTGGGAACCTCACTCAGAAGCTTCACTCGGGAGCTCGGGAGACCCAGTCGGGAGCTCGGGTAACCCAGTCGGGAGCTCGGGAGACTACTGCTAGAGAAAGAGGCAGCTCGGGCCACTCAACAGATAAGTTGGAATTAGTTTCTGTAATTTCAATTTATTATAAATTCTCCGAATTTCCTCCAACAGGAAGTGCTACCCGGTGAGGAGACGAACTGGAGATGAGAAGCTGCAGAAATGGATCTGGGTTGATCGGGGCTGAGGTTGAGGTGGGCGGCGGCGGGTCTGAGGAGAAGAGGGTGTCGACCGTGGAGTGGAGAATAAGTGATTGACGAAAATCAGAGAGGAAGAAAAGGGTTTTATGTGAGCACCTCTTTTTGCAATTAACCCCTTCCTCTTTGATTAATGGCATCTACCTCCCTCAAACTTGGTTAAAATCACCTTAACCCCTCCGGAGTTTTGGGTTATTTAACACCATGCCCCTCAAATTTGGTGTTACACTATTTGCACCCTCTAAACTTCTTGGTGATGCTCATCTCAACCTTTAAACCTCTTCTGAGTTTTCGAGAACCCTAATTTCGTCCCGAGTAAAATTAAAAAAAAAAATCTAGACCGTTTTTCGTGTTGCCATATTTAACAACTTTTATGTTAACTTTCTTTTCTCTTCACTGAGTTCTAAAGTGTGTAAGAGGTTTATCCACTTACAAGGAGTTATTTTGGAGTTTGGCATTTAATTTGCCTAGGATTAGCAACCATCCAGGTTGTAAACCATATACATCTTCGTGTGCCTCTTTTCTTTTTAAGTTATTAATTTGATTTATGATTTTATATTTTGTAACTAATCTTTATCTTTGTTAAGAACGACAAAAAATCCAATTTCTTTGTTAAGAATGATAAAAAATTTAATTTTTATTGCAAGACTATTCATCCTATCCTAACCGGCCGACTGATCCCAACAATCACTAGGAGCATGTCTTGGAGCCTAAGAGATAGATACAAAGTAAATCTCAAAGTTATACATATGACGTTAATATCGATTCAAGTTTCTATTGAGCATTCACACAAAGAATATGAGATCAAGACGATAAACAATCAGAGCTATTTAACATCCCCCCTTCTCATTATGATGTATTAAATTTAATTTAAGATTTGCAAAAGTTGTAACTCTTTAGTTATTTAAGGTTGATGTCCCCAATTTATATGTAACTCTAGTGACATCCCATCATAATAGTGGTAAAAGGTGAAATGTTCGCCCCTAGCGCTCCCGTAGCTCGCCCCAGGACCAACACCGAGGAGGTAAATCATAGTGACTGAGAAAGCAAGAGGTTGGGGGAGAGACTTTTTATATAAGGTGCAGAGATTTACGCCCTATCAGTCCCGTGGCTCGAATCCAAGATCTTTAATGACCATCTACAAATTTCTTACCATCTCAATTATGCCCGTTGCTCGACATCCTGTCATAATAGAATTCTAAAAGAGTACATATTGATCTGAAAGATTTTAATAAGATTGAACATCTATCATTGTGGACTGAAATATGATTTATATATATTATTATTTATTATGTTTTTATAATACGAAGGGTCTTAAATCTAGATTTCGATTATAAATCTAAAATTATTTTCTAACGGATAAATCAAAACAACTTGCATAGGTACATAAACAATTAATAGTAGGATAAAGAAGTCGACGATCAAATTAAGAATTGAACTCTAGAGTTGAACACCTTAAAGTAATTCGTAGTAGAGTTGAACCCCATCTTGTCGGCTGCTTGCCATTGGAGATTATTATGCACAGGTGGATGAGTGAGAGCCAGACAATTGTCCTTCACTAGTTGTGACCTTCACGAGAGGGCCGGGGGAGACTTAATGATTAAGCTCCATCATTGAATTTTTGAATTAATACTTCTCACAACACCATTTACAAACTAGAGATGAATTGTTAGTTGAGAACATACGTTTTATCAGCGGAAGTACAAATAAATGCAACTACAATTAAGTCAACAAAGCCCCCCCCCCTCATGTTGTAGATTAAAATACTCATAGGATCAATTAACAATATTAGAATTTGAGTCTGGATAAATATTTTAGAAGTTGATTTCTAAATGTGCATAAAATGCATTTCAGATTAATCTGATAAGTAAATTAAAAAACAAATCATCTACATATTATCAAAACAAAGAAAGAGCACACGCTTAGGTTTGCTCAAAAACTTATGCTTAGGTTTGTTAAAAGGGAGCATTTAAAATTGTAGAAATTCTAAAAGATAAATCTAAGTTTTAGATTTATCAAAGGGTGTATTTATGTTTATTTTACCCCTCTTGTTAAATACTATGATGTTGTATCTAAAAAATAGTATAATTGTGATGTTGAATTTCAAATAACAGTACCACTATCATGTAGTTGCATTTTTAAAATCTAACGCCACTTTGATATTGAATTTCAAAATACACGCATTTTTAAAATCAACATCACTATCATATTAAATTTCAAAATACACCATAGCAATGGTGCTAATTTTAGAATTTATACATGACCAAAATAGTGTTGATTTTTAAAATGTAACTGTTGGCGGTCCTGTGACCTTTTGTAATCTCCGCGGTATTTGACTTAGTCGATTTTACTCGACCGTCGGAACTTCCGGGAGGTAGCAAACTGAATTTGTTTACGTCGAGGCTAGTGTTGGACACTATCTCCGTAAAACGATATTGCACTGCTACGGTGCTCACGGATAGCAGAAATTCGTTCCCAAGATACAACGACGTCGTCTCGGAATTGTAGCACTTCAAATTCCGAGACCGGCGAACATTTCCGTAGGATTTTCGGACTCTCGATGCAGAAGATGAGCTCTCTAATGCTTAGATGCTTGAATGCTTCGAATGATTGAATGAATAAATATTTCCAAAGGAGGGATCCTTTATATAGTAGGTGAAGAGGCAAGTGACCCTTGGCGAGGACTGATCTGAACCATCAGTTCATAACCCTTTAAAGGGTTCTGATCTCAGCCATTAGATCTGAAGAGTTATAACTCTTCAGATGGCTTTTAATCTGGTTCGTTAGATCTGAAGAGATTTTAACTCAATCTAATCTAGTCAGCTGGATTCGAAGAGTTATAACTCTTCATCCCATCTTTGATCTGAGCCGTCAGATTACTCCATTTAATCCGACGCTCCAGATCAGTCCCCTCGCTAATGGTCTGATCGTGACCCTGCAGTATCAACGATCCAGATCGCGCCCCATGCGATCTTGTTGCCATCTTCGATCCAACGATCGTCATCTGTCTACCCATACGTGCGAAGTGCAAAGTGCGCCAACAAAGCGCTCATTGCGCGCGTGCGCGCGTGCGCGCGTGCGCGCGTGGCGGGCTCGCAGGTGCAAGCACCTGCTCACCCAAGGGTAGAGAGCACCTGTGCTTTTTGTATTGACTGCAAAAGCACAGCAACACATATAAAGAAACATTGGCTTTCGCCAATTAGCGATGTAGGACTAATCCCCATCTTTCTCCTTAACGCTATTTTGAGCACGACTTTAAACACTTAATTTCTCATTCACCCGTAATTGGTTTTGAGCAAATTAATAGTCTAGATTTATCTACGCGAAACGTAGATTTCGATTTTGAAGTCAAATATGACTTTCATCGATCGATGATACTTTGATTTCGCCTCGCAAAATCATATCCAACAATCCCCCACATGAATGGAAATTAATGTATGCATGTTGACACTTTACAAGAGTCCAATCGATAAGTCAAAGCATCGGGAGAGGTAGCTTGTGGCTTTGAACCTTCCGTAGTGGAATGCTATCGAGTATACTAGGCTGCACAGTGAACGTGATGTCTTGAACTGCTCAGCTGTTGGTGTATACTAAGACAATAACACCCACACAGAGACTTATCTCCCCTACTTTTGGTTCTCATGGTTGGTTCCGTTTCGGCCATGGACACCTTCTTGGATTCATGAGTGTTTCATTGAAGCGGCCTGTCTTCACACTCACATAGGTGACACTTCTATCTAGAGTATCCTACCATACTCCACCTTATAAAGGTATAGAAGTCATTAAAAGCATATGCTTAACCTCACTACATGTGATAGGACAGCACCAATTCATCCTAGGTTTGGGATAGAGATAACACATCTCTTGTGCTGTTACACAACTTCTATAACTTCGTTGTCCCATTGAACCAAGATCTTGGGATCTCCAGTCAACAAGGTTGGGTTACCGCTAGCTAGGAAAACCATGAGCAGTATACTTGATCTCATTTAGCCTTCGTAGGGATCTGCAATATCTTTAGATTTACATTGAATCCCCATTCGGATCCTCTATGGTATGGACGCGTATATGTCGTGACTACATTGTACATGCTACTCTGTGCCTTCCATCGCCGATTGACTATCACATGATAAGTACGGCGGCACAGTTCATCCAGCTCGAATATCTTCCAAGAAGTTCCGCAGCCATTCAGCTTCTTCAGCTGCTTTGTCATGCTATAAACTCGGATCCATAGTAGACGAGCATGTCTGCTAGTGATTTCCAACACGTACGTGAATACATATCCATATGATGATCCGATATAAGCAAACTCGCATATTTAATGTAATGGCATATATTTCTCAAGAATCGCAATGCCATGGTGTCGTTTGGATTACTCGTGAAACGACTCAATTTGTTGACCACACAGGCAATATCAGGGCGAGTGCAATTTGTGAGATACATCAAACTGCCTATTATCCGAGAATATTCCAATTGTGATATGGGCTCACCATGGTTTTTTGCTAAGTGTTGACTTAGATCCATCGGCGTTTTGACAGTAGAGAGGTCGTATGCATTGAACCTTTTCAATATTGACTCTACGTAATGGGATTGTTTTAAAACTATCTCATCCGATGTCTTGAGAATTTTAATTCCCAATATGACATCTGCTAGACCCATATCTTTCATGTCGAAATTCTTGGTCAACATTTTCTTAGTATTCATGATTATATCATGATTATTTCCCATTATAAGCATATCGTCTACGTATAGACAGACGATTACATAGCTTTCAGGTGTGCTTTTGACATAAATGCATTTGTCACATTCATTTATTTTGAATTCGTTTGACAGCATTATTTTGTCAAATTTTTCGTGCCACTGTTTGGGCGCTTGTTTAAGTCCGTACAACGACTTAACAAGTCGACACACCTTGTCCTCTTTTCCCGGAGCTACGAACCCCTCGGGTTGTTCCATGTAGATTTCTTCTTCCAATTCACCATTTAAGAATGCAGTCTTAACATCCATTTGGGATATTTCAAGGTCATACAGTGCTGCTATAGCTATCAGCACTCGTATGGACGTAATCCTTGTCACCGGTGAGTAGGTATCGAAGTAATCTAAGCCTTCCTTTTGCTTGTACCCTTTGGCTACAAGTCTGGCCTTATACTTGTCAACCGATCCATCAGCTTTATACTTGCGTTTTAGTATCCACTTACAACTTAATGGTTTAGAACCAGAAGGAAGGTCTACTAATTCCCAAGTATGGTTATTCATGATGGACTCGATTTCACTATTGACTGCTTCTTTCCACAATGGGGCATCGGGACCAGAGAGAGCTTCACTTAATGTTCTTGGCTCCATTTCCGACATAAAAGTCATGAAATCCGGCCCGAACGATTTCTCAACTCTAGCCCATTTGCTCCGTCGTGGCTCTTCGATTTGATCGTCAATAGTCCTTTTATGACAACTAAGTTCTGGAATGTTATCTTCGTTTGGACTTTCGTTGTCATCACTTTGAACGTTTCCCTTTTTATTTGGGAACACGTCTTCAAAGAATATTGCATTCCGAGATTCAATGGTTGTACCCACATGAATATCAGGAATGTCTGACTTATGAACTATGAAGCGATATGCACTACTGTTTTGGGCATATCCGACAAATATCGCATCGAACGTTTTAGGTCCGATCTTTACTTGCTTTGGCTTAGGTACTTCAACCTTTGCTAAGCACCCCCACACTTTCAAGTATTTGTATGACGGCTCACGGCCTTTCCATAGTTCATATGGCGTTTTGTCATTTTTCTTGTGAGGGATTTTATTGAGAATGTGGTTTGCTGATAATATAGCTTCCCCCCACAAGTTCTGGGGTAAGCCTGAATTTATTAGCAAAGCATTCATCATTTCTTTCAGTGTCCGATTTTTACGTTCGACAACGCCATTCGATTGGGGTGAGTAGGGCGCCGTTGTCTGATGAATAATGCCAAATTCTGAGCAGAAATCATCAAACGGTGCACCATATTCTCCACCTCTATCGCTACGAATTGTTTTAATTCATTTATTAAGTTGATTCTCAACTTCAGTTTTATAGGTTCTAAAAGCTTCTAAGGCTTCGTCTTTACTTCTTAAAAGAAAGACATAACAGAACCTCATGCAGTCATCGATAAAAGTAACGAAGTACTTTTTACCTCCTCTAGTTTGCACGAATTTTAAATCACATAGATCACTATGTATTAATTCTAGAGGCGTCGTTGACCTTTCCACCGAGTGAAAGGGTAGTCTCGTCATTTTCGCTTCCATGCACACTTCACATTTGTGTATTTCGTCAATATCGATGTTCGGTAATAAATTTAGCTTGACGAGACGTTTTAGTGTATTATTGTTAACATGTCCGAGTCGATCATGCCATAAATAAAAACACTCAACAACATAGCTGGAAGCTTTTATTTTATTACCATTAAATTCACGGTGTACAGTCATTACAACTATCTTGAACAAATTTTGTTCCAAGTATCCCTTACCTATGAAGACACCGTTCTTCGTAAGTACAAAGTTGTTGGACTGGAACACCAATTTGAAGCCGGCTTTAACAAGTGTCGCTCCAGAAACTAAGTTCTTCCTGATGTCGGGAACATGGAGCACATCAATGAGAGTTAGCTCCTTTCCGGACGTCATTTTCAGAACTACTTTCCCGAGTCCAACAATCGGGGATGAAGCGGAATTGCCCATAAAGAGCGTTCTTCCGCTTATCGGGGTATACGTGGAAAACAGCGCCTTATCTGAACAGATATGGCGTGTTGCTCCAGTATCGATCCACCACTGCCTCGGGTTGTCCACCACCGTATTGGCTTCAAACACGACTGCAACGAGGTCCAGGTCCATTTCGTTGGAAGTTGCGACCTGGTTTGGAACATCCTTCCGGCCTTTGGTTGGCTTCTTCGGACGTCTGCAGTCTTTGGACATGTGTCCTGACTTTCCGCAGTTGTAGCAGGACCCCTTGAATTTACCTTGAGCCTTCTTGATTGGTTGTTTCGGCTTCTTGGCTCTCGGTTCCGCCAGGTTGGACAACTCGTCAACTGTCCGCTTTATTCCTTTAGAGTCGGAAAATTTTGGTTATCCTCCTCTATGCGCAACTTTAGGATCAGGTCTTCAAGTGCCATCTCCTTTTGCTTGTGCTTCAGGTAATTTTTGAAATCCTTCCACGACGGAGGGAGTTTCTCGATTACCGCGGCCACCTTGAATGATTCGTTTAGTGGCATGCCTTCGGCGTCTAGATCATGCATTATTATTTGCATGTCTTGGACTTGAGACATTATGCTCCTGGAATCCACCATCTTGAAATCCAAAAACCGGCCGACGATGAATTTCTTCAGTCCGGCGTTTTCGATTTTGTATTTCTTCTCCAGAGATTCCCACAGGGATTTGGCTGTCTCAATTACGCTAAATACGTTGTACAACGCATTGTCCAGTGCATTGAGAACGTAGTTGCGGCACAAAAAATCTCCATGTGACCACGCTTCGCGAGCAGCCTGACTCTCGGAATTATTTTCCGCAGCGGCTGGCGGGTCATCACGCAAAAACCGTACAAGGTTTAGCGTGGTTAAGTAGAACAGCATCTTCTGCTGCCATCTCTTGAAATCGGCTCCAGCGAATTTCTCCGGCTTCTCGGCGTGCGGGACGGAGGTCGGTATGTCGTTGATCACGACCATTTCAGTTTGCCAATATCGTTTTACGATTGTTGGCGGTCCTGTGACCTTTTGTAATCTCCGCGGTATTTGACTTAGTCGATTTTACTCGACCGTCGGAACTTCCGGGAGGTTGCTGCCGGGAGGTAGCAAACTGAATTTGTTTACGTCGAGGCTAGTGTTGGACACTATCTCCGTAAAACGATATTGCTCCGCTACGGTGCTCACGGATAGCAGCAATTCGTTCCCAAGATACAACGACGTCGTCTCGGAATAGTAGCACTTCAAATTCCGAGACCGGCGAACCTTTCCGTAGGATTTTCGTACTCTCGATGCAGAAGATGAGCTCTCTAATGCTTAGATGCTTGAATGCTTCGAATGATTGAATGAATAAATATTTCCAAAGGAGGGATCCTTTATATAGTAGGTGAAGAGGCAAGTGACCCTTAGCGAGGACTGATCCGAACCATCAGTTCATAACCCTTTAAAGGGTTCTGATCTCAGCCATTAGATCTGAAGAGTTATAACTCTTCAGAT
This sequence comes from Boesenbergia rotunda, assembly GCA_024364735.1. Taxonomy (NCBI): domain Eukaryota; kingdom Viridiplantae; phylum Streptophyta; class Magnoliopsida; order Zingiberales; family Zingiberaceae; genus Boesenbergia; species Boesenbergia rotunda. The sequence continues at coordinate 136,771 of JAGFNQ010007805.1, read as the reverse complement.
GGCTTTTAATCTGGTTCGTTAGATCTGAAGAGATTTTAACTCAATCTAATCTCGTCCGCTGGATTCGAAGAGTTATAACTCTTCATCCCATCTTTGATCTGAGCCGTCAGATTACTCCATTTAATCCGACGCTCCAGATCAGTCCCCTCGCTAATGGTCTGATCGTGACCTGCAGTATCAACGATCCAGATCGCGCCCCATGCGATCTTGTTGCCATCTTCGATCCAACGATCGTCATCTGTCTGCCCAGTCAATAGCCCAGTCAGCGCTCTCCCTGCACAGTCATGTGTCACGCAGGCACGCCACGTCATCCGTGACCATGCCACGTGGAGCATAAATGAAGCCCCTCAATGCTCCTCGCGACGACGCGTACGTGCGAAGTGCGAAGTGCAAAGTGCGGCAACAAAGCGCTCATTGCGCACGTGCGCGCGTGCGCGCGTGCGCGCGTGGCGGGCTCGCAGGTGCAAGCACCTGCTCGCCCAAGGGTAGAGAGCACCTGTGCTTTTTGTATTGACTGCAAAAGCACAGCAACACATATAAAGAAACATTGGCTTTCGCCAATTAGCGATGTGGGACTAATCCCCATCTTTCTCCTTAACGCTATTTTGAGCACGACTTTAACACTTAATTTCTCATTCACCCATAATTGGTTTTGAGCAAATTAATAGTCTAGATTTATCTACGCAAAACGTAGATTTCAATTTTGAAGTCAAATATGACTTTCATCGATCGATGGTACTTTGATTTCGCCTCGCAAAATCATATCCAACAGTAACAACACCACAATGATCGGCGAAAGTATTAAAATTGGAAACAAATGTGCCCTTTAGAAATCTAAAAGTTAGGCATACTTTTTGGGAATTCTATGTCTTTAAATATGTCCTTTGGTCAATTATCAAAAACTTAATTAATGTATCACCAACAGCTAATATAATTATGTTAAAAATATAATCAAAATCTAATGTTAGAAATACATGAAAAAATCATGAATTTATAAATGAAAGATATTTTCATTGATATAAAATCCTTTGGATAGAGTCCAAAAACAAATGCATGAGAGGTAGATTCGCTACCTTAATGATCTCCCCAAGAGCGTGTCCCACGGATACGCAGGGAAGTTAATTCAAGTACATAAGTGTTAGGCACATGGTGAGGTAAACACAAATGCATAAGAGTTTATGTTCAAAGTAGATAATATATATCATACCATTGTAGAGATATGTGAATTTTTTTTGTTCTTGTAACGCCCCAAAATTCCCATTTTTAGTTCTTAAAGTCCTTAGAATTATTTAAAAATGGTTTAGAAATATTCTAGATATTTTTAGGAATTTTTAGAATATTTTTATGGAATTTTCCGAGTCCGTTTAGTATTTTTAAAAAAGGAAAAACGTTAAAGGGCAGCAGGGTGTTCGAACCCGCGACCACCGGAAGAGCAAGCACGCGCGACCGGCTGGGCTAGGGTATCAAGCACAACAAAAGGTGGAGAGAAATATATTTATAGAGTAGTTACGTTTTTCCATAAAGATAGTATAAATAGATAAGTTAAGAGAGGAAATTGGATTTTGGTTTTCTCTCTTCCTCACCCTAGCCGCGCGACACACGCACGGGAATCCTCTTCCCCTCTCTTGTGCGCACGCCAACACCAAGCCGAGACTTCCTCTCCTCTTCCAAGGGGGCGCCGGCCAAGAGGGAACCAAGGAGACGGAGCGTTTCGTCCGTCTCGACGAGAAGAACACGTAGGCGCGGACGGTTCGTAGAGATTTCAAGCTTCTCCCGAGCCCTAGACGTCAATTTTGGTTGTAAGTTCAAGGAAACCAATGTAAGTACTGCTCACTGCAGTAAGAGGCGGTTTTTCCGCAAGAATTTCCCTTAAAAGTTTT
>JAGFNQ010007805.1:53869-133173 GCA_024364735.1 Boesenbergia rotunda | reverse complement strand
AAAAATAATCACTTGGATCCACTGAAGACGTAAGTACCATCTGATATGCGCGTTCCCTAAAAGGTTGGGGTAGCGAGCCACCAATCCTAATAGAGCAGACCTTGGTCTACCAGGGCCAAGACCTTGGAATTGGACACCTGGATTTCTTTAACGACGCCCTTGGACGCCGGGTACTGGCCTTATAAAATAAAATAGCTTTTCTTTCTTTTCTTTCTTATCTGTAAATGCCTTGGCATTTTCTGGAGCACCTTGCGTGCTAAAATCCCTAAGTCTTGACTTTTGGGGATTTCTTAAGGCCTTGGCCTTTTCTTTTCTTATCTTTATCTTTTCTTTTCTTTTCTCATAGCTTTTCTTGGACCCTAAACTCACATAGGGTATTAATCAACATATATAAGCATATAATGAACTAATATCACACGCAAAACTCAAATAAAAAGGAAATATCTCTTCTAAAAACTTTTAAAGGAAATTCTCGCGGAAAAACCGCCTCTTACTGCAGGTGAGCAGTACTTACATTGATATCTTGGACTTACAACCAAGATTAATGTCTAGAGCTCGGAAGAAACTTGAGATCTCGACGAATTCTTCGCGCCTACGCGTTCCTCTCGTCGCGGGGATCCCGAATATAAGAATATCTCTTGGAAAAGAGCCTTGACCGGCCCCCTAGAGCTTGGTGTAGTTTCGCCCAGAATAGGAGGGGTCGGCGTGAGGGTTTGGAGAGGAGAGAAAATAAAACTTCTCTCTTTAATTACCTATTTATACTTATGGGGCGGATTAACCTAACTACACCTTAAATAAAGGTCTCTCCATCCTTTTCTGTGCTTGATACCTAGCCCAGCTGGTCGCGCGCTCCCTTGTTCTCGTGGTGGTCGCGGATTCGAGCGCCCGCTGCCCTTAAGTGATTTTTCCTTTTTTGGCTTTCTTTTTCCTTTTTCTTTTTCTTTTCCATAAATACCAAACGGACTCGGAAAATTCCATAAAAATACTCTAAAAATTCCTAAAAATATCTAGAATATTTCTAAACCATTTCTAAATAATTCTAAGGACTTTAAGAACTAAAAATGGAAATTTTGGGGCGTTACAATCCCCCATACCTTATAAAAAGTTCGTCCTCGAACTTAGAATAACTCTGGATATCGTTCTCTCATGCTGTCCTCACGTTCCCAAGTAGCCTCTTCATGCTTTTGATTCTGCCAGATGACCTTCACTAGTGGCACTTCTTTGTTTCTTAATCTTTTAACTGCTTTGTCCACTATTTGTGTCGGTCTACTCTCATAGCTAAGATCTTCTTGGATCTGTACTGACTGAGGCTGAATCACTTGGCTAGGGTCCTGAATACACTTCTTTAGCATAGAGACATGAAAGGTACTATGGATAGCTGACATATCCTCTGGTAGGTCCAGCTCATATGCTACCTTACCAACCCTCTTTATGATCTTGTAGGGTCCTATGTAGCGAGGACTTAGCTTGCCCTTCCTGCCAAATCTCACCACTCCCTTCATGGGAGCGACTTTGAGAAATACTGAATCTCCGACTTGGAATTCAAGTGGCCTACGGCGTGTGTCAGCATAACTTTTCTGTCTACTCTGGGCAGTCTCAATCCTCTGGCGGATCGTCTGGATAGCCTGAGTGGTCTCATCTATAAGCTCAGTCTGGCTGTCTAGTCCTGACTCCATCTCTTTCTTCTCACCAGCTTCTTGCCAACATATGGGTGATCTACATTTCCTGCCATATAATGCCTCATAAGGTGCCATTTTGATAGTGGCCTGATAGCTATTGTTGTAGGCAAACTCAGCTAAACACAGAAATTTGCACCAACTACCTTTAAAGTCCAATGCACAAGCCCTGAGCATGTCTTCTAAAATCTGATTTACTCTCTCTGTTTGTCCATCTGTCTGGGGATGGAAAGCTGTGCTGAACTGAAGTCTGGTGCCTAGAGCGTCCTGAACACACTTCTAAAAATGGGAGGTGAATCGTCCATCTCTGTCAGACACGATCGACCTCGGAACTCCGTGAAGCCTGATCACTTCTTTCACGTACAGCTGTGCTAACTGCTCTACCGAATGCGATAACTTGATGGCTAGGAAGTGGGCAGACTTGGTCAACCTGTCCACTATCACCCAAATTGCATCATGTCCATGGGTGGTTCTTGGAAGACCTGTGATAAAGTCCATGGATATTTCTTCCCACTTCCACTCTGGAATGGGAAGTGGCTGTAGAACTCCTCCTGGTCTCTGGTGCTCTGCTTTGACTCTCTGGCAGGTCAAGCAGGTACTGATATATCTGGCCACGTCTCGCTTGAGTCCAGATCACCAGAATCCTTTCTTTAAATCTTGATACATCTTGGTAGAACCAGGATGCATAGAGTACGGGGTACTGTGGGCTTCTTCTAAAATATTCTCCCTTAGTTCCTCATCATTGGGGACGCAAAGGCGGTCTCCAAAATAGAGGATGCCACTATCTGATACTCGAAACTCTGAATTTTCTGCCTCTTGGATCCCCTGCTTGATCTTCTGGATCTCTGGGTCTTGATCTTGCTTTTCTTGTATATCTTTAAGCAGGGTTGACTCTAGAGTCAATGCAGAAAGTTGCCCAACTATTACTTCGACTCCAAAATCCTTTATTTCTTTCTGAAGTGGTAGAGACAGTGATGAAAGGGACATCAGTGCTGCACCGGATTTTCTGCTCAGTGCATCTGCCACTTTATTAGCTTTACCTGGGTGGTAGAGGATTTCACAGTCATAATCTTTGACCAACTCTAACCACCTGCATCTGCCAATTTTAATCCTTTATTTCTTTTCTCATAGCTTTTCTTGGACCCTAAACTCACATAGGGTATTAATCAACATATATAAGCATATAATGAACTAATATCACACGCAAAACTCAAATAAAAAGGAAATATCTCTTCTAAAAACTTTTAAAGGAAATTCTCGCGGAAAAACCGCCTCTTACTGCAGGTGAGCAGTACTTACATTGATATCTTGGACTTACAACCAAGATTAATGTCTAGAGCTCGGAAGAAACTTGAGATCTCGACGAATTCTTCGCGCCTACGCGTTCCTCTCGTCGCGGGGATCCCGAATATAAGAATATCTCTTGGAAAAGAGCCTTGACCGGCCCCCTAGAGCTTGGTGTAGTTTCGCCCAGAATAGGAGGGGTCGGCGTGAGGGTTTGGAGAGGAGAGAAAATAAAACTTCTCTCTTTAATTACCTATTTATACTTATGGGGCGGATTAACCTAACTACACCTTAAATAAAGGTCTCTCCATCCTTTTCTGTTCTTGATACCTAGCCCAGCTGGTCGCACGCTCCCTTCTTCTCGTGGTGGTCGCGGGTTCGAGCGCCCGCTCCCCTTAAGTGATTTTTTCCTTTTTTGGCTTTCTTTTTCCTTTTTCTTTTTCTTTTTCCATAAATACCAAACGGACTCGGAAAATTCTATAAAAATACTCTAAAAATTCCTAAAAATATCTAGAATATTTCTAAACCATTTCTAAATAATTCTAAGGACTTTAAGAACTAAAAATGAAAATTTTGGGGCGTTACACAGCAACACATATAAGGAAACATTGGCTTTCGCCAATTAGCGATGTGGGACTAATCCCCATCTTTCTCCTTAACGCTATTTTGAGCACGACTTTAAACACTTAATTTCTCATTCACCCGTAATTGGTTTTGAGCAAGTTAATAGTCTAGATTTATCTACGCGAAACGTAGATTTCAATTTTGAAGTCAAATATGACTTTCATCGATCGATGGTACTTTGATTTCGCCTCGCAAAATCATATCCAACAGTAACAACACCACAATGATCGGCGAAAGTATTAAAATTGGAAACGAATGTGCCCTTTAGAAATCTAAAAGTTAGGCATACTTTTTGGGAATTCTATGTCTTTAAATATGTCCTTTGGTCAATTATCAAAAACATAATTAATGTATCACCAACAGCTAATATAATTATGTTAAAAATATAATCAAAATATAATGTTAGAAATCCATGAAAAAATCATGAATTTATAAATGAAAGATATTTTCATTGATATAAAATCCTTTGGATAGAGTCCAAAAACAAATACATGAGAGGTAGATCCGCTACCTTAATGATCTCCCCAAGAGCGTGTCCCACGGATATGCAGGGAAGTTAATTCAAGTACGTAAGTGTTAGGCACATGGTGAGGTAAACACAAATGCATAAGAGTTTATGTTCAAAGTAGATAATATATATCATACCATTGTAGAGATATGTGAATTTTTTTTGTTCTAACAAGTGATATCAGAATCATGGTTCAAATTGAGCCATGTGGGTGGAATAGTTGCATTGAACAGAGGAAGTGGAGGCTCCCAAAAGAGTGAACTCTAAGAGAAAAGTCCAAGCATATTAAGGGAAGATGGAGGCTCCTAGAAGAGTAAACTCTAAGCAAAAGTCTAAACAAGTCAAGGGTGATTGGATGTTTGATGAAAATTTTAGAGGAGTGAAATCTAAGGCGGTGAAAAAGTCATAGAGGAAAAGAGTGACCTCGATTGACCAGATGATAAAGGAGTGACCTAGACTATGAAAATAATTATCGACAAAAATATGTAGAATAAATTATAAATTTATAAGATGAAAATATATAAAAAAAATATATATGAAAAAATCATATAAAAATATCGTCACTGTTACGAGTGTTTTTAAATAGAATCCTAACAAATTAAATCATCAAAGGCACTTATCTATATGAATTCTTACGTTCTGTACCCACCTTTATCTATATGAATTCTTATCAAAAAAAAAAAAATTAACCAGACAGTAGACAAATTGAACCTGAGATGATCGACTCGATCCCACAGAAGTTTCTCACCGGTCACCAGGGTAAATCGGGAAGCGCTCGCGGTGGGCGGTCTAGAAGCCCAGCGTCTCAGGGTTCGCGCCCCATTTGGAGGAAAAATTCATGTAAAATGTGTCGTAGCTAAGGATCGAACCGCAATGCCTGAGTTAACGACTAGTTACGCTATCGCTATACCATAGTCCCGGGGAGTGAATGATGGATAAATTAAACAAATTTATGCACGGAAAGAAAATAAAAAAGAAAAGAAATCTCTTCTTTTACATATTTATTTATCTTGATCAAGGAAGATGGATATATACGACATAATTTTGTTAATAAAAAGAACATATGTGTCATTTTTTGATGTATGATGTAATTTTATGAGTTAAAATGGGTACATTCGATATTATTTTGATATATGATGTAATTTTATAAATGGAAAAGGATACATGTGTTATTTTTTTTATCCATCCGTTGTTTTCAGTCCAATTTTAGGATAATCAATTTTGGCTCCAAAATTATCCGTTGATGAATTATATTTTTCATCTCTCTTTAAATTTTAATGAAGTAAATAATGAAAAAATATTTATTGCAAAAATTTTTTCTTAATTTTACTTTTTATTCTTCAAAATAAATACAGCATTAAAGTAATTTACCCCGAGGGAGCACGATGGAGTTGATTAGCGTGTGACAAATATTCCACCCCTCGCTGTAATTAAGAATGATTAATACAAATGTTAATTGGAGAAAACTCCCCAATTCCAAACTGGCCTTTGCATTCACTCTCCACTTGATAAATTTTTTACATTCACTCTCTGATGGATTGAGTATAAAAGAGTGAAAATTCAGTATACATTGTAAAGATTTGAGTATAAATTGTTTAAGATTGAGTACTAATTTAAGAAATTTGAGTACAAAATTTCGGTGACCCCCATGTGAAAATCTTGATGTGGTAAGTATAAAAGAGTGAAAACTCAGTATATATTATAAAGATTTGAGTATAAATTTTTTGAGATTGAGTACTAATTTAAAAAATTTGAGTATAAAATTTCGGTGACCCCTCATGTGAAAATCTTGATGTGGTGGATGCAACCTCACATACTCAAATTTCTAAATTTTTATACTCAAATTTTTTCAAATAATACTCAATTTAAATTAATTCATACTTAAATTTTGATAATGTATACTGAAATTTTTACTATATACTGAAACAATGTATACTCAAATTTTTTCAAATAATACTCAAATTTTTTTGATAATGTATACTGAAATTTTTACTATATACTGAAACAATGTATACTCAAATTTTTTTAAATAATACTCAAATTTCTTAAATTAGTACTCAATCTTAAATAATTTATACTCAAATCTTTACGATTTATACTGAATTTTTACTCTTTTATACTGATAAAAAAATAACACACAAAATTGTCTTGTCAATCCCATCAAGGAGTGCATGCAAAGAAATTTTTAATTGGGGAGTACATGCAAAATCGAATTTAATGTTGGGGAGTTTTCTTAAATTTTCCCAAAAAAGTGTTAATTGGAGAAAACTCTCCAATCCCAAACTAGTCTTTGCATGCACTCCCTACTTGATAAATCTTTTGCATTCACTCCCTGATGAATTGAGTATAAAAGAGTGAAAACTCAGTATACATTGTAAAGATTTGAGTATAAATTGTTTGAGATTGAGTACTAATTTAAGAAATTTGAGTACAAAATTTCGATGACCGCTCATGTGAAAATCTTGATGTGATGAGTATAAAAGAGTGAAAACTCAGTATACATTATAAAGATTTGAGTATAAATTGTTTGAAATTGAGTACTAATTTAAGAAATTTGAGTATAAAATTTCGGTGACCCCTTATGTGAAAATCTTGATGTGGTAGATGCAACCTCACATACTCAAATTTCTAAAATTTATATTCAAATTTTTTCAAATAATACTCAATCTAAATCAATTCATACTTAAATTTTGATAATATATACTAAAATTTTTACTATATACTGAAACAATGTATACTCAAATTTTTTCAAATAGTACTCAAATTTCTTAAATTAGTACTCAATCTCAAACAATTTATATTCAAATCTTTATGATTTATACTGAATTTTTACTCTTTTATACTGATAAAAAAAAATAACACACAAAACTGTCTTGTCAATCCCATCAGGGAGTGCATGCAAAGATATTTTCGGTTGGGGAGTGCATGCAAAGCCAAGTTTGATGTTGGGGAGTTTTCTCAGATTTTCCCACCCTTAAGATTGGTTTCAGAATTATTTCACAACTTTCAAACACATTTTTATGGTAAATAAACAAAAATTAAACCCTAGGCAATGGCCGGTGACCGACACACTGCTAAAACACAAGTTCCCGACTATGCAACAGGATAGTAATGAAGCATGAAAGTGAGAATAGAATTAGACCAATACTATAATTAGTACACCAATGCTACTATCGACTCTATTATTAATTTATAGAGGATTAACATGGAAGCCTTAAATCCTAAAGTTGCTGGACTTTATTCATTATGAGTTGTTAAAGTGGTGGCAAAAGATGATTTGCTCGTCCTAGTGCCCTCACCAATTCGTCTTAAGATTAATACGGAGGAGGTAAATCACGAGGATTATTAATCCGGATACTATGAGTGGTATGTGAGCTGCTAAAGTGTGAATCATAAGAGGCATGCCTAGTTATGGCTGATAACCGCCAAGGCTGTTGATCCTGTCGCGAAGTGAGTTGGACTCCCCTACGGCTGAGTGGGTCTCCGGGAAGAGCGAGGTCGCTGAGGTGGTCTACTGAGCTGGATTGCCTGTAGCCTGCAAGACAAAGACCGTTAGAACCCGCCGGGAAAAGCCCCCGGCCAGGCACTCCGATGGTCAAGTCAGTATTCGACGGTGGCAATGGAAAGCAATAGAATAGTATGAACTTGCACTATTGCGCGTACCTGAAAAATGCGAAGTGAGGAGACTTATATAGCCGGGGAAGCTGACAGCTCCTGCCCCGCTTGTCACCTGCTGTCATATAGCGAGGACAAGGTAATGCATGCCTAGAGGTGGCAGGATAAAGTGACTCATACGGTATTAAAGAAATGAGCATTGTCAACTTAAGGGTTGACGTCGTTGGACGCCGCTCGGCCTGACATCAGGGTCGAGGTACGGGGGGACAAGGTATGGCAGGAAGATCAATACCTCGGCGAGATATCCATCACTTGGGACTAGGATGGCTTCAGTCCTGCGCCTACCCCGTATAACTTCTGGTAGTCTGGTGTCAGGGAGTGGTTGTGCCGACTGGGGGCACTAAGAACCGAGGCCGACTGAGGGTCTATGAAGGTGCCGACTGGGGCACTAAGTAACGAGGCCGGCTGAGGGCCTATGAGGGTGCCGACTGTGGGCACTTAGTAACGAGGACGGCTGAGGGCCTAGGAGGGTGTCGACTGGGGCACTAAGTAATGCCTCCTCTAGTTCGGGCTTACCCCCGGAGCGTGGGTCGCCACGCGTCGACGAGGAGCCAAACTTGGAGGGGTATAAACATCCGACTCAGGATCAGGCTAATACTAAAGAGCTTGGGCTGCCCCCCATCAGTCTAGGGGCCTGGGTCTGACTGACACCCGTTCGACGGGCCTTTACAGCCCACTAACCATCTTTCTTCTGACTAGGCGCTAGGCTGCGGGGCCAGGCTACATGCAAGCTGGCCCGGGATCATAAGCATCCCCCTCAAGTCTAGTCGAGGGAGGCACGTAGTCCGACTGACTGGACCTCCACTATGGCTCGAGCCTGGCGCCTCCCTCGGAAACCGGGTGTATCTTCTCATGGATTGCTGCTTGAATGGCACGAGACTCGCTCCCCTACGCCATCTGCTCTCACACATTGACGGATACGCCCTTGGCCTCCGCGAGCGTTCTACCCATGTCTGTGTTCGGCCATCATGCACATTACCTGAGCCCGATCAGACTTGAAACGCCCGCTTTTTTTTTCTTTCTATTAAGCGGCGTTACGTTAACATACTTAGTGCATGTAGACATCATAAGGCAGCGGAATAAGACTTTTAGACTTATACATACATGCCCTACTACCATTCCTAACATAATGACATGGAAACTCGGCATATTGACTTCATACTTAAACATCATATCATATCATATTTAACATCACATCATAGAGTTCCATAAGTCATTATTCAAGCATATAAGTGACCAAAGTAAAGTTCTAGCATGAACGATAAACATAGGGTTTCCTGGGCCAAGTCACTACCACACACATACGTTCTTGCCCTCTTGTTGCTTCCTCATTGTCCCCTTGAATGATCTGCGGTATAAGGAAATAAGACTATAAGCACGCAGACTTAGTAAGACTCTTTCCTACTCACAAAACCATTCGTCATTTCATAATGAGCACATAAAACATTAACATACTTGGTGATCCACTTAGAACATATCAACTTGAATAACTTATCATATACTTGACATGGCATGAACATAAACATAAAAGAACATTCCTGTCATGGCATGAGACATGGTATAAACATATCATAATAAACATTTCTAGCATGGCATAATACATGGTATAAACATAACATGGTAAACATTTCTAGCATGGCATAATACATGATATAAACATAACATGGTAAACATTTCTAGCATGGCATGATACATGATATAAACATAACCTAATAAACATTTCTAGCAGGGCATAAACCAACCTGTATGGCATACACATAAGCATACTTCCTATCATAGCATATAAGCATCTTCTTAACATAATTATGACATAGATCAATTATTCTCATGCATCTTTCTTAACATGAAAAGTAAGCATAAACATTATTAGCATAGCATAATGCATAACATGAATGAATGCATGAGTGGAATGTATATACATAAGGATGTTTAACTTTTAAAACATACTTTTAAATGCTTAAACATAATCATCATTTCATTGGGGTCCCCGGCTTGTACCACATACATACATCATAGCGCGCATCCCTAGCAAGTCCGAGGTAGCGAGCCCCGACCTACTAGGGTAAGGACAGCATAGTCGGTAGTCCCCGAACCGAGGCATTCTTAAAGAGCCCATCCCTGTTGCACAGCTCCGGTAGTGCCAGAACCGTGGACAGCATAGTCGGTAGTCCAGAACCAGGGCGTTCTTAAGGTGCCCATCCCTTGGACCCATACTTCGGTCCGGTACAAGCCCATTCATAAAGTAAAATACTTTACATGTTTCATCATTCATAAGACATTCATAGCATAACCATGTTACATAAAGCATGACTTAACACATGCTTGTCCTTTCATTGTTCATACTTATTGCATAGCATCATGATGCCTGAAAGGCATGAGCATTATCTTCATTCATAAACATGGTATGCATCTTTTTTTCATAAACATGGCATGCATCATTATTCATACAACATGGCATACATCTTTCTACATAAACATGGCATGCATACCTAAACATCATTCCTATTCCTAGTACTTGCATGATCATATCATAGAAGGTAAGCATTGCATTGAACATGACATGTTTTTCATAGATATTTATCCTACTACATAGAGCTTGTATGATCATGATACCTAAGAAACATTGCATTTCTTGCCTAAGCATGGTATCTATCTCAAGCATGCATAAGTAGGATTCCCATAACATTCTACCTATCATTCAAATACATGGCATAAACATAAGACATTCATAATAAACCCTAATAAGCATGGCATTCAATCATAACATACAACATAAACATGGTGCTTAAGGTTAAGGGTATAGGTAACATGACTTCTACCACATGTTTGGACCTATATATATATATATATATATATATATATATACTTCATGATAACATAAATCATCATTCTTTGAATCCTAACTCCACCCCAAAACCCTAGATCCAAGGCTTGGCCGAAACCCATAAGGTGGAGTTCCATCCATTTCATAAACAAGTAAGATAGCATAAGGTAAAGAACCAATCATACTTTACTTATAAAACCATGGGAGGCCATTAGGGCTCATAATTAGGGTTATCCCTAACCTTTAGCCCTCTTTCCTTGTGCTGGCCGAAACCCTACATGGCCATGGGTGCATGGAAAAATTCCATGAAAACCCTAATCAAACATTAAACACCAAACATACTCTACCATAAGGCCATTGGGACCCTTGCTTGAGGGAAGCCCTAACTTTTTGCCCTAGATCCCTATTTGGCCGAAACCTATAGAGCCTCTAGGCCATGTGAAAATTCACATAAGTCATCCCCCATCTCCCTTATATCATGGTAATACATAAAACACATACTTGAAGTTTGAGACCCAACCCTACACATGGGTTCTTGAAGTGGCCGAAACCCTAGGAGGTCCTAGGGTACCCCAAAAATTCTCAAAAATTATATTTAGCCTCTAAACATCATGAGAGTACATTAGACAACATTATAAAAATTTTTAGCATCATTATAGACCCTAAAATCATAGTGGCCGAAACCCATAAGCCTAGGGTTCTTGGTTTTCTTTCCTTTCAACATCAAATCCAAAACCATCCCATATATCATGCTAAAAATCATGAAAATCATAAGGAACTATTATACCACAGGTGAGGGAGTCTTACCTTGGTTGATCTTGATTATAACCTTAGATTTGAGAGAAGGATGGAAATCTTGTTGCCTCTTGACCACCCTTAGCCCTTGTACTCTTGTGAAGACCTTAGATCTTGGAGATGAAGCCTTGGTGGAAGTTTTTCCAAGGGAGAACTCCTCCTTGGGGTTTCGGCTAGAATGAGGAGGGAGGAGGGGAGTGACGAACCCAAATTTACTAGATTAATTTGTCACGAAATGTATGGGCTCATCAAATTTAAATATGAATGAATTGCTGGAAACCCTTTTACAATCAGAATCTGAAAATGTAATATAGGGGCCACAGGTCGTATTTTTCTCGGGGCTAGTTGACGTTATTCGATTCGCGCTTGTATTTAGGTGTCGTTTGTGTTTTTGGGTTTTAAATAAAGATTTGGGTTTTGGGTCGCAATCATGAAATGAAATCGCAATAAAATTCAAGATGAATGCCACTAAAACTTGATATGCAATGAATTAAGTTTATGTGACACGATGATACTTATGTGAAGTCACTATTTTTCATGTGCAGAAATTGATGTGCGGAAATTATTCAACAATTGAACTTGATGTGCAGAATTTAACTGATCCATACAAAAACAACATGCCATGCGAGAATGGTTGAGGAATAGAATGTTGCTGATCAAGGCAGGACTGATTAATTCATGAATGGAAACAATGCAGAGATGAAACAATTTTTCTCAGAAATAGAATGCTGCAATACATTGAATGAAATGTCAAGCAAAGTAACTGATCCCAAAGGCTATAGAATTCGAATTGCAGAGCTTCCCTGATACAATTTCAGAACTTCAAGTTAAACAAGCAAAATGACAGTGATGCACAAATGGAGGAACTGATACGCACAACATGTGCAGGAATTTCAGAAAAAGAAACAGAATTCAGATGCAAGTAAGCAATAGTGAGTAAGTGCACCACCTAATATTCATACAAGATGTAGAAAGTTTAAGATTTGCTTGTCATGACTTCAGGAAATTATAACTGAAATTTGGTAGAATCGAAACTAAAATTGCAGGCATTACTTGAGGTGCAAAATCAAACTGCAGAGCAAATTATTCAGAAACATCACAAAATAGCTGAGAACAAGATCACAAACAAATGTTCGGTAAAGATTAAAAAGTACTGATGTCCACTTAACACAAAATTGCAGATTCTATGACTAAACTTGCTGAAATAAAACTGCTGTGCAGCAGAAAACTGATACGCAAAGGATACTAGGAAGCTGATTTGCTGTAAACTAAGTAAAATTTCAGAGCAGAAACACAATTACAAAGCAAATTTAGATCGATTTTATCAAACTAGTATCGGAAACAACTCAGTAATAAACTAGATTAGCTGAAATAAAGGAACTCAAGAACTGAAAACTAATACTGCAGAACTAAGGCTGATACGCCTGCTGAAATTTGATACGCAAGCTGTAAAACCTGAACTTAACTGACATGGGAACCTAATGCTCACTAAACAACTACCTACTGATTAACCTTCAACATTTAAACTCTAATTAACAGAGAACAAATTCAGTAATCGAAATTTAACAACTGATACTCAAAACAGAAACAGAACTTTGCAGAAATACAAATTACAGCTAATAAAACGAGATTAACCAAGCTTCAATTCCTCATTTCAGCTCACGAGCCCTTGCTGTCACTCAAGGATGAACTTCCAATTGAGATAGAAACAATCCATACAAGAAAACTACAGCAACTAAGTAAATTCAGTAATGAAACTACGGAAGAGATTGAAATTGCAGCTAACAATTGAAAACTCGCCAATTAAGCTAAGCCTCAATCCAAATCCTTGCTGTCACTCAAGGATGAGCTCGAATTGAGGTGGTCACGCCTTCAAACGAAGAAATTGAAGAATCGATGAAGAAAATCGCTAAACTATTGAAGGAGATGAGCTGCGGCGAGGAAGACGCGACAAGGAGAAGAACAGTGCAGTGTTTGATTAAATACTTAAGCACGGACGGTCCAGATTGATTTGATGAAATCCAACGGCTGATCTTGCTCTGATTGGAGCCAAACTTTAATGATGATGATCTGAGGTCAGGATCTGCCTTGTGGTAGCTCGGATCCTCCAGATATGCAACGGATGGTCCAGATCAACTCTATCTGTGAATGGACGCTCTAGAGCCCTCCTTGCTTGATCCAACGGTTGATTTAGCTCTGATTGGGATGAAACCTTCAGATCTTGATCATAGAGCTTGATCAACCCTAACCCTAGCTCGGATTGCTTCAGATCGTCCCGGATGGCTCAGATCTAGCCGCTCTTGAATCGGACGGCCCGGATTAATCGTAGGCTTGATAATTCGATCCGGTTCACATCCGACTCAGGTTTGACCCAGTATGCCCTAGGTCTAGGATCCTTTCATGCCTACAAAAATATATCAGAAATTTAGTGGCCAATTAATCCATTTTAATGTAATTTTGCAATTAAGTCCAAAATAAGATAAAGTTCCAAAACCTAGGGTAAAATCAGAATTAAGCAATAAAAACATGGGTCAAACATGGATTTTAACATCTAAAATAATCACAAAAATGGTACTTATCAACTCCCCCACACTTAACCTTGAGCGTCTCGCGAAACTACTAAATAAGTATCCCTTAGGCTTTAATTAGAAGCAAATGAAAAGAAATTACCTAAGGTTGTCAATTCTCATAAATCTAAGCTCTGTGGATTAGTATCTTGTCCTTAAATCAACAACTTAGCCTTTTCATCAATCATGAGTCATTGAGATGAATTTAAATCACTAGCCTTTCAAGGGAAATTTTGGTGGCTCTCTCTTAAGTTCTAAGTTGATGATGGAAGTAGAGCTCACTCAAACACACATGCTTCTTGCACTACCATAGGCTTGCTTATTATCTACTCTCCACCATTAGTCATGATTAGGAATCACATCTACAAAAATTTATTCAAACAAGTGAAAGACAAAGAGAATGGTAAGAAATGGAGTAAAAACCAAGAAAATGGAAAAAATGGATAAAGTGGTAGACTTGAGTGCTTGAGGATGTTTCCAATGAACTTTGCCCTCTTTTCAGTCCTCTAGTGAATAACAAAGTGTGGTGAAGTAAACTTTTGAATAAGACCTTTGATTTGGATGAAAAATAACTTGTTGGTGTCATTGTGCCAATTTTCCATTTGCGTGCCATTTTTGTTTCTTTCTTCTCTTTTCTGATTTTTCTCTTCTTCTTTTATCTTCTAGCAAGGTTAGAAATGAACTGAAATAAAGCTTGGACTTGGATGGGAGAAACTTCACTTGATTTCATGGTGCCAAAGTTCACTTGTGTCCACTTTGTCACTCTCTTTTTCTTTTCTTTTCTCAAACTGTTTTTCTTTCTTTCTTGGTTAGCTGCTAAAATTTCTTTCTTGGTTTTCATTTTGCTCAATCTTGACGTGCTCAGCTCCCCAAGTCCTTCTCAGAATTCAAATGATAGTGAAAGATTCAAACAACTCAATCTACCGATTTGCTTCACAAAATTTTTTCTTCTTCTTCAAACTGTTTTCTTCTTTTCTTTTTCTGCTCTAAAGTCTTACAATGAGCTCACGGTAGATTCAATTCAAATCTCTGATTTCTTCACATCAGTTAGCATAAGGAGTAATTAAGCACTTAAAGTGTTCCACATCACAAATTCTGCTCAACAAAATTCAATTTCAGCCTTGGTTTTGCTCAACTCAGCTCACAGTTTTTTTTTTCTTTTTGTTCTGATTTCCTCCACTTGCCTTCACTGGAAAGTTGCTCCCCACGAGGTTGAATTCAGTGCAAGACCATTCTGCAAATTCAGCTGTTGCATTTCTGAATTAGAGAGCATGCATTCAGCTTGAAGTGGATACCAAACTGCAAAACCATTCTGTTTTTTTTTCTGCTGCAATTCCAGCTCACTATCTCAATTTCTCTGCTCTCCACCAGCTTTGATAGCTGTCGAATGATTTGGCTTAAGTTCTTATCAGCAAACATTGCAATAAACTCAGTTTCAGCTCACTTATCTGCACAAACTGCACAGATTTCTTTCATTCTTGCCACTTTGTTCCTTTTGTTTTTCTTTTCTGTTTTTCTCTTTTGGGTTCAGTGATGTTGTGGCCGTGCTTCAACCTCTATCAGAAACACTCTAACCCAGCCTTCCGTGAGCTTCAAGTGGACTGATCAACACATTTGGCACAAGAAGTAGCAACTCCAAGTAGCAGATTTTTTTTTCTTTTCTGATTTT
The DNA here is from genome assembly GCA_024364735.1 of Boesenbergia rotunda. Lineage (NCBI taxonomy): Eukaryota > Viridiplantae > Streptophyta > Magnoliopsida > Zingiberales > Zingiberaceae > Boesenbergia > Boesenbergia rotunda. The sequence continues at coordinate 117,551 of JAGFNQ010007805.1, read as the reverse complement.
TGGCATCTTTTTCATTTCAACTTTGAGTGCCGAATTCAACTTGAGGTTCAACTTCCTTGGATCTCAAATGATGATCAAGAATTTTCAATTGTTTTCAATCTTTGACCACTTCTTCCCACTTGATCTTGATATCAATCCAACTTAGCACAAAATTTTTTTTTTCGAATTGAGGTGCATCCTTGATAAAAATTTCTTTCATATCACTAGTCACTTCATATCACTAGTCACTCCCCCACACTTAAATCTTTGTCCGTCTCGGGCAAAATAGTATTAGAAACATATCAAACAACAAGTCCAAAGAAAAGTGAAGGTAAGAGTAAGAAATAAGTAAAGAAAAATGGAATGAACATGATTTTTGGCAAAATTGATATGGAAAGGAAAACAAATGGATTAGCCTCTATAGATGTGATCCAATCATTGAAATATGGTTTTGAAAGAACCTAAGCAAGTTCTAGAGCACAATAACATATGTGTATCACAAAATAAGGCTAATCTCACTAGGTAAAATGATTCATCTCAACTCCTCAATTAAGAATCTAAAGCAAAGTAGTACTCAAGCATCCAAGATTTCATCCATTAGCTCAAACCTTAAGTCTTAACAACCAAATTTAATTTATTTTCAAAAGACTCTAAAATGCTATGGAGATAACCTAGAGGGATACTTTTATTTCTACTCATGCAAGAAAAGTGCTAAAAGAAAAGACATGGTATTTACAATGTCTATTTATTCAATTTACTCTAGAAACATAAAAGTGAAAAATGCGATAAAAGAAAATACAAGAAAATCAAACTCCCCTTTATTCTGGTGGACGGAGCCTATCAAACAGTAGCCTCCATCTGGGTAGTGGAGGAGTCTGGGTAGCTGGGAGAATAGGAACTCCCCCACACTTGAACTTTACAAAATTTTGTCAGGTGGCCTCAGGCGATTCAGGTTCAGAGCCATTCAAGGGGTGGAGTGCTTTTAATTAAAGTCAGATCATCTCCTCCTTCTTGATGCCCTTCAGAAGTCCTTCCAGGAGGCTGAAGTCTGTTCAGTTGGAGTACCCACTCCTGAAGTCTTCTGGACCCTGCAAAAACATGTAATACCTCTCTCAAGCGTTCAGGGTCAGAAAGAAATGATATAAGTTCAGTTTCTGCATGAAATAAATCCAAATCTGCATCATGTCCAATTAAATCAATTTGTGGTGCCTCAATGAAATTTTCAAAATCATTTTCTACCAAATTTGCATCCAGATACTCATCACAAATAAAGAAATCAATTTCAGGCTCATCAACAGAAATTTCACAATCATTTTCCATCCAGTGTGTATCAAGCAATGTGTCACAGCCAATCAAATCAATATCAGGTATCTCCATAAGTCTTTCACATTCATTTTCAGCATATGAAATAGCAAGAGATTCATCAAAATAAATAACATCAATTTCAGGCACTTCTAAAAAAATTTCACTATCCATATCCACAAAAGATGTATTAAGTGATTCATCATAAAAAACTACATCAATTATGGGTGCCTCTAAAATTATTTCGCTATCCATATGTACAAGATATGTATCAAGTAATGCAGTACGATCAATGAAATCAATGTTTGGTACCTCTATTGGATTTTCACAAACAATCTCTACACAAGGTATATCAATAAATACATCAGAATCAATAAAGTCATCCCTAGGTACCTCACTGCATTTTTCTGAAGAAAGAGGAGAAATACTTACCTGAGCGTGCTGGATAATACCTGGAGGTTCTATAATAGTAGATGTATCTGTGGTCTCCTCCTGGTCAAGTTCATGCTCTTCATCAGCCTCAGGCTCTGGTGGACAATCAACTGGTGATCCTTGGGTGCTTGCTTCCACCATGCAAGTCCCTACACTTTCTGGTTCATCTCTGACTGTGGTGGTCCCTGGGGCTTAGTGCAATCCCCTACACCTATGGAATCATCTCCTCTGCATGCTTCTCCTGTAATATCTGCAACAACAGTGTCAGAAAAATTAGGACCATCAATAATGCTATCATCAGAAAATAAAAGTCTAGAATGGTCCTGTGGAGCTTCAACTTCTTCTTCTGGAGCTGAAAAATTTGGAATTGGATTTTGAATAGGAGTCTCCGGAGGGATGCATGCTGTAGGTGCCCAGATTTGATGTATTCTTCTTCTTCTTCTTCTACAAATTTGCAAGATTACTTGAAGAAGGACTTGGCCATGCACTAGGGTCACCTTGAACTGATATAAAACCAACTCCGGGGCTCTCAGAATTAAAAGCAGCTTGAGAAGCTAATTGTTCTGCTCTTTGGGCTTTATCTGATTCAATCGATCCAATTTTCAAGGCTTGTTTTGTTGTTGTTGAATTTGCTCTTGTTGTGTTGTTGCCACATCTATCGTCCTCGTTGTTGACCACCTGTTGGTCTTGAAAGAAATAGGCTGCTGAAGTCAGGAGGAGTTGGCATGCTGAAATGAAACTGTTGGGGCTGCTCAAATGGATGAAATGACTGATTAAACTGCTGAAAATTTGGTTCACAAGTTGGTGGAGATGGCTGAAAATTGTAGCTCTGAAATTCTTGGATCTGAGGTTGAAATTGTGTGATGAAAACTCAAATTGAGTGGGCTGAAAATTCTGATTTTGTTGTTGGAAATTCGGAAATGGTGGCTGCCCATACTGAGTTTGTGGCTGGAAATTGGGCTGAAATTGCTGAAATGATGGCTGCCCAATCTGAAAATTCTGGAATAATGGCTGAATGGGCTGAAAATCCGGCTGAAATTGTTGGAATTGCTGTGGTTGCTCTAATTGTTGTAATGGTGGCTGAAAAAATTGATTGGGTTGCTGAAATTTTGGTTGCAAGGTTGTTGAAATTGGTTGAAAGGCTGAAATCTGATGACCACATTTTTATCTTGCAGCCCTGTCACAAACAAACAAGAAAAATGGCAGCAACCGTATATGAAAGATAAAGCAAAATAAAAAGAACCCAATGATATGTCAAAAAGCATACAAGCAAAAATCAAACAAATCAACTAGTTGCTTCCCCGGCAACGGCGCCAAAAATTTGACGGACCCAAATATACTAGATTAATTTGTCACGAAATGTATGGGCTCATCAAATTTAAATGTAAATGAAATAACTGGAAACCCTTTTTACAATCAAAATCTGAAAATGTAATATAGGGGCCACAGGTCGTATTTTTCTCGGGGCTAGTTGACGTTGTTCGATTCGCGCTTGTATTTAGGTGTCGTTTGTGTTTTTGGGTTTCGATTAAATAATTGGGTTTTGGGTTGCAATTATGAAATGGGAAACACAATGGAAAACAAAGGGAAGAAACTTAACCCAATGACATAAACAAGAAGTTGACACTAAAGGACTCAATTAATGGCAACCAAATCAAACAAGGTAATTAACCAATTTTTGGAAAACAAATCTGATTTCACATGCAAAAACAAGGTATGAATTACTTTTAACTTCAGGAATTTCCACCTAAAACCGAAACTTCACTTGATATCAAAATGGAAGCAATGAAATCAGACAACTTGATACCAAATGAAAAGGACTCATGTGCCAAACTGCAGAGATATGCACAAACAATTAAAGTTCAGATTTCAGAAGCTGATGAATGCGCAGAAACAATCCACTGCTGTGCAGAATTGAAAGCTTAGACTCCACTAGTTGCAAAGTCAAACAATCATCTGATTTTAATTGCAATGGAAATCGAACACAAAGCTTCCTTGATGCAAACTTCAGCAATGCAGAATTAGAAATTCAGCAATCAGTAATACAAAGAATCTGGAACTGAGAACAAGGGCTGCTATACAAAAACTGATGCTAATTTAGCAATGGATCAAATGCAGAAACTGTGACTTGACAATTCAGAAATGCAGGGAACAAGGTAAAACTGCAGAAATGAGAGTTAGCATGCAGAAATTAAGCTGGCTTTTGCAGTGATAATTTGAATGCAGAAATTTCAGAACATGGATGGAGAATTTCAGCAACATTCAAATGCAGAAATGCCAAATCGATTGCAGGAATTAACAGCAACTATCTGCGCCTATAGATTCAACATTCAGCAGCTAGCTGAATGCACAAGGTGAGTGCAGAATTTCAAGATCTATATGCAGAAAAAACAGAATTAATGCAATAGCAAAACTGTGAGTGGCACGCAAGGAAAGATTGCTGCGCAATTTGAAACCCAGTTCAGATCTCAGTCTCAATTGCTTGGAATGAAACAGTTGCAAGGGTAGTTCATAAGTGGAAACTGAGCTAATTTGACACCATTTCAGAATTATTAACTGAAGATTTCAGAAATGAGGTTGTCCAATTTAGAAACAATTGAATGGAAGAAGTGGATTCAGAAATGCAGGTAAGGATTCAGAAGGAATCAGATTTATGATGCAGAATGTATTGCAGCTCAAATTGGATACAAAAATCTATCAAATCAGCTGTGAATAATTGCTCAAAACCAGCCTCAGGTGGATGAACTTAAGTGTACAGAATTGAAGTGCAATAGTGAAGAAATGAAAGGAACACGCAGGGGTGACTGATACGCAACAGTAAATTAAGCTAAATGCAAGCAATTGGAATTCAGAAACAAGTTTTAATGCTAAACTATCTGAAATTCTAATATGAGAAACAAGCTGATATCAAAGAAAAGAAAACTGCAACAACACATCAGGGATAACAGGCTGATACGCAAGCTGAAATCAGAGAATTCTGATACAAAAGCTGGAAAACAGAAATTAACTGAAATGGAAACCTAATGCTCACTAAACAAACTACCTACTGATTAACTTTCAACATTTAAACACTAATTAAGCAGAGAACAAATTCAGAAACCAAACTTAACCAATCTGAAATTCGAGACAGAAACGAAACCAATGGCAGTAATGAAAATTAAGCTACAAACACAATGAAATTAGCTACTTAAACTAAGCCTCAATCTTCCCTAAGCTCGAATCCTCCTTGTTCGTCACGCAAGTGTGAGCCTCGAACCCGCAAGCTCAGCAAGTCGATGGAAAATGGCATTTGCGATCCAAAATCAGCTCATTTCTGCTCAAATCCGAAAACCCACCCAATTCCTTCAACTCAGCTGCGATGATGAATTGGGATAGCTCCGAGCACTTCAGGGAACCCCTCTGAACTACTCAGGGTGATGAAATAATGCGCAGCCGATGTTGATGAAACCAAACGGCAGAGCTCCGGAGACCTCACAAAAGCTCTGTTCTTGGGCAATTGAGAGCTGGAAATTCACCGCGGAGCCTTCCCAATGACCTAAGATTCGATCTAAACAAGAAATGAGGGGTCGCGCCCCTTTGGATAGGAGAAATCTACTGAAGAAAGCTAAGAACAGCTGAAGGAAAAATTTGCGACGAAGAAGACGCGACAAGGAGAAGAACAGTGCAGTGTTTGATTAAATACTTAAGCGCGGACGGTCCAGATTGATTTGATGAAATCCAACGGCTGATCTTACTCTGATTGGAGCCAAACTTTAATGATAATGATCTGAGGTCAGGATCTGCCTTGTGGTAGCTCGGATCCTCCAGATATGCAACGGATGGTCCAGATCAACTCTATCTGTGAATGGACGCTCTAGAGCCCTCCTTGCTTGATCCAACGGTTGATTTAGCTCTGATTGGGATGAAACCTTCAGATCTTGATCATAGAGCTTGATCAACCCTAACCCTAGCTCGGATTGCTTCAGATCGTCCCGGATGGCTCAGATCTAGCCGCTCTTGAATCGGACGGCCCGGATTAATCATAGGCTTGATAATTCGATCCGGTTCACATCCGACTCAGGTTTGACCCAGTATGCCCTAGGTCTAGGATCCTTTCATGCCTACAAAAATATATCAGAAAATTAGTGGCCAATTAATCCAAAAAATGTGTAAATTTGCAATTAAGTCCAAAATAAGATAAAGTTCCAAAACCTAGGGTAAAATCATAATTAAGAAATAAAAACATGGGTCAAACATGGATTTTAACATCTAAAATAATCACAAAAATGGTACTTATCAGTAGCCGCAGCAGTTTGTGCTTTGGCCTGGGTCACTTGATTCTGAAGATCGGATGCATAAGAGTTTGATAGCTCCAAGTCGTGATCTCGTATAGCCATCAGGCATTCTCGGTCCGCATCACGGTCCTCCAAAACTTTCTTCGCGGATTCCAGGAGGTTAACTTGACCGGTCAACTCTCTCGTTTGGGCTTGGAGTTAATCCCATTCTTGTGATAGCTTCCGCAGCTCCCCCTCAAGCGCCTCGGTCTTCTCGGATTCAAGGCGTTCCCGAAGTTTGTATCCGTGCAGGGCATCCTCGGCCGCTATTAAGGCGGCCAGATAATGCTCACTCTTCTCGCGAAGAGCCTGGCTGACCTCTAGCTGCATGAGTCCCGCCTCACGAGCCCGGCCGATTTCCACCTTGGCATCTGCCACATCTCGGAGGAGGTCCTCAGTAACCCCTTTGGAGCACAACAAGCAGCTGGTGACTGCGCAGTTAGAGGCCACCTATAGGGCAGATACATACAGTCAATAGAAGGACTTTAGAGTAAAATGAAAAGCGTGTCACAAATGTTTACCGTCAGTAGGGATTGGTGTAGCATGCCCATGTAACAAGCTGGCCCAGCTACCCGCCAGGGTAAGATGGGAGAAGGGAAAGTTCCCTCGGTACTGACTGGGAACGTCTCGGGGGTCAGGGGCATCCTCTTCTGTACTTGAAGCGCTCGGCAGTGTTAGTGATATGAGAAAAGTGTCCTAAGGCAATCACCTTATGATTGTAATCATTTATTTTAATAAATGAATATTCACTATTTGAGTATACATGTTTATGTATTTGATTGAGATCTTAAACTCATTTACTGAATGTCCGCAATACAATTCACAGCATGAGAGAATTTGTGATGAATTCACAACTAGTGATTATCTCTACATGTGCAATTGTGAAGTATTGAAATTGTCCCTAGTCGATGAATTGATAAAAACGGACACTATCAATTCTGTTGAGACTAGCATGGGTTATTCTCTAATCAGCTGATTCTCACTGGCTGGTGACATTGGGATGTCCGGAGATAAACATGAATGCTAGTTAAGGGAACTAGTTCATTGGAGTGACTGGATGTAAAACTTCATATGGTAATCTACAAATAGATATGTCAATGAAGTTCTTACTGCAGCTTAAGTGCGATGTTCCTTTGACTTGCGGTGTTCAAGTCATCTTGGTCATGGAGACTTATACTTTGACATCTTAAGCAAGCATCTCTAAGGAGGTGTGGACCCAGGATGGTTGGGTATAAGCCGAAGTGCCCGAATATGTTTGAACAACCTACAAAGGATTCACCACTCCTTGCGAGGAGATGTATACCCAAGGCCTATTGTCGGATTGTTACTCGAAGCCTCTGGCCAGAGCATCACATGTTCAGAGTATGAATCTCTCAGAAACATGAGAGTAACTAGAATCCGTAGGACGAGAAAAACATTGCTTGGGTTAGATGTAACGTAGTCAGCCTAGTGGGGACTGACACAAATAGACCGTGTCCTGAACCAAGTGGGTATAAGATGGTGAAGGGAATGAGGCACGATTCATTATAGCTGCTGAAGGGTTTCAGAATAATTTCTGAGGTCAACCGTTGATCTTTCGATTAATTAGGGATCATGATGTACTACTAGGTGTCACTCATGATCGTTCTATAATTGGTTAATTATAGACGGCCAACATAAATCGAAAGCCTATTTAGTCACACACACTACGAGTAATCCGAGGGATTTAAAACGAGTTGAAAATTAGATTTTCCGATCAAGAGAGATAAGTCGAATCTGAATTTTTCAGAGACGCATCGGAAGCTTAAAATGGCTAAGTCTTTTGAAGGCTTATTGGACGAATTAAATGAGTTTAATTCGTATGGTATAGGCTTGGGTTTGGCCGGCCAAAGAGGGTCCCAACCCTCTTTGTTTGGCCGGCCACATTAAAAGGGGAGAACCAAATTGTTTGGTTCAAATTATAAAATAAACCGAGCATGGTTTGTTTTATAAAATTATGGATAGTATATATAAATTTTTATAAACCGAAGTTTGGTTTATTATTTTCATGGAAATTAAAATAAACTTTGAATAGTTTATTTTATTTTATAAAATCAATTATGAATTGATTTTTCCATGATAAGAAAAATTTATATAACAAATTTCTTGTGAAAATTTATTCCATAATAAAAAGAGAGACATGGTTGTTTTTATTATAAATTAAATTATGATAAAAAACTTGGCATGATGGAATAATTCATAGAAAAATTTATATGATAAATTTCTTATGAAAATTTATTCCATAAAAAGGAGACTTGGCGATTGAGAGGCTACTATATAAAGGAACCAAGGCAAGGCTTGGACAAAAATCTAAGAGATCTAGAAATAAGCCCTCTCTCTCTCTCCTTCTCTCCCTCTCCCTCCTCTAGTGCCACCGGCCCTAAAAGGAGGACCCCTTTGTTGTCGTGAGCTTCATCCACCAAGCAGCTGCTCAAGAAGAAGAAGAAGAGGGCGCAACTCCTTCCTTCCTCCCGGAATCTTGATTCCATTCTTCGTTTGGTGGTTAGTCTTCCCATCTCTCTCTTGGTATTCTTGTCGTGCCTTTGGAGAATCTAGTAGTTCTTGTCGGCACGAAACTCGTAGCTTAGCGAAGTCATCCCGAAGAAAACTCGGCGTGGACGCGAATAGAGACGGAGCTTCCAAGGGACGTTTACGGTTGGATCTCGTCCCTTCCTTCGAGTTACGCGAGGTATTAAGTAAATTAGTTTACTTTCTGCAAAATTTTAAATGTATGATCATGTCTACACAATATAAGGTTGCATGCTTAGATGTGTGGTTAAATAATGTGTGAAATTATTTATGCTAAACCTTCCGCTGCACGTAATTAATTTTAAAATTACGAACCTGCATCCATGTCAACATGCACCCGGACCCAACAGGCAGTGCCTCAGAAGCAACCCCCTTTATTTCGATTGGCTGAGAACTACCGGTCGCCTTCTTCATCACCTTGGGGGCCTTCCTGTGAGAATGATGTGGATGCGTGGACACCTCTTTGCCTCGGGAAACAGCCGGAGGGTTGACTGGGAGAGCTGGGGCATCGGTGGTAGAAACAGGCGTCTCAATGATAGAAGAAGAAAACTCTTCCCGAATGCCCGAGGATCGTGACGCTGCGTCCTCGAGGTTAGCTGAGCACACAGACGCTGGAGGTAACCCTTTCTTCAACCGCTTCAGGGGTCGATCCCTTTGGGATCGACGCTCCCGACGTTTCTTTTTGAACGCATGGACCTCTGAGGGTACGATCGACGAAGGAGGTACCACTTTCCCCTTTGAAGTCTCGGTAATAGGAGCGGGTGACCCCCCTTCCAGGACCGGGGGCAACTCTGAGGCTCCGATGTCCGTGGGGGCCCAAGGCACTGCTGGGCCTGCGAATGACTCTCCCACCACCTCGTCACCCTGGGAGGGGGGGGGGGGGTTCCTACGGGGGTTGAAGATACAGCGCCTGGAACCAACGCTTGCTTGTTAGCCTGGTCCCAATTTAGGAACTTGTTCATCACGATGGAAAACATAATGATGTCTGCCAAACAAAAACAAGAGAACATCAGTCAGCATTAATCAGGAATTGCACCAGGTACAAAAACAACTTACGAAGGCTAGGGTCGAGGGGTGTAATCTTCGGACTAATTTCAGCCCGATAGAGGAGCTCCTCGCACTACACCAACTGGAGTCCATGGAATTCCATCCCAGCCAGGATACCCTTGGCTCTCTGATATCCCGCGCCCTGTTGAAAGTCACCCAGGTCCGGGACGGGAGGCAGGTTCTCCGTCCAGTGAATGTGGCTGAAGGGACGCTCGGGAAGGTGAATATAGAAAAATCGCTCCTTCCATCCTTTGTGCGAGGAAGGGAGGCCCCCAAAAATCTGTGTCCAGGATGGGCGGTAAAGCCAAATGCGCCCCCCCCCCCCCCCCGAGACCCAACGGGGACGAAAAAGAAGTGAAAGAATCGGGGGGGGGGGGGGGGGGGGGTCAGAGGAATGTCGAAAAGCTTGAAGAGGACGAGGGCCCCGCTCATTTGGGCGAAGGCGTTCGGAGCCAGTTGGTGGAGTGGGATACCAAAGTACTGGGAAACATTCATGAAGTAGGGAGAGATAGGGAAGCGAAGCCCTAGTTCTAGTTGCCCCAAAAAGAAGGTGTACAAACCCTCACAGGTGGTTATCGGCGATTGACCTAAGGAAGGGACCCTTACCTCCCAATCTACCAGGATACCGTATTTTTGGCAGGAAACCTTGAGGGATTTCGACCTCACTTTGGAAAAGATAGTCTCGTACCACTCGGAATGAAATCCCAACTCTTTCAGGGAGCACTCGGCGTCACCTGCAGACTTCTTTTTCTTCTCCATCGGACCCAGGGGATCAAATAAGGAAGCAACAGGATAAGAGGAGACTTACTCTCGTTTAAGGGACGTGGCAGCGAAAGGGATGGCTAAGCAAGGAGAGCTCCAGATGGCAGCGAAAGGGTGAGGAGGCCGCAGAGGGTCATTGCACTCGCTTTTATAGGCTACGGCACACCCCTTAGAGCAATGAGAGAACGGAGCGTCGATGACATTAACAGGTTGTCTCAGGAAACAGATATCCCTTACCGACGTCGTTTCGTATGGCCTGTAGCACGTAACAAGAAGAAACCGCCGCGAAACAAGGGAAGAGCCACGTAGCCTTTGCACATACGCTGAGCAACTGTGTCGACCTGGCTGCCGTAAAGTTCGCCAAGATGCGGGACATGTTCAAAAAGATTAGCCAGAGTCCCGAGACTCACTGGATATATCTTAGGGCCCCACTGGTCGCCAGCAAAGTGGTAAAGGACGGAGAGAAAAGGATGGCCCACTTGTGATAGGGTTGAATAGTCCAGGCCCGGCACGAGGGATGAACAAAACCTCGGGGCGCGACATGACCGAAGCGACCTCCCTTCCTGGGCCCCAGGGCCCCCGGCAGGAAACGCGTCCGGGAAAGCTAGTCCGAAGACCCCTCCCGAGAGCACCCCAGGAGGTTAGGCCCCGAGAGCACCTCGGGAGTTATAGCGCCGAAGGCCCCGAGCCCACCTCGGGAGGTGGAGTCCCCGCAATAACCAACCTCAGGTACTAACCCCTCCTCTCGGTACAGATGAGCATCCCCGTCAGAAAAGGTCATCACGACCCTTAAATGTCTCAACGGGCGGAAATGTGATAACGGCGATGACTGTTTCAAAGGATATCCAGTTACCGCCGAAAAAGGGGGCGTGGATTAAGTATCGGAGACGTGATACCGATCGAAGGGGCACGTCTAGTCTGTCATCGTCAATATAAAAGGTAGTCCAACCCCTCCAGTAAAGGGGTTACTCTCTCTCAACTCTAGACACATTCTTTACTTCTCGCTACCTTTACTTCTCGGACGGACACTGACTTGAGCGTCGGAGTGGACTCCGCCGGACTTCTGCCGGCGCGTCCCCTAACGCTCGTGTTAACTTTGCAGGACTCTAAGTTCCTCCCCGCCACAGCAACCTTCACAGGGGCAGAACTCCAGTGACTGGTCATCGTCGTCGACTCTTTCCGGAACACAAGACATGTTGTATTTATAAAGAAAGGGTTTGTTTTGCAGGAAAATAGTGTAAGTAAGGTTGAACTAAGAGTAATTCAAGTGACTCCAATAGACACAGAAGAGATGTCTAACGAAGAATCACAACTGATTACTCATAGGGATGAAGTAACAGCCAAACCTATTAATATACCACCTCTTTGAATGCCACCAGTAGGACACGTATAATTTCATAAAGATATAAATTTCTCATTAGTAAATTGAAAGACTTGTTACTCACTAAGAATGATGAGCTACTAATTATGAAAAAGTACTAAAAAAATCAGAAAGGGACTCATGGTTAAAAACTATGAAATCGAAAATGGATTTTATGTCTAAAAACCAAGTTTGAAACTTGGTGGACCAACTGAAAGGTATAACACCTATTGGGTGCAAGTGAGTTTTCTAGAGGAAAATTGACGTAGATAGGAGTTTAATTTTTCACAAAATCCAAGCGAACCTTGTGTGTATATGAATGTTAGTGGGAATGTAATCATGTTCTTAGTATTATATGTTGACGACATATTACTTAAAGAAAACGATGTGCATGTTCTACTGTCACTTAAAAGTTGGTTATCCAAAACATTTTCCATGAAAGACATGAGAGAAGCAACCGGTATCCTCGGGATTTAGATATATAAAGATAGATCGAAACAGTTGCTTGGTCTTTTGTAGTCTACGTATATAAACAAAGTGCCAAAATGATTTAGCTTATCTGAATCTAAGAAAGATTTCATGCTCATGCAGCATGAGATTTATCTTTCGAACTCTATGTGCCTACGCACAGAAGATGAGAAAATTTGAATGAGTAAGATACCTTATGTGTTAGCGATGGAATCCACCATATATGTTATATACTAGGCCCAGTATATCATACATTCTGAATGTCATGAGAAGATATCAATCGGATCCAGGCTTAGATCATTGGGTGGCTGTCAAGGCAATCCTTAAATACTAATGATTTGTTCTTGGTATGTGAAAGGAATGATATGATTATATGTTGATATATTGATGCTAATTACCAGACGTACAAAGATGATTTCAAATCCAATCTAGATATGTATTCACCTTAAATGTAGGCACAAAAAGTGTAGGGAACTATAGCGAAAAGCAAAATAAAACGTAGCGGAAATTGATCCCTCCAATGATTCATACGAATGTAGAACTACTCTTGCAATTATTCTAACGAATAGGATTGTTACCTTTGATGCGTGAACAACCCTCAAAAGACTTCTAGTCTGGTCAACCTCAGCACAATTAGAATGTTTGCTCCTCTATGATATCCACACAAGCACGTCCCTTCCTTCGTCTCACGAACTTAGGAATTGGAGAGTGTCACACTCCTTCACCTTCTTGCTAGAGATGGTATTCAATGTGGTAAACAGAATAAGAATTTCTAACTTTTTTTCCTTCTGGCTAGAGATAAGCATATATAAGGTGGCAAGGTGAGGAATAATGCCAACTCTTTACCTTTTTGCCCTCTTTAATGAGATGATAAACTCTTTCGTCTCTGGAAGTTGAAGAGTCTTAATTCTTCACCTTCTTGTCCTCTTTAAAGAGATGGTAAACTCTTCACCTTCTTATCCTCTTTAAAGAGATAGCAAACTCTTCACCTTCTGTTACCGGACTCTAGTTGGGTTGAGTCTTAAAGGAAAAGGAAGCATATTGAATTAACTCATTAAATCAATAAGCTTAAGCTTTAGGTTCGAACCAATTTCAGACTTAAGGCTCAGACTCACACTATTTTAGTCAAACTAAAATAAATCAATCTTCAAATCAACATGTCCTTTGTGTGTGAACCAATATGTTTGCATAATGTTGATAGTCTTTCTAAAATAACTTTAGATATACGAGCAATAAGTGACATCTAGCAATGCATCATTGCTACCCAAGTGATGAGAATGTCGAGATCCGACCTAATCTGTCTGTGACCATTATCTTGTATAGTTCAGTCCTTTTATCCTTGATATCTAGATTGATTCATGAAGTATAGATCGCTTCATCCTCTCATCAATCTATGTATTTCTTGATCTCTGAGTAGACTTAACCAAATAAGCTTAATATCTCATATTAACTTATTTAAACATGACCATACATTCAGTAGTCATACTCTATCAAAAGGCCCACAGATATTTATATGGAAGGGACAAATTTCATCTACATCACTTACATCTCTTTACATAACTCATTGTATACCTAGTGAATGACTTTATAGTCTACCTTGTTACAGGTGACATTTGTCGATACCAAGGTACACAACTCCTTATGTAGGAAACCGTAATAACTTCATGTCTAAAGATTATTTATACTAATAGTCACTATAAGAATATTTATGATACTCATATAACAATCCATGAAACTTCTCATAACGAGTCAATCCAGTACATATTCTCTAATATACTCATGAATCAACTTGATATCTCATATCAATGACTTGTGAGATCAAGTCATCAGTATACAACCTCCCATAATCAATTCAACCAAATCAATTCAACTAATTGATATGTTGTAGATTAGAACTTACTATTTTAGGACATTATTATATTTATTCAAGTAACACAAACTTGAAGTAAATATAATAAACATAACATTGCCTCACATTGATAAATATGATACATTATGTTCTAAGTCAATCAACTTATGATTGTCTCTTACAGCTGACACTAATAATCTCCCACTAGCACTAAAGTCAATCACTAAAGCATCTAATATTGAGCGACCTAGTATCACCATCATACTTTCTCTGTGCCAAAGTTGTGGTCAATGGATCCACTACGTTAGCATCTGTCGGAACCGTGTGCAGTCTGACGTCTCCTTCAAATATTAAGAAATAATCTTTAATTTTTCTCAGGTACTTAAGAATATTCGTGATCGCGGTCTAGTGACTTTCACCTGGATCTGACTAGTCTCTACTCGTCATACTTAATGCATACAAGACATCTGGACAAGTACATATACTACAAGAAAAAAAACTAAAAGACAACTCTTTATCCGTTGTCTATATGGTTAAAAAAGTATTATTAAAAATATTGTTGTTAAAAATCCCCTTAAAGATAATATTTAAAAAATATTGTCGTTTTTTTATAAAGATAACATTTTTGCAATGCTTAAAAAACATTATCTTTTTTTTAGCAAAGATAACATTTATTTAAATGATAAAAAAGTGTTATCTTTTTTAAAAATAACTTTTTAGCAAAAGAAAAAAATTATTATTTTTCTATTTATAAAACCGTTGTATATTATATTTAGATAACAAATTACTTAATTAAACTCTTATAAATAACACCAACTAAAATACCATGAAGTACAACTAATCAATCTTCTTACTATTGAATCATAAATATGTCATACAATTCAAACAGAAAATATATAGGCATAATCCAAAAATTTTGGATCAATATTAAATTTATATAAAAGTATAACTCTACGTACTAACATGCATAGTAGTTCCAACATATCTTGCTTCTTTGATTGAATCTTTTTTGGTAATATTGCACCTTCTCAGAAAAATATGAATTCCCTTTTGGCAAAACAAAAATTCCATTTTCAGTTTCTTTCCACGTTCATCTACGAGAATGAAAATTATTACATTATAATTAAGATGAAGTACCTTACATAATCAATAATTAAATTATATCAATGCTAATCACTATTTATATATATAATACAACTAAATTTGTACAATAATTGTACTCTAAATCTAAATATAAGAATGATACCGATAGCACTACAAAAAAACAGTTTTTTTGGGACGAAAATTTGCAACGAAAATTTTTTGTTGCAGATTTGCGACAAAATTTGCAACGAAACAAATATTCGTCCCAAATTAGCAACAAAATTTGCAACAAACACTCTTTGTCGCAATTTAGCATCAAAAACTTTTTCGTCGCCAAATTTGTTGCAATTTGGCAACAAATTTCGCAACGAATATTATATTCGTTGCAGATTTGCAACGAACATATTATCGTCGCAAAAATGCAACGAATTTTGCAACAAATATTTGTCGTTGGACATTTGCAATCTACAAATTTTTAAGATCCTATAATTTTTTTTTTAAAATGCAGATTTTTGCAACGAATATCATTTTTCGTTGCAGATTTGCAACGAAATCTGCAATGAAAAGTTTCGTTGCAGATTTGCAACGAATAATATTCGTTGCAGATTTAGATTTTTTTTAAAAAATAAAACAGACTTACTAAATATCGTAAAAGGTCGTACGGAGGTCGGATCGAGACGAAACGAGTTCCTATGAGTCCGTATCGACATCCCGATCACACTAGCGGCCTCAAACATGAATTTTACTGAATAAATTAATTTTCATAATTAAAAAAATAGATAAGCTAAGAAGTTAGAAAAAATGTTTAAGTTTAGAAGTAAAATTTTATTTCATATTAGGAAATTTGATATTCACCAAATCTCTATCAAAAATCGCATTCGAGATCGTCATCGTGATCATGAGATCGTCACGGTCCCATAGGAACTTGTTTTTTTAAAATCCGAGGTTCGTAGGGCGATTTACGAATTTTTAAAATTCTGTATTTTTTAAAAAAAATCAATTTTTGCAACGAATTTTGTTTTCGTTGCAGATTTGCAACGAAATCTGCAACAAAAAGTTTCGTTGCAGATTTGCAACGAAGAATATTCGTTGCAGATTATGAATTTTTTTAAAAAGTAAAAAAGACTTATTAAATATCGTAATAAGTCCTACGGATGTCGGATCGAGACGAAACGAGTTCCTATGGGTCCGTATCGACGTCCCGATCGCACTAGCGGCCGCAAACATGAATTTTACTTAATATATTAATTTTCATATTTAAAAAATAGATAGGTCAATAAGTTAGAAAAAATGTTTAAGTTTAGAAGTATAATTTTGTTTCATATTAGGAAATTTGATATTCACCAAATCTCTGTCAAAAATCGCGTCGAGACCGTCATCGTGATCATGAGATTGTCACGGTCCCATAGCAACTTGTTTTTTTAAAATTCGAGGTTCGTAGGGCGATCTACGAATTTTTTAATGCCTCTATTTTAAAAAAATAGAATTTTGCAACGAAAATCTTTCGTTGCAGATTTGCAACGAAATCTGCAACGAAAATAATTCGTTGCAAATCTGCAACGAAAAAAATTCGTTGCAAATCTGCAACAAAAAAACTGATTCGTTGCAGAATTTTTTAAAAAAATAAGAAAGACTTATTAAATATCGTAGAAGGCCCTATGGAGGTCGGATCGAGACAAAACGAGTTTATATGAGTCCGTACCGACGTCCCGATCGAACTAGCGGGCTCAAACAAAAATTTTACAGAGTAAATTAATTTTCATATATAAAATAATAAGTAGGTCAAGAAGTTAGAAAAAATTATTAAGGTTTGAAGTATAAGATTGTTTCCTATTACGAAATTTGAAATTCAGTGAATCTCTATCAAAAATCACATTCGAGGCTGTCAACGTGATCATGAGATCGTTACGGTTCCATAGGAACTTGTTTTTTTTTGAAATCCGAGGTTCGTAGGGCGATCTACGAATTTTTTAAGGTCATCTATTTTTTAAAAAAAAATAAAATTTTGCAAAGAGGGCAAAATTTTGACAGAAATTTGATATTCACCAAATCTCTGTCAAAAATCGCATTCGAGACCGTCATCGTGATCATGAGATTGTCACGGTCTCATAGGAACTTGTTTTTTTAAAATCCGAGGTTCGTAGGGCGATCTACGAATTTTTTTATGTCCTCTATTTAAAAAAATAGAATTTTGCAACGAAAATCTTTCGTTGCAGATTTGCAACGAAATTTGCAACGAAAAAACTTCGTTGCAAATCTGCAATGAAAAAAATTCTTTGCAAATCTGCAACAAAAACCTGATTCGTTGCAGAATTTTTTTAAAAAATAAGAAAGACTTATTAAATATCGTAGAAAGCCCAACGGAGGTCGGATCGAGACGAAACGAGTTTCTATGAGCCCGTACCGATGTCCTGATCGAACTAGCGGGCTCAAACAAAAATTTTACAAAGTAAATTAATTTTCATATTTAAAATAATAGGTAGGTTAAGAAGTTAGAAATAATTATTAATGTTAGAAGTATAAGATTGTTTCCTATTAGGAAATTTTATATTCATTGAATCTCTATCAAAAATCGCATTCGAGGCCGTCAACATGATCATGAGATCGTCATGGTCCCATAGGAACTTGTTTTTTTGAAATCTGAGATTTGTAGGGCAATCTACGAATTTTTGAAGGTCCTCTATTTAAAAAAAAACAGAATTTTGCAACGAAAATTTTTCGTTGCAGATTTGCAACGAATATGGTATTCGTTGCAGATTTGCAACTAAATCTGCAACGAATATAAATTCGTTGCAAATCTGCAACAAAAAATATTATTCGTTGCAGAATTTTTTTTAAAAAAAATAAGAAAGACTTATTAAATATCGTAGAAGGCCCTACGGAGGTCGGATCGAGACGAAACGAGTTTCTTTGAGTCCGTAGTAGCGTCCCGATCGAACTAGCGGGCTCAAACAAAAATTTTACTGAGTAAATTAATATTTATATTTAAAATAATCGGTAGGTCAAGAAGTAAGAAAAAATTATTAAGGTTAGAAGTATAAGATTGTTTCCTATTAGGAAATTTTATATTCAGTGAATCTCTATCAAAAATTACATTCGAGGACGTCAACGTGATCATGAGATCGTCACGGTCCCATAGGAACATGGTTTTTTGAAATCCGAGGTTCGTAGGGCGATCTATGAATTTTTTAAGGTCCTCTATTTAAAAAAATAAAATTTTGCAACGAAAATCTTTCGTTGCAGATTTGCAATGAATATGGGTATTCGTTGCAGATTTGCAACAAAATCTGCAACGAATAAATAATTCGTTGCAAATCTGCAACGAGAAATATTATTTGTTGCAGAATTTTTTTTAATAAAAAATAAGAAAGACTTATTAAATATCATAGAAGGCCCTACGGAGGTCGGATCGAGACGAAACGAGTTTCTATGAGTCCTAGCGACGTTCCGATCGAACTAGCAGGCTCAAACTAAAATTTTACTAAGTAAATTAATTTTCATATTTAAAATAATAGATAGGTCAAGAAGTTAGAAAAAATTATTAAGGTTAGAAGTATAAGATTGTTTCCTATTAGGAAATTTTATATTCAGTGAAACTCTATCAAAAATCGCATTCGAGGGCATCAACGTGATCATGAGATCGTCACGGTCCCATAGGAACTTGTTTTTTTTGAAATCCGAGGTTCGTAGGCGATCTACGAATTTTTTAAGGTCCTCTATTTTTTTTAAAAGTATAATAGCGTTTTATATTACGAAATTTGATAGTTACCGCATCTTTGTCAAAAATCATATTCGAGGCCGTCAACGTGATCATGAGATCGTCACGGTCCTATAGGAATTTGTTTTGTCAAATTCCGAGGTCCTTAGGGCGATCCAGGAATTTTAATTGCCCTTGTTCTTAATTATAAAAAAACTGGGGTTTGCAACAAATTATTTTCGTTGCAGATTTGCAACGAATTTTGTTCGTTACAGATTCGTTGCAAAAATCTAATATTTGCGACGAAAATGTTTCGTTGCGGATTTGGGACTAAATTTGCAACGAAATATTTTCTTTGCAAAATACCAATTTTTACCGCCATCTTTGCCCTTGGATCGGGAATTCCATTTCAGCTCCTCACGCGCAATCTCCTCTCTCTCACCGGGCGAAAAATTTCGGTCGAAAAATTTCTTCCTCGCGCGCATCTCACATTCGGCTATTTCCTTCCTCACGCGCACCTCATCCTCACGCGCACCTCACTCCGGTGATTTTCTCATCTGATTACAGGTTAGACTTGCATCTGATTTCATGTACAATCACATACAACGAGATGTTACTTCAACGTTCGGTTATGATTACATTCTTCGTCAGGTAATTTCATAATATATTTAAACTTTTTTCATGTCCTTTATTTTTAGATTGTTGATCATCTATGCAAATTTGAAGTGTTCCTTGTATGATGCCTTTACTATATGTTGGAGATCCATTGACATTGTTTCTTTTTCTTGTTTTGGTACAGGGAAGCATCCATGGAGAGATCTAGAAGGGGTGTGTATGCTTTTGATTTTATTATGTTGGCATCTATGGCATTGTTATAGCCTACACTTGTATATTATAATTTGGATGGTAGATTTTATGTTTTGAATAACTATTTTTATTTATATTTGCTGATACTGCTTATGGTGTGTATTAATGTATTTGTTATTAGTATGTTTGAATGTTTTATTTGGTGTTTGTTGGTATTACTTTTGTATTTGTATTTGAATGCTTATGTTGTGTTGGAAGTTATCTGATGTATAAAAAATATTTGAAAAAAAAATTATTTTGTAAAAAATATTTTTTAAAATTGCGACGAATTTTACAACAAAAAATTTTCGTTGCAAACCTATCGTAAATCTGCGCTGAAAACATATTCGTTGCAAAATTTGTTGGAAATATTTGCGACAAAAAAATCTTCGTTGCAAAATTTGTTGCAAATCTGCAACGAATTTCTTTCGTTGCAGATTTGCGACAAAAATGTTCGTTGCAGATCTGCAACGAATGATTTTGTTGCAGAATTCGTTGCAGATGTATATTAAATATGTAGATTTGTGATGGAAAAAATTTAACTATGTTTGTTACAAATCTGCAACGAAAAAAAATTCGTCCCAAATTTCGTTGCAGATTAGCAACGAATTTAATTTGTCGCAAATTTGCAACGAAAGTTTTTTGTTGCAAATTGGCGACGAAAAAAATTTGTTGCAGATTTCGTTGCAGATTGGCAACGAATTTTATTTGTCGCTGATCTGCAACGAATTCTTTTTGTCGCAAAATTTGTTGCAGATTTGCAACAAATTTTTTACAATTCGACCCAAAATTTGGCGACGAGATTTTAGCAACGAAAATATTTTCGTTGCTAAATTCATCGCCAAATTATTTTGCAACGAATTTTTTTCCAAAATTCGTTGCAAATTTTGTTGCAAATTCATTATTTTTTTGTAGTGTAGGAAATCCCATGTGAATCTCCACCAATTCTTTCTCTACGGAGAGTTGAGAGTTAGATGTCATGTTTGAAAGAACTATCAATGAAATTCTGAATGTCATCTTGCTGCATAGTGAAAAAGATTAACACAATTCCAGCATAACGTGGACTCAGACAATAATGTATAAGACAATAATAAATAAAAAGTTATCATTGGAGAATAGATGGAATAAACTTATTATCAATAGGTATATTCTATAGAAAGACATGAGAACAACATTTTCTGATCACATAATGTAATATTTACTTTATAACAATAATTTAATGTTAATTTGAAAGGTGAGGGAAATACTTGGCATTTTCGTCTTGTCTAAATCATTTTCAATTAGTATAAACTTCAAAAGGAACACCTTTACTAACGTAGCTTCTAATTTGCAAGTTTTAGTGCGATTATTCAATGGTCAAAATTTATTAGGTGTTTCACAGTAGCATAAAGTGAACCACTGGAAACTATAAGTGTATAGGTCCTTGTCATCTATATCTAAAATCCCATCTTTCAATTTAATTTTAATTATCTCTGTAAGAAAATATTAGGTGTTCATAGTAGCATAACTTGAACCAACGAACTATAAGTTTATAAATACTCTTCATCTATAAGTGAGTCAATTTTAATTCAAATGATGAAATTCGGAGGGGATATTTCATTATAATTAGAAACAACCAAAGGCAACCAACAATACTAGAAGTAGCCTTAAGAGAATATAAAGCTTTAATTCTTTGATACAACATAATTCATCTGCATGAAAACAACTCAAACATCGAACTAAGTCATTTCGTAAAAGCAAACATTTCAAGGTTGGCATTCAAGAGTGAGGCCTACACCAATTGAAACATGAATACTTAACTAGTAGATGAAGATCATACATTAGACATCAGTAAGGGAATATAACCATAGAGTTCATGAGGCACCTCAACATGAATACTACAGAGTGCTTTTAAAATCAACGCTCTTGTCCTTGGCTGAAGTGTTCTATATTTCTCAATTTCTGTCCTGAAAAAAAGGATCTAAAATGATATCACCAAGAGAAACTTGAATAAACATTGTGTTTGGTATGTTTGTATAACCTTACCTATGGGATGCAACAATTGGGGTCTCACCCTCGGCAACCTGCATAGATAAACCCTTGCTTAATTATTCCATTATGTTTTTTTGTTACAACGTCATTAGTAGATGAATTTAAAATGTCATTGTACCTAGTGCCACCAATCTCTTAACTTTCTGCAAAGCACATTAACCCAAGTGGCAAGTCCAAATGGCAAGTCACCTGTGGTGATGTCTTCCTAATTCAGAACTTAATGACATGTAAATTAAGAATGCAAACTTAATAAAAACAATAACATTCAACAAAATCACACAAATGAAGCCTAACAATAATCTAAGCTAAAAAAATGAAAAGTTAAAATAAGACAAATGGTTGGGAAAATTCATTGAACACCTTGTGGACATGAATCAGATTGAACTGAGTGCGTGCATCTTAAACATGGGAACTAACACTTTTACAATTCAACATCAACAATCATAGCCCAACAGAAGAAAAGAAACAACCCAAAACTTTATGCGGTAGAAACAAACCAACACATCGACAATGAACCCAAGCTTGTGGACGGAGATGGTTGTGGTGTTTGCGGAGGAGATTGGAAGTAAGAAGGGGCTGCCCTCTCCTCTTCTAACCAGAAGAGGAGAGATGGAGGGCTATTGGAGATGATGATGGCGCTGCAAACGACGATGGTGGGGCTGCCCGAGAAGGAATGAGGCTCTCCTCCTCCTACTCCGGAAGAAGAGAGGTGGATATGGGGAGGAGAAGTTGTGTGGAGCCGGCGGTGGTAAGAGAGGTGGCCACCGACTGTTGGTGAGGGAGAGGAAGAAGAAGTGGAGGTGGTGGCTTGGCTTGGCGTCGGGTCAATATGATGTTAGGTGTCGGCTTGATGGGAGATGGAGGAGTGAGCTCCGGCAGGCGATGGTGAGGTGGATGACCGGAGCTCTTGAGTATGAATAGGAGAGAGGAGGTGGCATCGGCTTTGATGCATGAGAAGAGATTCGGTGAGGAAGAAGGATGAGGGTAGAGGAGACGAGGTGGCCAGCCGGCGGTGAGGAGATGGAATGGAACCGCCGTTTGTCTCCGGGTCCGGCTCCATAGGTTTCCAGAGGGAGGCAAACCATGGTTATCACTGGTGTGGTGAGGCGCCTGGGGTCGAGAGAATTAATGCAGCAGATCAGGGTTTTATCCCCGTGCACAACTGACAACCCTCGAACCTGTGACCTCGACCAAATCGGCCAGACACCTTAACATCCGATCCAGCCCGTGGGGGCAAGGAGAGGTGGGTGGCTAAGAAGTGACAATCTTCCAATTCCTTGCGAGAGGAGTCTAAGAAGATGCAAAAAAAAAAAAAAAAAAAAAAAAAGTAGAACCGTCACCTTAGCGGCCCCCTAGTCCCGACCCCACAAGTATCCAGAGGGGGTAAATCACGATTTTACTGATGAGATAAGGCGTCTGGGGCCGAGAGGATTTAAGCCAGCAGACCAAGTTTTTACCCCGTGTGCGATTGGTGATTCTCGAACCTGAGACCTCTGATGTAAGCAGTCAGACGCCTTACCAATCGAGCCAGCCCATGGGGGCGAGAGGAGTCTAAGAAGAGTATGCTAGTTAGGAGGTCATTACTTTTATATATATATATATATATATATATATATATATATATATATATATAGTGCACAATCATGAGCACCTGTATAAGTAACGAAATCTTGATCATCTATCTTGATCATGCATTTTTTATTGGTAATGTACAAATTGTCACTTATGCAAGTGCTCATGGTTGTGCACCATAAATTGTGCATCAAATCATATATATATATATATATATTAACAATAATAATTTTTAAAAAGCATTATCAAAACTAAAAAAACTCATAAATAATAATTTTTAAAAATTATTATTGTATACATAAAAAAAATTCATAGACAACACTTTATAAAAATAAATGTGTCTTTACATTAAAAAAAATTACTAACGGACAATGATTATTTGAAAAATCATTGTCTTTGATAAAAAATATATAGATAACCATTTTCACTAAAAGCGTTATAAAGAAAAACGCTTTCGGTAAAAAATATTGTCTTTCAAATATTGTGTATGAGTTTTTTTTTTATAGCGATAATATGACACACATGATAAATCCAATAGCAAATGCACAAGGAATCTTATCTATACTATCCCCTCCTAAGAGGGACATTAAGCCTTGAAAAGGCTCACATCATGTGGCAATGATAGAAATTTTCTCTTGGAATTTTGCATAGCAAAATAATTATGTACTTTGTTAATATATGTACTTTGATTTTGGCAAAGCAATCTATTAGATCTATCTCTATAGATATTAATGCTTCAAATATATGTTGTTTTACCTAAGTCTTTCATTGAAAAATAATTTCCAAGCCAAGTCTTCATAGAATGTAGAATAGGTATATTATTTTCAATGAGAAGTATGTCATCTACATACAAGATTAGAAAAACAATTGTGCTCCTACTAACCCTTTTGCAGACACAAGATTCATCTTCGTTTTTAATAAAACCAAAACTCTTTGATCGTATTATCGAATTGAAACTTCCAACTTCTAGAAGTTTATTTTAATCCATAAATAGATCTTTGAAACTTACATACCTTTCCAACATCCTTTGGATCAACAAAATCCTCAGGTTATGTCATATACACATTCTTGAATAAATTTCCATTAAGGAATGTAGTTTTTCTGTTAGATCTCACAATCATAGTAAGTTGCAATAGCAAGCAAAATCTGAATAGATTTAAGTATTGCAACTGATGAAAAGGTTAAATCGTTGACTATACCATGAATTTACTTAAATCCTTTAGCTACCAATCGCCCTTCATGGATATGCACATGACTATCCATATCGATTTTCTTCATAAAAACCTGTTTGCATCCGATGGTGTTGATCCTCTTGCTGCTCTGGAAAAAGGAACATGCTCCACCGCCTCCCGTCTGTAGCCCATCCATCGGACAACAACCAATGTTGGCGTTACAAGCGTTGCTAACCTTTGGCGTTGCAAGCGTTACTGGTTGCAGGCGTTACTGGCCTCCATTGATGGAGTATTGAATACCTCCATCAATGGAGGAAACGTCTGCTTCTCCCTGTATAAATAGGCGTCCAAATGCAATCCAAGAAGACACACGAAGAAGAGGAACAGGAGCATTGATCAAGAGGGATTTGGTTTGTGGCAAATTGTGATTAGTCCTTGGTGATTGATCGCGCGACAGTAAGAAATCGAGAAGAAACCAGAGCAAGAAGAAATCTCAAATCGTTGTAAGTCCAAAATTTTCTTTCAAGTAGATCTCATGCTTAGAGAACAACAATGGTATCAGAGCAATTGTTAGAGTATGAAAAAAAATTTTACCTTTGTAATGAAATTCCCTGGCTGATGGATGAAATCGCTTGAAATCGCCACTGAGTTCTCAGCGTTTTCATCCCCTGGCCGACGATCGCATCACGCGCGGAAGGCAGCCATCGCCGTCGGTTGGATGCGTCGATGGAGGCAGCCATGGCGTTGGTGATGGTGAAGAAAAAAAAGTTTGGCTGAGTGGAGAAGAAAGCTGCGGAGAAGAAGAAGAGGCGGCTGCGGGCGAGATTAGGTTTTGGGTTTTTTTAAGAGAATAAGTTGATTTTATTAAATCAACAAGAAGAAAAAAAAACCCTGCCAAAACCTATTCTGACTCGGAAAAACATTACTGTCCAAAGGAGGTTCGAACTCCTGACCTCCCTAGTGAAGGCAAACAGACCCAACCAGAAGTTATACTCAGTAATTTGTTTAGATTTGGTTCAATTTATTTAAATTAGATTCTAGTTTGGTTTAAAAAGGATAAAGTTGGTCAAATCGGTTTTGGTTCAAACCATTAGTTGGTTTAACCAAACCATTTTGATCAAATAATCTGAACTAAACAGACTGATTTGATCGTTATGTTGAACCTCAAATTTAAATAGGCTTAATTGTAGCTACAAACAAAAAGGAAACTTATATGCCTTTATCTATTTGTGTTGTGAATTGAATTGAACCAGTTTTGTTACTGGTTTGTCGGTTTTGTACTGACATTGTGTATTTCAATTCCAGATGCCGAGATTTATTACCACAATGACTCGTCGAGATGTGCGACCGAATCATTTGAGGGAACAGATAGAGGAGATTGACTACCTCCCACATCTAGGCATCCAAGGGCATATGGGAAGGCTTGATCGTCTATTTTGGAAACTCGAACAGGAAGAGTTCCCAGTCCTAGATAACTACCAGATCGGGGCATTGATTAGTTCATTGCCGAGGCGTGCTAAAGTAGCTGCAAGATGTATCTGGGGATGCTACGAAGGACGTATCTCATATACCGAGTTGTGTAGAGAACTACTTCGCCAGAATTTTCCAGAGGACCTAGGAGATTCTGAGGAGGACCCAGAGGAAGATCCCGAAATGTTCAAGGACGATCCCGAAATGTTCAAGGACGATCCTGAAATGTTCGAGGACGATCCTGAAATGTTCGAGGAAGATCTTGAAATGTTCGAGGACGATCCTGAAATGTTCGAGGAAGATCCCGAAATGTTCGAGAACGATCCCGAAATGTTCGAGGAAGATCCCAACATGTTCGAGGAGGATCCCGAAATGTTCGAGGAAGATCTTGAAATGCCTAGGGAAAACCCTGAAATATTTGAGGAAGATCCTGATATTGAAATGATCGAGGAAGATCCTAAAATATTTGAGGAAGATCCGATAGAATCTGTGGAAGATCCCGAGCCTGATCAGACTAGCCGATTAGAGATGAACGAGAGAGTGATAGCCACTGCCATAATATTTTTTATTATGGGAATGATGTCAACTTATCTGGTTCATTAAATTCTGTTTGTTGTACCATAAAGTTATGTTATGTGTTAACTGACTTGTCAATGATTAGTTCATTTATATGATTAGTTCATATTCAAGATAAATGATTAGTTCGTTTAATGAGATGTATGTAATATAATTGATCAATGTTAATTAGATTGGATGATGCGAATGATGAGTGAAAACGTAGTTATCACTTGATTTCGTAAACCAAGTCAAGTTTACATTGAGTCAATCAAAAATTATGTACAGATGATTTACACTGAATTAATGAATAATATGTTTATTTATGATAGATCATGGCAACTAAGAACATCATAGCTGAACTGAACAAGGGAGAGAAATTGTATAGGGACAACTATAAAATATGGCATCTCAAGATACAATATGTTCTTGAGGAACAAGAAGTTCTGGAGGCTGTAAATCATTTCATGGTAGAACCTGCTATTGGTTCAACTACACAGTACAGACTTGATCTAGATGTCTATAGGGCATGGAAGAAAAAGGACTTCACTGCAAAGGGGATATTGATTAGTTCAATGGTAGATGACCTGGTATTTGAGTATGAGCCACTACCATCAGCTCATGCTGTCTGGGTTGCCCTAAAAGAGAGATACAGTGGAGTTAGTGTGAGCAAGCTTCGTCAACTGACAATCAAGTTTGACAGTTGTAAAAAGCGCCCGAATGTAACGATGACCCAACATCTGAGAGAAATGGGTAATATGATTCGGGAGCTTAAGACTGCTGGTCATGAGTTGACCGACGAACAACAGGTTCAAGCAGTTATTCGTTCCCTTCCTGATTCTTGGGAAACAATGAAGCAGAACCTTACTCACAGTGAGAGTATCAGGACTTTCATTGATGTCTCAAGCCATATTGAACTGGAGGCGGAGAGAATAGAATCCGCAAGGATTTCTGAGCAAGCTTTTGTAGCTGAAGGTTCTGGATCCAAGAATAAGAAAAAATGGTTTAAGAAAGGAAAAGGAAAGGGAAAAGAAGCTTGTGCTACTACTGTGCAAGACCCAATCAAGAAGAATGGAAAGAAACCTAAAGGCAAGCTAACTTGCTACAACTGTGGCAAGAAGGGTCATTTTGCTCGGGAGTGTACTAAGCCGAAAAAGGTAAATCCATGTTTGTCTTCTTTTCATGAGCTTTATGTTGCTAGTTCGGTGTTGTTAGCTGATTCTTATCCTTTGTGGATTATAGATTCAGGAGCAACGAACCATGTAGCTCGTGATCGAGCTACATACGTGGAGTACCGTCGTGTACCAGCTGGCAATAAGTGGATTTATATGGGAAACAATGCAAGAATTGAAGTCAAAGGAATTGGCACTTGCAAACTCAACCTTCGTGGTGGGCGTACATTGTTTCTGCATGATGTCCTGTATGCTCCTGAGATTCGACGGAATCTGGTTTCTGTGAATTGTCTTCTTGAATTGGGTTATTGTATGAATTTTTACAGTCGTCGTGTAGAACTTAAAATTGACTCTGTGTTAATTGGATATGGTTTTATATCAAACGGTTTCATGGTTCTTGATGTAGAACCAGATGTTAATTGTGGAAATAATGATTATTTTTCAAACATTGCTCTTACTAGTGATGCTGATGTTAATGATGAAGTTTGGCATGCTAGATTGGGACATATAGGACAAGAAAGAATGAATAGATTAGCAAGAGAGGGTCTGCTCGGCACTCGTGCTAAAGTTGACTTGTCTATATGTGAGCACTGTCTTGCTGGAAAAGCAACTAGGAAACCGTTTGGTAAGGCTATTAGGGCTGATTCACCATTGCAATTGATTCATTCGGATATTTGTGGTCCAATGAACATGAAGGCTAGAAATGGTAGTTCATATTTCATTACATTTATTGATGACTTCACGCGTTTTGGTCATGTGTATTTGATTTCTCATAAATCTGAAGCATTAGATTGCTTTAATCGTTATTTGAACGAAATTGAGAATCAATTAGAACGTAAGGTTAAAACCTAACGCACTGATCGTGGAGGTGAATACTTGTCTGATCAGTTCAAGACAATATGTAATGAGAAAGGGATTATTAGACAGTTAACTATCCCTGGAACTCCACAGCAAAATGGAGTTGCTGAAAGAAGAAATCGAACTCTTCTTGAAATGGTTAGGTCGATGATGGCTCAAGCAAATTTGCCTATTTCCTATTGGGGAGATGCATTGTTGGCTGCAACCTACATACTTAACCGAGTGCCTTCTAAATCTGTTCCATCTACTCCATATGAACTTTGGATAGGCAGAAAACCAGATTTGAGTAATCTGAGACCGTGGGGGTCAGCTGCTTATATTCATGACAAGACTCACAAATATGGAAAATTAGGACCCAGAGATAAGAAGTGTATTTTTGTAAGATATTCTAATACCTCTAAGGGTTATGTCTTTATTGGTGAGCAACAAGATGGAACCATCTCTGAAATTGAGTCAAGAGATGCTACTTTTCTCGAAACTGAGTTCCCAACAAGAGGTGAAGTTGATAAATCAACTCCTCTATTTGCAATAGAGGAGGAGGATACTGTTCCTCCATTAACAAATCAGGAATCTCAGGGAATACCTGAATCTAGTCAACCTAGTGGGAGTAAATTGCCTATAAGTGAATTAGTTTCTCAACAGTCAAACCTGCGAAGAAGTAATCGTAAGATTATTCCTCGGAGAAGGTTTGACATTGAAAATGAGACATTAATGATTCTCCCAGTTGACGATGAAGGACCTCGAACGGTTGAGGAAACATTGAGATGCTCAGTTAGAGAAAAATGGAGAATTGCAATGGATGAAGAAATGGAGTCTATGAGAAAGAATCAGGTTTGGGATTTAGTCGATCTTCCTCCAGGCCGAAGGGCTATTGGGAATAAATGGATTCTCAAAATCAAGAGGAAGGCAGATGGATCGATTAATAAATACAAAGCTCGTCTGGTTGCAAAAGGATATACCCAAATGGAGGGTATTGATTTTAAAGAGACATTTTCCCCTGTTGTGAAGTTTGTGTCAATACGTGTTATTTTAGCTATAGTAGCACATTATGACTTGGAATTACATCAGATGGATGTAAAAATGGCTTTTCTTAATGGTAATCTTGACGAGGAAATCTATATGGCACAACCAGAAGGTTATATTGCTGATGGCCAAGAGGAAAAAGTATGTAGACTTAAAAAGTCTATATATGGGCTAAAGCAAGCGTCGAGACAATGGAACATAAGATTCAATGAAGTCATTTTATCTTATGGTTTCGAAATGATCAATGAGGATCATTGTGTTTACCTAAGAAAGGATAAAGGAAAGTTGGTCATTTTATCATTATATGTTGATGATATGCTGATAGCTGGAAATGACTTAAAAGTTGTGATTGAGGTCAAGTCTTGGCTTTCATCACAATTTGACATAATTGACATGGGAGAAGCTGAGTATATCTTAGGAGTACGGATCATTCATGATCGATCAAAAAGACTTTTGGGTTTGTCCCAAGAAGCTTATATTACTAAGATACTACAACACTTCAATATGTTTGATTGCAACGTTGAACAAACACCTACAACGAAAGGTATTATTTTGAGTAAAAGTATGTCTCCCAAGACTCCTGAAGAGATAGCCGAGATGAAGAAAAGACCATATGCTAGTGTCATTGGTAGTTTGATGTACACTATGTTGTGTACTCGCCCTGATATAAGCTATGTTGTTGGCTTAGTTAGTCGTTTCCAGTCAAACCCAGGATCGAGACACTGGAAAGCGGTAAAAAGGATATTCAGATATCTCAAAGGAACGGCAGATTATTGTCTCTGCTTCCGAGGATCAAAGCTGAGCTTGAAGGGCTACGCAGATGTAGATTGGGCAGGGGACCTTGACGACAGAAAATCCACATCTGGCTATATTTTTTTGCTGAATGGAGGTATCATTTCATGGAACAGCAAGAAACAGGCTTGTGTAGCACTATCGACAATGGAGGCTGAGTATGTGGCTTGTGCAGCGGCTGTACAAGAAGCTGTCTAGTTGAGAAGATTCCTAAAGCATCTGAAGATTGTTGAGGACAGTGGGAGCCCTGTTACAGTGTGTTGTGACAATCAAGCTGCTATAGCTTTTTCTAAGGATCCTAAATATCACAGCAAAGGTAAGCATATAGAAATTAAATACAATTTTGTAAGGGATATTGTTGATAAGAAAAAGATAATTCTTGAGTACATCCCTACCCGAGCAATGCTTGCAGATCCTTTTACTAAGACGTTGACTAAAGAGTCGTTTTATGAACATGTGAAGTCTTTGGGACTACGGAAGTTGTAACAAATTGTAAAGACTATTATTTAAATGAAATGTCATGATCTATTCAGTGTAAATGTATTTGTTACATTTGGTAAAAGTCTCGATGAGCATGTTGGCAGGCTAAGATTGGTCCTCTCACATGGACAATCGTCTCTATTTGTTGAGTATAAATAGAGGTAAGACCATTACTTATGAGACAGCTTATGTAGTTGTGAAGAGAGACATACTCATAAGTTGAGGTCGCCTTGATTTTATATCAAGATGAGATCATTTATGTAATGATCATAGTAAATGCACCCACCATTTACTAAACCTGTTTAAAGCCAGATTGGAATTCATAAGTTGAATTTGGATTAGACGTTAGGTATGTCTAGATCAAAATCTGTACGATGTTAAATATTTGAGAAAAACATGCACTCTTTTTTGTAAAGAGAAAAACATCGTAGCATGTGATTCATACCACATGTGCTATAGCGACAATAAGGGTAGTAGGAGATTGGATCCCTGCTTCTATACTATGTGAGACCCTTGAGATTATTAGTTAATCTCAATCTTACCCTAAGTGACTATTTAGCTGTCTACTTGAAGTTTTAATCAGTGGTTGCTACTTTAGTGTGTGTCCTATTGACTATGGATGATTCAGTCTATAGAGCATAACTAGGAAAGCGACTGATTAGAATGAATAGATTCTAGCTGAAAAGGAAGATTAAAATTGGTTTACATCTGTAATACTTATTCACTGGTCGACCAGTTACATTTTTTTTGTTAAGTACTTAAAAATGTGATTGTGAATAAAAGTATTGATTTGAGATGTCGAACATGCTCTTGACATAAATGTCATATGAGGGATTAGAGATGTTCATATGATGTAAATATTTAATCTGGGGTAAAGGCAAGTTATTGATGTCTCTGATTCGTTCTATAGAGCAGCTAAGTTAAGTGTAACAACTTTCTTAGCATTAATTGCTCAGTGTGCTTGCTGTCGCACGAACCATTTTCCCTGAAGTATGAGTTGAATGCTCCTATATGGTCTTTGTGACTTCCTTACGTAGTCTTAGTCACTAAATGACCTATATGGATAGAATTGGACGAGTGGGAGATGTTGGCGTTACAAGCATTGCTAACCTTTGGCGTTGCAAGCGTTACTGGTTGCAAGCGTTACTGGCCTCCATTGATGGAGTATTGAATACCTCCATCAATGGAGGAAATGTCTGCTTCTCCCTGTATAAATAGGCGTCCAAATGCAATCCAAGAAGACACACGAAGAAGAGGAACAGGAGCATTGATCAAGAGGGATTTGGTTTGTGGCAGATTGTGATTAGTCCTTGGTGATTGATCGCGCGACAGCAATAAATCGAGAAGAAACCAGAGCAAGAAGAAATCTCAAATCGCTGTAAGTCCAAAATTTTCTTTCAAGTAGATCTCATGCTTAGAGAACAATAACCAAAGTGGTTGTCGTCCCTCTTGTACCGTTGACTGCAATTGTTGCTACCGACCCATTGCTTCACTGTCGAACCTGCTGCTTCGGCCAAGAAGTGACGTTGCCTAAAGGATGTTGGCTAAAGGTGCTGCCCCACTGGTAGGTATTGTTCCAGCAAGCTACTGCCACCATAAAGAATCGCTTTCAGTCGCCGACTAGCAACTATTGCTATGGGTGGTGGTCTTGTTCCGACGTATTAGGTGGTATTCCGACAAGCAAAGGTTATTGTCGGAACTCCGCCACAGCTAGTAAGGTATGTTCTACTGGACCTGGGGTAGTTCACTAGGAACTAGGTGTATAGTTGCCTGGCAGCCATGTTCCGGCTAGCAATGGTTTCTGTCGGAAATTCCAGCAAGGTTGAAATTTGTTTGGCCGGCTAGATCTTGCTAGCGTCGACTACATTGGTTCAGTCGTCATTAACATGTTGTCATATTTTGAGCAGTGAGATTTCTAGCCCTCGGACAACAATGTTATCACTGCTGTCCAACTCGCTTGGTACCGTTGGATTCCCTTGAGCCGCTGGGTATCAAGACAAGTCATGATCTCTCTCGGATCGCTTTGTCTCCCAACTTCTGTTAGTACTGAAATGGAGACACGACTTGTGACTTAATGAAATCGCCTTAAGGATAACTCAACGTGGATATAAGTAGAGTCAAGCTTTGTTAAGCTTGCTAGTTGATTTCGATGGATGCTAGTCTTGCGAGGCTAGCAAACACTCTCTAGGTTCGATAATGAACCTGCAGGTATAATTGAGTTGTCGTAAAATTTTATAGTACTATCGTGTCTAGCATGTTAGATCATGTATGTGTGTGGTGTGTGGTGTAATAAATTGGATTTATTATTTTTGTCTTCTGTTGAGCATTGGAACGTGTTTTAGCTTGCACCGCATCGGGCTCCCCAACACTCTGTTCATCATAACTCATGCTAAGAATATTGTTATTGCTCAAATTTACATTGATGATATTTTTTTTGGTTCAACTAATAGTTCATTTATAAAGGATTTTAAATTCATTATGGAAGGTGAATTTCAAATGAACCTAGTAAGTGAATACAACTATTTTCTAGGGTTATAAGTCAAACAAACCAAGGAAAGCATTTATATTTATTTGACTAACTATACCAACGAACTAATTAAAAAATTTAGAATTGAAAATTCTAAAGAATTTGCAACCCAATGGCCTTAAATGTCAAATTAGATATTAGATAATGACCCAAATGAAAAAAAAATTAAATGTCAAATACTACAGAAGTATTATAGCTGAACTATTATACGTAACTGCTAGTCGACCAAATATAATTTTCTTAATAAATGTGTGTGCAAGATTTCAATCTTGTGCTAAAGAATCACACCTAGCAATAGCTAAAAGAATTTTACAATATCTAAAATATACTCCAAATGTAGGACTATGATATTCATGGACAAGTAATTTTAACGTAGTAGAATTTACTAATTCTGATTATATTGGATATAAGTTAGGCA
This sequence comes from Boesenbergia rotunda, assembly GCA_024364735.1. Classification (NCBI taxonomy): domain Eukaryota; kingdom Viridiplantae; phylum Streptophyta; class Magnoliopsida; order Zingiberales; family Zingiberaceae; genus Boesenbergia; species Boesenbergia rotunda. Next base: position 83,796 of record JAGFNQ010007805.1, on the reverse strand, counting down.
AGAAAAGTATTAGTGAAAGGTGTTACTTTCTAGGACAATCATTAATTAGTTGGAGTAGTAGAAAATAACACTGTGTGACCTTATCCCCACAGAAGTAGAATATGTTGCTATTGTTAGATCGGTTGGACCGGCTAGAGAGGATGAATAGCCTGCAAATAAAATCAGACCTTCTCTTACCTTCTATTTAGCAAGGACTACACACTTAATTAATTAAAAACAATAAGAACTTTAATTAAAATAAGAGACATAGGTTTATTTGGTTACAACCTACGTAGTTGTTAATCCATGACTTTGGAAAGTACTATCAAGCTCCTTTTTTTACAAGATTGGAGAATAGTTGAAAGCTTACAGACTTTGACAGTGAAAAAATAGAAATTAAAGTACAAGTGTAATTTTTATAACTAGTTTTAGGATACTATTTATAGCTTATTAGTCAAAGTGACCATATCTCTAACATGGCAATTTGGGACACCTTGAATGTCTCGGATTGCCTCCAATGGGATGAAGTTTGCCAACGTTCAGCTGATCTGGCTAAATGGAGGCACCTTGGTCCATCGAAGACATCTTAGTTCCGACGAAGGCACCTCAGTTCGATTGACATGAACTTCGCTGTTTATCTCTGTGGCAACGATTCCAAGCTCATTCAACGCGCCTTTAGTGTGATTGGAGGCTCCTCATCTACTGTTCATTGGATGTGCCTCCAATGACATCCAAGATGCCTCGAAATGATCAACTCATATTTTGACCATTCTGTCTTCCACTTGCCTGAGTGATGCTCTGGTTGTCTAGAGTTGAGTTCACTGAAACCCAACTCCTAACTTCTACTAAATAGACTTCCTCCCGACTTCTCGTCCCTTGGACCACATCCTTCTCGCTCCACCGATATACTTTTCCATAGCTCCTTATCCCTTGGATATACTAAGCTCATCGACTCCCTTCTCATATCATCCTTTTCTCTTGTTGCATCTTTCGCTCGACTTCTTATGTTCCTAAGTTCTTGTACACTAAGATATAAGACATCAAATACACATGACATAACTTAAACGGATATATGAAATATCTGTTTTGGCTAGCCCTAATTAATTGAGGAAATATTTAATTATTTAAACATTTTAAAATCTCTTTATTTATTTCTTTTTTTCCCTTCCCGTGTTTGGATGGGGTGAGCGAAGATTTATTAACTGAAGGGGAAGGGAGCGGAAGGAAGGGGAAGGAAGGGAAAGTAAAGTATTTAGATTCACCTTATTTGGGAGGGAGGGAAGATTAATTAACGTAACATGTGTATCTTGTTTGAGAGTAATTAAAGGGAAGGGACTGAAGGGAAAATATATAAAATTACGTAATTATCCTATTGGGATTTAAGAAAATTTGATTAAACTATTTATTCAAGCTAGGAATAGTTTGAATTAATTATTTATTAAAAATTAAAAATTATAATTTTTATTGTGTTTATATTTATTTCTTTCATCGACTAATCTATCTTCCTCACCTGTACACTCACTGTTGTTGCTTTACCATTATCGACGATCGATTATCGACGCTATCCATGATTTTGTTGCTCCGCTATTGCCATCATTGTCGCCATTATTGCTAGTTTACGCGTCCTCTCTGCAAGCCGTCGGCGTCGCCTCCTCCACTATAGTCAGAGTCGGCGTCAGCGTTGGCGTCGGCATCGACGTCGATGGCGTTGGCGTCGGCATCGACGTCGATGGCATTGACGTCAGTGTCGTTAACCTTACGACTGAAGGCAAGACTGTTAAAATAGGAGATAAGGATAAAATTGGAATATATTTTTGTTTGATTTCCCTTCCCCTTCTTTACACTCTAATTTGGGGTGTAAGGAATTTAGCCTTTTTTCCTCATCGAGGTTAATGTTTACCCTTCTTTCGCCTTCACATTCTTAACTCATTCCTTCCCAAATCTCTACTGATCACCACCTTGTTTGCCTTAGAATCCCAAAACTTGAAGTCTTTAACTCCTTTTTGATACCCCAGAAAAATACACTGCTTTGACTTCGCATCCAGTTTTGATCTTTCTTCACTAGATATGTGCATATAGGCTAGGCATCCAAAAACTCGAAGATAAGAGTAATCTACTGGATTTCTTGTCCATACTGTTGAGGCAATCTATGGTCCGAGGAAGCAAAGAAGATGGCCGATTTTGCGGTTCCACCAAAATTTGAAGGAGGAGATTTTTCTTGGTGGACGAAAAGAATGGAGATCTTCTTCGAGACAAATTGGGACACAAGTATGGTCATCAAGGAACCATTTGAAGTTCCAAGAGACAAGCATGGGAAGAAGCTTCAACCGAGACCAAGGAGCAACGGTCACGAACAAAGGCTAACGATTAGGTAATATCAATTTTGATCGATATTTTACCTTCTAATGTGATTAATCGTATAGGAAAATACAAGAATACCTACGATTTGTAGAGCAAAGTCAAGATGATTCTATGGGAAGAACCAAAACCTACACAAGAAGAAAACCCAAGGAGATGGGTTTAATGGTCCAAGAGGAGGAGAAGGACCAATCGGAAGTTGAATTAAGCTCAACATTCAAGGAGGAGAAAGAAAAAGACCCCCATTTTTTGAGAGAGGGCTTCAGCACCAACAGACCCCCATTTTTTGATGGAGTCGACTTCCAATATTGGAGGTCAAGAATGGAGTATTATTTGAAGACCAATATCGACATGTGGTTCTCAATCAAGGAGGGTTTCACCCCTCCGAGGAGAGTGGAGACGAATCAAGTAATCCTTCAACCACGGCTTCATCATCTTCGGATGATGAAGAGGTAATCTCTCCCGAGTTAGATAAATGTTATAGAACCATTGCATGTTTAACTACCTTGCTTAAAAAGTCTAAGGACAAGGTAAAATCATTGAAATTAGAAGTAGAACAATTGAAAACTTCTAAGGATGATAACATAGATGATTTGCATGTTAGGGTTCTTGAGGATGAGAACAAGGGTCTAAAGAGTGAAATTGAAAAACTCAAGAATCTTCTTGGAAAATTTTCAAATAGCTCTAAGTCCTTGGATATTATCCTCAAATCCCAAAAAACGATCTACAACAAGGCCGGTATAGGGTATCAATCTAAGGAACCTAGCTTTATGTCATTGATGTCTAGAACCCAATTTAGATCATCAAATGCTTATAGGGTTCATGGACTTAAGAAGAAAATGACTAAGACATGGGTGCCAAAAACTTACATTATAGGTGTATTAGGTCTCAAGGTTTGGGTACCTAAAACATCTATCTTTCTAATTGTATAGGTATTGGTTGAGGGGGAGCATCTATCAACATGGTTTGTTGGTATTGGGTGCTCCAAACACATGGTCATTCTTAGTTGGGGATGTGCTTCTTATGATATCATTTCCTCCACTTAATGGATGACTATTTACTACCTATGGGGATTGCCTTTCATCTCAAATGTAGGGGATTGGATTTACACCAATGAATACCATAAATTCCACACACAACATAGATATATGAAAATCTTTTCGGTTACTCTATTTATTGGTGATACTGAAAAAAATTCATATGTATTTGTAGACAAACTTGGAACCATGAACTTGATACAAACTTAGGACTATAGATTAAACTTGATTATCAAAACTGGTGTGTAGGAATAAATCTTGATTAAGATTGTGGTGTTTGCCAAATACTGCCCTGTTTGGGTTGTTGTGGTTGATGTGTAATTTGGATCTGTTCTTTGTTCTTCTCCCACTACCAAGAGATCCGATAATGGAATCCGATTGTTCAATTACTTGATACATTGGCTAGGGCTCTGTTCTAGGTTGGGTTGTTATGATGGTCTCGATTTTGGATCAGTTTGAAGTGTTGATGGAATGGTTTGATCCATGTAGATGAATTTGGTTCTGTTCTGTTATTGAGTTCATGCCATGAGCTGTTTTGAAAAAAAAATGGAACTAAGGGATTTAGATTTTTCTTTTGTGATATGTTAGAGACTTGATCGCATCTATTGTTGATACAGTCTGACCTGGAACGTATCAGAGTTTCGGAAATTTTTCTGAAATCTGATCGGTCCACAGACCGATCTGAAATCGCCTTGTATCGAACAGCAACAAATCTGATCGGTCCGCAGACCGATCAAGATACTCCCTGATCGGTCAAGCAGACCAATCAGGACTTTTCCTGATCGGTCAAGGAGACCGATCAGGACACTAATGCAGTAGACTATGATTGATATTGTCGTTGACTGATAACATTATGCTTTACTCAGTATCAATGATGCATCAGCTATATTCTATTGCTTAGTGTCATAATCTATATTCTGATACTCAGTGACATATGAAGCATATACGTGTTTTACCATGATATAATTCTATATATGCCTTTCATATGCAATTCAACACTTACCTTTCGTTATTTTGGATTTAGGGAGATACCCTTGTTTAAGGGGGAGTTGTTTAAAACTTAATAACCAGACCCTTTTCGGTGTTTGACAAAGGGGGAGAAAATGGTTAGTTAAGTTTAGGGTTTATAACGAATTCAATTATTGTAGGGGGAAGACTCTGATTCCCTTGCGATAATGACATTTGACTTCTAATTTACCAAAACTTAAATCGAGTTGTCAACCAACAAAAAGGGGGAGATTGTTGATGCAGTCTGAACTGAGTGTTATTTTGATGTTAACACTGATTTAAGTTTGGTTGAGTGAGATTGGAAGTCCTGGTCGGGGACTGGGCACGAAATCCTGGTGAGTGAAGCCGGGTCCTAGTGAGTGAAGCTTGGTGATGAAAATCCCGATGAGTGAAGCCGGGTCCTAGCGAGTGAAGCTAGGTGAAGGAAATCCCGGTGAGTGAAGCTGGGTGAAGGAAATCCCGGTGAGCGAAGCCGGGTCCTAGCGAGTGAAGCTAGGTGAAGGAAATCCCGATGAGTGAAGTTGGGTCCTAGTGAGTGAAACTAGGTGAAGGAAACACCGGTGAGTGAAGTCGGGTCCTAGTGAGTGAAGCTAGATTGGACTAAGTCCTAGTGAGTGAAGTTGGGCATGAAGTCTTGGTCCGGGGGACTGAGCATAAGTCAACCAAGTGGCTGGATCGGTCTGGAGTCTGATCAGGGAGTTGGCACGAACTCCCTTGATAATAGATCTGTCTGGTGACCGATCTAGGGTATTTGATCGTTCTGGTGAATGATCAGAAAGAGAACAGAAACCTTCTGTGTGGTTTCTGATCATTCTGGTGAACGATCAGAAAGAGAACAGAAGGTTTAGGTAGAAGACCCTGATCGGTATATGGACCAATCAGGGCATGCCTGGACCGATCAGCCAGGAGCTTGATCAGTCAGGCTCTAGCCTGATCGGTCAGCTTGACCGGTCGGGTGACTGATCAGTGCCTGATCACTTTAATTTGAATTGTTGTCAGACTCCCTGATCACTTCTGATTTCACTCTGATTTCCTTCTGATACCTGCTGATACATTTTGATTTGCTGTGCTAATCCATCTGATGAGTGTGCAGGTGATATAGAGATGACACAAACCAAGGAGGCGGGCCAATGGTGACTTTCGCCGTGGCAGGTTTGTTTGTTTTATGTTTGTAGGATTCAACGGCTTCTAGTGGGCTGGCAACTGACCTGAGGCTCAGCTGGAGAGGTCTTCAGTAGACTGAGCACTATGTGGAGGTCAGTGGGTCAGTGGTGACGGAGCTGTGATTCAGTGGGCACAGACACGCCTGGCGACGAGCAGAAGGGAAGCTTAAGAGAAGGCGGGCGAAGCAGAGACAAGGGCGTTTGGGAACTGATCAGAAATCAAACAGACACGAGAGAACGAAAAGCTGAGTGAAGGTTCTTGCGTTAGGGTTGTTCTGTGTTGTGCTCTGAGTTGTGCCTCTACTTCGTGCTTTCTGTGCTTGCTCTTTGTAAGTTTCTTCTCATGATCTCCTGTACTCAAGCTCATTCATCTGTGATATCTGTGGAGAGGTTACTCCACCGAGAAGGAGTCTTTCATATCCGGAGTTTCGGGGCTTGATCTGCCGACGATCAAGGGATCGTCCACCTCACAGGCATACCAAGGAGTAGGGGCAAGTTATCCCCAAACCTTGTACATCTCTGAGTTAGCGTCTGGTTTGTGTTCTGTCTCTTTGAATTTCTTTCCGTGCTATGTTTTTCCGCTGCTAACCTAATCGCAGAAAGAACCAAAAAGAAGCCAGTTTTTGTGGCTGGCTATTCACACCCCCCCTCTCTAGCCATCCAAGGTCCAACAGTGTCAGTTTATGGCAAGGTTTGTCCACCCACAAGGAGCTACACGAGCATAGCCAGAGATTATTCGGGGAGTCATCCATCGATGGATTGGGATCATCCACCTTACGGACTGTCGTAGAGTAGGAGCTTTATCTCCGAACCACGTTAAATCGGTTTGTCTTCTTGTTTGTGTTAGTTTAGTTTGATTGTTATTCCACTTGCGCACTAACACGTGTAGGAAGAAGAGAACTGAGAATTTGGGTGAGAAGCTATTCACCCCCTCTAGTCGGACCATCGATCCGCAACACATACTTCCTCTGATACTTTGCCCTCTAGTGTTGTCCATAGTGATCTATTAATGAGATACACACCATGTTTACCGCTTCCGCTCAGAAATTCTTTGCTAGTCCTGCATTCAGCCTGAGACATCTTGCCTTCTCAATGATTGTCCTGTTCAACCTTGCCGCCACACCGTTCTACCGAGGTGTCCTACGAACCGAAAAATGTCTCATTATTCTGCGTCACTCACAAAATTCCTGAAACTTTGAATCTGTGTACTCAATCTCATTTTCTGACCTAAGGCATTTGATTTTTCTTCCTGTCTGATTCTCCACTTCAATTTTCCACAGTTTAAAATTCACAAAAGTTTCTGACTCATGACACATGAAGTATACCCAAACTTTTCGTGAGTAGATTATCAATAAAACTAACAAAATACAAGTGCCCTCAACTTGATACAATACTGGCTAATCCCCAGAGATCTGTATGTACATAGTCTAGAATCGCTTCCATTTTGTGTTTTGTCGTCTTAAATTGCACTTTGATTTGTTTTCGAATGACACAAAATTTATAGAATTCAATCTTGCACGTCTTGACGTCTTTCAAGAAATCTCTCTTGTAAAGCTCTAACATCCCACATTCACTCATATGCCCTAACTCCATATGCCACAAGATTGTACTTTCTGATTCAGACTCTATTGAGGTGACTCCACCTATAACAGTAGTCCCTAGATGTTCCCTACTACCTTTTATCCTTTCATTACTATCAGAGCTCCCTTGCTGACATTTATCACCCTGCTCACTAATTTGTAATTGCAATCAACATCATCCAGTGTGTCTAGTGAGATTAAATTCTTCCTTAGATATGTTATGTATCTGACATCACATAAAGTTCTGATCACACCATCAAATATCTTGATTCTGATGTTTCCAGATGACTTTGCATGACGCATCATTTCCCATTAACACTAAACCAGAATCCACTGCCCTATAGATGTCAAACCACTCCTTGTTTGAAGTCATGTGATATGAACATGCGGAGTCTAAAATCCATGCATACGTTAGCTGCTTCGAACTCAACATAACTAATAACATATCTCCATCACCGCTTTCTAAATTTTTTTCAACTATGTTTCTGACTTTGTCGAACTACCTTTATTCTCTGTAGCATATTTCTTTATCTCTAGACATTCTCTCTTTATATGACCTTTGCCTCCACACTTGTAGCATGTGATTACCTTCTTCCTTCACAACTTAGAACAGGCCTTGTTGTCGTTGCTTGATCCATACTGAGTTTTGCTCCTACAACGCTCTTGGTTACTATTCACCACAAGTCATTCTCCTTGAGAAACTTCATCATTTACTTTCTTCCTCTGATGAAAGCCCAACAAAGCACATGTGACTTCCTCCAATTTGAGAGGTTCCTTTCCCCACATCAAAATAGTAACCAAATTCTCGTACGTAGGAGTTAAAGGTACAAAATTCAACAATATCAGTGTCTTATCTTCGTCCTCGATCTTCATATCAACCCGTTATATATCACTCACGATCTGGTTGAATACGTTAACATGTTGGCTTAGATCAGTTCCCTCTACCATCTTTAGCCTAATAATTTCTACTTAAGATATCTCTCATTTGTCAATGACTTTGACAAGTACCAGCTTTCTAGCTTTTGACAAATTACCACCAGTGACTCCTTGTCCATGACATGGTACTTTACATCATACGTAAAACAAAGCCTAATTGTTGCCACTGTCTTTGCCTTAAGTTCTTCCCAATTAGATCTCTCCATGCCTTCCGATTTCCTTTCTCCTAGAGTCTTCGTCATGCCTGTCATGCCTTGTTGTACCAACAAGTCCTTGACCCTCCTCTGCCATAATCCAAAGTTTTTGATTCTGTCAAACTTCACAGAAGACGTCCTCGACATGTTGAAAAAATTTGTCAAAACCTCGCTCTGATACTAATTGTTGCGCCAAACAGCGGCAACAACCTCTCAACTTCTAATGTGTGGAAGAAGAGAAAGAGATTGCGCGGAGCAATGAGACAAAGACGCACAAAGACCGCCGAAGCTTTATTAAATTTCTTTCTACACAAGAGAATACACATTGTTCTCTTGATCATTGATAATTATCATGATCTAATAGGTTTATAATGACCCATATAAATATAAGTACCCCAGGTTGATTTTGATATGGTCAACCGAGTCAAGTTAGTTTCTATTGTGTTTTGATACCTGTATCTAAGTGTGCAGGAGCTTAGGAGCATAGAAAGTCGAGTGGAAGACGCAGTGGATGAAATGGATGGCACGGGAAGGGAGCTGACAGGCTCAGTGCATCCGAGGGACGTGGAGTTCTGCGAAAGAGTATGACGATGGAGCGAGAAGGACGGACGCAACGTCTGATGGACAAGAAGCCCAAGGGAAGCATGCTCGAGGAGAAGGCCGAAGGAGGGTTTGGGTGAACCCAACTCTGAAAGGTCCGAAATAACCCAAGAAGTGCTGCGGGAACTTGGTCAGCATTGGGCTGACCCAAACCCACTCGGGCACCCGTGAATGAGGGCGCCCGAGTGTATACAAGCGCCCGAGAATGAATTTTATCCACAGAGAGTCGTTTGTGAATGTTGCGCAGTGGATTATCATCGATGCCACTTGTCAGGCGCCCTCAAGAACTCGGGCGCCCCTGTTGTGCCACGTCAGCATTCGGATAAAATTTTTCGAGGCTATAAATAAACCCCTAGAACTCAGTTCCAAATAATCAATCACTATAAACAAATTTCATTCTAGTTTTTCTCTATTTTTCTGAGTTTTTCACTATATAAGAGGCTTCTCCGCCATAAGAGTTATTCAAGAGAATTGCGCTTCATTTTGTCTTGGATTAGCAACTATGATAGTTGCAAACCAAGTAATTATCTGGCCTCTTTCTTTTTCAATATTGTTTCATTTTAATGTTATTAATTTTGTAAACTAATTTTCATCTTTGTAGAGAAAAATAAAGATAGTCTTATATTTTTCAGGGGCAATTCATCCACCCTCTTACCGAACGCGTGATTGCCTTCAATTAGTATCAGAGCCAGGATGCTCCAGAAGGACTAACCGACATCTAAAGCAATTAACAAAATTGTCAGACCGGTCATCTACCCGACAATGTTCGAGGGGGAGTTCTCAAGGTGAAAGCAAAAAATACAAGTATTTTTTAAAATAGACTTTGAATTACTTTTAATCATGAAAAATGTTTTTGATGCGCAGAAAAGAGTAAAACAGATAACATCACCTTAAGCTCGAGGAAATTCCAACATGAAGAGGAATCTTCAGAAGATGAAGAAAACACAACATACATGGTAAGGAAGTTGTCTAAATATTTCAAAGCTAAAAAATTAAATAAAGTACAAGGCAAGAACCAAAAGAAGATCCGCTGCTACAATTGCAACGAAGAGGGACACGTGAAGGAAAGCTGCCTCAAATTGAAGAACAAAGGAAAAGGAGCAACGAAGTCAAAAATCCACAACCTAAAGGCAACATGGGACGAGTCCTCATCAGAAGATTCAGATCTCGAGGAACACGTCAGACTTGCACTGATGGCTTCACATCAAGAAGAAGAGAGTATCAATGAAGGGGGAGCCACATCAGAAGATAGCAGCGACGAAGGGGGAGCTTCGAACTTCAAAAGAGATTGTTGGTACTCCGGTTGATTTTGATGTAATCAATCAAGTTAGGTTAGGTCATATTGTTGTTTTGATCCCTCTGTCTAAGTGTGCAGGAACATAGGAGCGGAGGAAGTTAAGCATAAGACACAGTGGACGAGAAGGATTGTACGGGAAAGTAAGCCGACAGGCTCGGTGCATCCGGGGGATACAAAAGTTGCGGAAGAGTACACCAGTGGAGTGGGAAAGGCGTGTGCAACGTCTGAGGGACGAGAAGTCGGAAGGAAGGACGCTCGAGGGGCGAAAGGTCAGAGTTGGGTGAGCCTAACTCCAGTTAGCCAGAAATCACCTAAGATGACCCGCTAGAGATTGGTCAGCAAGCTGCTGACCAAACCTGACTCAGGCGCCCCTATGCATAGGAGCGCCCGGGCTCTTGGGTACCCGTATGCATACAAGCGCCCGAGAGCCTATTCTATCCAGCTAGCTAACCGTTTGCGACCGTTGCATACCAAATAATGCACAAACCATGTGTCAAGCGCCCACAACCACTTGGGCGCCCCTATAGTGCCATGTCAGCAAACGGATAGAACTGACCGGAGTTATAAATAGCCCCCCAGAGCTTAGTTCCAAACCATCAATCAACTGAAATGAATTCTTTCTTATTTTCTAGATTACTATGCTTCAAAGTTTGTAAAAGTCTTCTCCTCCAGAAGGAGATTTTGATAGTGAGCTTCAACCGTCTTGGATTAGCAACCACCTAGGTTGCAACCAAATAAATTTCTGTGTCTTAGCCTTTTTACTAGTTGAATTAGTTTATGCTTATTTTATTTAATTGTAGCAACTAATATGGAATCTTTGTGAGTGACACAAAAGATTTATTTTCATTTTACAGCGGCAATTCACCCCTTCTTAGCGGCCCACCTTGATCCGACAAGTGGTATCAGAACCAAGATGTCGCATAAGGACTAACCACCAACTGCAGAAAATTCTAAAAAAAATGGTTGGACCAATGATCTACCCGCCAAAATTTGAGGGGGAGCTCGCAACATGGAAAAGGAAAATAAAAGTATTTTTCACTACTGATTATGAGCTATTACTAACGATGAAAAATGATTTTTCAACTCCAGAAGATACGAAAAAAAGATCAAGGAACCTGACTCCTGGAACAAGAAGGTGCAAGCGGACGCTATAGCGAACGAAAAGGCAGAATTCCACTTGCTGATCCTCCTTCCCGAACAAGATGTCAATCGAATCGGGAAGTACGACTTAGCAAAACAACTTTGGAAAAGTTCCTGGAATTGCACGAAGGCACCTCGGAGGCAAAACTGACGCAATGAGGCATCCTACAAAGCCAACTTACCAACCTCCGAATGGAAGACAGACAATCAGTCACCCAACTGCACGCTAAGGTAAAAGAGCTAATCACGAACCTTTAGAATCTCGGAAAAAAAGGTATCAAATCGCGACACTCAACAGTACACACTAAATGCTTTCCAAGAATCCCATATTGGACCTCAGTAATAGATGTGTATTTCATTTCAAAAGACCTTGAGGTAAGTACTCTAGAATAACTTTTTCGATTTTAGAGCTTCACGAATCTCGGTGTGTAGGGAAGAGAAGGAAAACGGACAACGTCGCTTTGAACGCAAGGAGAAACAGATCGAGGAAGAGTCGTCAACGGACGATGAAAATACGATGGAAATGGTAAAAAACCTTAAAAGTTTCTTTAAAAAGGCTAATAAATTTTTAAAATTTCAGGGTAAAAGACATCTCCAAAGAAGCTTACAGTCCGATGCTATAACTACAAAGAGGAGGGTCATCTAAAAGATCAGTGTTCCAAACTCAAGAACCAGCCAAAGAAGAAGAAAGCGCTGAAAGCCACCTAGGATGAGACCTCGTTTGATAAATCGGAAGCTAAGAATATGCTGGACTTGCACTGATGGCAAGTCATCAAGAGGAGTAGCACTGAAAAGGGGGAGTTACGCAAAAGAAAGCAACAACGAAGGGGGAGTCCTCTTTTTGAAAGCGACCCGGTAAGTGAGGTATGTTTCCTCTCTCATGATCAATTGTATTCTGGAATAAAAGCAATGCTTAAATCTAACTGTAAATTAGAAAAAGAAAATTGAAAATAAAATTGACTAGTGCATGTTCTACTGATGTTTCTGATAACTGAAAAATGAAAATGTTAATATGAGAAATTTAGTTGAAAAATTAGAATTTGATATTGCATGTTTACACCAAAAGAAGAATAATTATCCTGATAATTTGAACTGATATATTAAAAATCACAGGGGTCAACTTAGAAAACTGTCAAAGAACATTATTCCTCTAAATTTCTAATTAACCCCGTAGATAGGAACTTATTTTGGGTTCTAAGTTATTACTAAATTAATTTTCATTCATTATATGTTTTATGCTAACAATTTTTTTTTGTTTTTTTCTGTCAACATATTTTTTCACTCTTCATTATTTACTTTCTTTGAAAATAATTAGAAATTGAATTTTACATTGATAAAATTATGTTCATATTTTTCCAAATACATGAATATTTTCTTTACTTACTGTGAATTTTTGAGATTTTTTTTTGAATTTTCATGATTTTGCATTTAAAATTCAAATTTTAAATTTTAAAAATAGATAAAATATTGTTTTCTCAGATTCGATTTTTTTAGAACTAGAATGGTTAGTAGACCTCAGTAAAATTTTACTCGAATTTTTTGAAGTATTTTTGAATTTTAAATATTTATTTTTTAAAAATTCTACTCTATTAGTATTTAATTTATTTTTGGACATAGATAATGTATCTAAAGTTGAAAATTTTTTACAAGCTCAAAACACTATTTTTCACCTATTCAAAAATTTTTAGATTTTTCTAACATATTTTCGACTTTCTATGTATTCTTTATTGAAACTTAATCTTTAATTTTAAATTTTGATAGAAAATTATTTTTATCAAAATTTGATTTTTCTATATCTACTCTTCATCTATTGAGTTAAATAAAATTTTCTCCATTTTTTTCTTTTCTATCTTTCCCTTTCCCTAGTTTTTGTTATGCCCCAATTTTTTTGCTGTGATCAAAGGGAGAGAGTAGCTTAAGTAGCTCAAGTTCAGGGGGAGGTTGTAATTTTTATTTGCAAATATTTCTTTCAGTTTAATTGTATTAGTTAGTGTTATTTCTTTTAATCTTAACCCTAACTAAATTTGGGTTGATGCACATTAAAAAGGGGAGATTAATTGTTGGTGCCCTAGTTGGCTTTGATGTGATCAACTAAGTTAGGTTAGATCCTGTTGTTGTTTTGATCCCTCTGTCTAAGTGTGCAGGACTTAAGAGCGGAGGAAGTTGAGCGTAAGACGCAGTGGACGAGAAGGATTGCACGGGAAAGTAAGCCGACGGACTCAGTGCATCCGAGGGACGCAAATGCTACAGAAGAGTACACGGGTAGAGCAAGAAGGACATGCATGACATCAGAGGGACGAGGAGCCAGAAGGAAGAACACTCGAGAGGCGAAAGACCGAAGTCGGGTTCGGGTAAGTCTAACTCCGGTTGGCCAGAAATCACCCAAGAAGACTCGCTGGAGATTAGTCAGCAAGCTGCAAGCCAAACTGACCGTTGCGTTCCGGATACACAAGCCACGTGTCAGCCGTCCACAACCACTCGGGCACCCCTATAGTGCCACGTCAGCAAACGGATAGAACTGACCGGGGCTATAAATAGCCCCCAGAGCTCAGTTCCAAACCATCAATCAACTGAAATGAATTCTTCTTGTTTTTAGCTTCCTGTGCTTCAAAGTTTGTAAAGGCTTCTCTGTCAGAAGTAGATTTGATAGTGAGCTTCAACCGTCTTGGATTAGTAACCACCTAGGTTGCAACCAAGTAAATTTTTGTGTCTTAGCCTTTCTACTAGTTGAATTAGTTTATGCTTATTTTATTTAATTGTAGCAACTAATCTGGAATCTTTGTGAGCCGCACAAAAGATTTATTTTTATTTTACAGCGCAATTCACCCCCCCCCCTCTTGCCGGTCCACCTCGATCTGATAAGATATGGTAAGTGAGGTATGTTTTCTACCTCCTGATGAACTCCACTCAGGTATAAAGGCTATGTTGAAGTCTATTAGTAAATTAAAAAAAATAAAAATATAGACTTGAAAAAAAAATAACTAGCATCTACATGCCCACTAAAAATGTTTGATAAGATGAAATTTGAAAATAAAAATTTGAATGTTCAAATTGAAAAATTAAAAAACAACCATGCATGTTCAAATTGTTCTTAAAATTCAAAAATTATATATTTTGGAAAACTTAATTAGTATTTAAATTTTACAAGGTCAAATTGTAAAAATTCCTAGGACTTATATTCCATCTAGAATTTTTATTAATCCTGTTGGCAAAAATTTATATTAGATACCCAAAATCTGTATTGAACTGCTAGATATTATTTATTATTTATCTGTCATTTTTTTAAAATTCAATGCTTTAAGTTGTAATTCTATTAAATTCTTTTTAAGATAACTATTTATAGAAAAATTAGTTAAATATTTTTTTATAGAGTCTGCTTTGTTCTATCTACAGATTTTTTTTTGAAATTTTTAACAGTTAAATGGATTTATTTTGATTTTTCATTCGAAAATATATTTTTAAATTTTAAAAATACTTCAAAAAATAATTTCATAATTTTTTTTTGCATCTATAAATTATATTCTAAGCCTTGAGAAATTTTTCAAATTTATTTGATTTCGAAATCAAATTTAAAATTATTTTTCTAAATTATCAACGCTGAATTCAAAATTGATTTTCAAAATGTTAGAAAATTATTTTCACTTTTATAATTTTTCTAGAAATAAGTCTATCAAAATTTTTACTTCAATAAAAATTTAATTAATTTTCTAATAAAAGTAAATTTTTGAAAATTATTTTTGCAAAATTAGACTTTACATTTGAAATTTTAATTTTTTATCAAAATTTGATAAATTGAGTTTTCTGGAAACTAATTATTGTGTTAGAAATTTTCTCAAAAAATTTTGAAAATTTTGGATGATGGATTAATTTTTTATAAATTCTTGTAAATGTTAATATTTCCCTTAACATGTTTTAAGTTTTTTATGTAATCAAAGGAGGTGAAATATGATTAATTTAAGGGGGTAGGCTTAATTTCAAAGTTTTTGGTACATACATTGTCATATATTTATTCTTATTTTTATGTTCGTTTACCCTAACTTAACTCGAGTTGATACACATAAAAAAGGAGGAGATTGTAAGTATCCCAGGTTGATTTTGATTAGGTCAACCGAGTCAAGTTAGGTCATATTGTGTTTTGATCCCTGTGTCTTAAGTATGCTGGAGCTTAGGAATGCAGGAAGTCAAGCAGAAGACGCAGCGGACGAGAAGGATGGCACGGGAAGGGAGCCAACTGGCTCAGTGCATCCGAGGGACGCGGAGTTCTGCGGAAGAGTATGCTGGCGGAATGAGAAGGATGCACGCGACATCCGAGAGACGAAAAGCAGGGGAAGCACGCTCAAGGAAAGGCCGGAGGAGGGTTCGGGTGAGCCCAACTCCAGAAGGTCCGAAATCACCCAAGAAGTGTCGCGGGAACTTGGTCAGCATTGGGCTGACCCAAACCCACTCGGGCGCCCGAGTAATTGTCTGGCCTCTTTCTTTTTCAGTATTGTTTCATTTTAATGTTATTATTTTTGTGAACTAATTTCTATCTTTGTTGAGAAAAATAAAAGATAGTCTTATATTTTTCAGGGGCAATTCACCCCCCCCTTACCGATTGCGCAATCACTTCCAATAAATAATGCTTAAACCCAAATCGGGTAAAACCATAACAAAATTTTGTTAGGAAAAAACTTAATAGATAATATTTGCAGCCATAGCGGCACTAACACAGGGGACCAGGAAGGCTCTAGGCAACCGGAGGAATGCAGTATAAGGAGCTTCGATAAAGAGGTTGAAATCAACTCAATCATTCATTCACACATTCTCGTGTTTGTGCGCTTGTGCTCTCTCGCCTTTTGTGCTACGATACATTGTGACTTATGCTTTATTTCTAATCAACAATACATAGAACAACATTTAATTTTCATTTGTTTTAGTGTTCTCATATTTGTTTTATTGTGCTTAATTTTTAGATTGTTTTTCTGCAAAATTTTTCTCTCTCTAAAAGCTTTCTAGAAAGGAAAATTTGAAATAAGAATCATATTTTTATTTTTGTTGTATGTGTCTACATATCTGGTTTGATTGATCAACTGTTTACATACTTATATTATCTTGTCTTACTCAATTTAATCAATATAAGTAATTTTTATTTCCATTGTGCTACTTTACTTGAATCAATTATTTTATTTTACTATCTACTCATTTAGAAATTTGTAATGCTACTAACCCCTTTCCCTCTAACATCGAGTTCGATCCTACAATTTTGTATCAGATAGTGCTCTGAGAATGATTTTGAGAAAAAAGAGATACAAAAGATTTTTTATGCATTAGCAATAGGGAGTCTAATGTATACTTAGGTTTGTATGTGTTCAAATATTCTATACATTACATATGTTAGATAGATACTTGAGTCATCTAGGCCATTAGAAAAAAACCAAATGAATCCTGTGATATCTATAGAGAATAAAAGATTGCATACTCACCTATCAGAGATTAGATCAGCTAGTCATTAGATATATTAACTCTGATTTCATTAGATGCTAAAATGGTATGAAATTTACATTGAGCTACATCTATCTGCTAACTGGGTACATATCAAGTAGAAGAGTACTGTGAAACAATATCTTATGACCCCTTCTACCCTAAAAATAGAGTTCATAGCATGTATATTATAAGATGTCCAATCTATTGGTGCAAAAAGTATCAGACAAGAATAGTCAACTTCTAATGTTTTAATGTATGACAATATACCAAGGTCTGATCAGTCTGATCAAGGGTTAAGCCAAGCAAGACCTGATGTTTGGCAAAGTGATTTGCAAAGCACCCAAGGTTGGTTAGTTTGACCAAGGGTTAGCTAAACAGGACCTGATGTTTGGAAGAGTGATTAGCACCTAGAGTTGGTTAGTTTGACCAAGGGTTTGGCCAAACAGGACTTGATGTTTGGCAAAATGACTAAACCTAGATTTGGTCGGTTAGACCAAGGACTAAGCTAAACAGGAACTGATGTTTGGCTGAAAAAAGTCTAGTCAAAATCAGATAACTGGCAAAGAAGTCTTTATCAAGGCACCGAAGACCTAGTGAGTGAAGTTGGGCACGAAGTCCTGATTCGGGGAATTGGGCACCAATGTCCTGGTTCGAGGAATTGGGCACGAAGTCCTGGTCGAGGATCGGACATGAAATCTTGGATGAAATCCTGGTGAGTGAAGCTGAGCACGAAGACCTGACCGTGGGTTGGACACGAAATCCTGGTGAGTGAATTTGGGTAAAAGTCCTGGTGAGTGAAGTCAGGCAAGGTAAAGTCCTAGTGAGTGAGACTAGGCATTGGGAAACCCTATAAGGAGTTGACCTTAGGTATTAAAGTCTTGGAGAGTTGACTCCAAGTAAAGCATATTGGGTCAGGTAAACTTACAAAACTAAGGCTCAAGATTGTTCATTTGTCTTGTGCTTATTTGTCTTACAAGAACCTGAAGTTGGAGGCAAAATAGGAGAACAAACGCAAAAGAACAAACCCTAAGTCAGGGGCTCCCGGGCGGCCCATGACCCTTGAGGACACCCTCAAGGGCATAGGCGGCACCCTCAAGGTTGAGGACGCCCTCAAGGGTGTTGAGGGAGCCCTCAACACTGCTCTTATCCCTGCGATATTGTACGCACTGAAGTAGATTAGATTGGATCACATTGAGGGCACCCCTATAGGTACTCGGGCACCCAAATGACATATAGATATATATATAGGGATTCGAGCTGAAGATTCAGAACATCACTTCCATTATTCTACAACTCATTCTCTACGAAGCAAAAGCGCTAAGACTAAAGTCTACGACCAAGGAGGCTCCAAGAGGAAGTGTGTTGCACTTCGGACTTCTAGATTGGCTAGATCTTCATTTTTGTTGGTTTACTTTGATATACAAGTTGTATTTAATTTCATTTATTTGTGCTTGTAAAATCGAAATATAAAACGGGTTTTCTCCGCCTCCGAAAATTCCATGAAGGAGACCATTAGTAGACTCACACCAAGTACATATGCATTGGACGTATTAACCCTGTGGGGTTGGGAATCAAGTAAATAAATTTCACGAGTCACTTGTGTTTTGTTGCTTTTACTTTATTTATTTTCGTTGCGCACTAACAACTCTGATAGTAAGTCGAACAAAAGGACAACGAGATTCCGAGAAAGTAAAAGTCGATATTCACGCCGTCTATGACGTCACCTATCCCACACAATCATGAAATTTGATTAGGAAATTTATTACAAGACTACACATAGTATACACTATTCATAGACCAGTACTTAAATTATTTTGTGACAATGAGTCAACAGTTTAATATTATTCCGACAACAACGGCAGGCTCAACGAAATTAAAGCATATAGACATCAAATTACGAAAGAAAAAGTTTAAAAATGAACAATTATTCATAAAGCATGAGATCTACAAATGCAACACAAGGTATTTTCAGGTATATGCAGTTTATATAAGATCAAACCTAGCTAATTTTGTTCCAAAAGTACTCTTGCTCTTCTCTTTCCTTAAAAGTATAAGATTGTTTTATCACTAGCTGGATTCTTCAATCAATGGCTGGAAAGTTAGGTCAAGACTCGTATGGATCTTTACAGATTATATATAAAGATATATATCCTTTAAATTAATACAGGCATGAAGGCATCAAGAGATGGGGAATATTAGAATCGTTTGATTAAAGCCGGAATTGAAGGGGCTGACGCATGACGTGCAAATGAATTTCAAAATATAATTGAAAAAACAATTACTAGACGAGAAAGAAAGAAGAAACTAGATGCATGCATGCACACTCTTCAAATCCACAATATTAGAAGAGATTTAATCCATTAGTTATCCTCTTTAATAAGAAATAATAGTCTAATTTTTTTATTTTTGCTACAATAGTCTAATATTTGATATCTCCAATGTAAATTAAAGACTGTTGTATCAGGATAAAATGATTTATAATTTTTTTGTCTGTATTTATCATAGGACTAATGATACTAGATCATTTGAGATGTGCAATTCACATTTTGCAACGAGATCTTAGTTAATGAGTTCATGGTGCATATATATATCCATACAAATTTCATAAAGATGAGATCGATACATATATATACCACTCAAAAATATACAGCACAACACCATAAATTAATTAATAATTATAACAAGCACAAAGACCCATATGTAATCGAGAACATTATATATGTTATACAGAGGCACTGCATATATAAGTTCATCGATCAATTAGTAGTCTTAATTAATTAATTAATTAACAGCTTGAAGAGGAGTCGTATTGATAGATCTTCATGTGGAGATGCTGGTTGGCGTAGGAGATCAGCCTGTTCATCTCCTCCTCCTCCTCGTCGCCATTGCTATTGCTTCTCTTCATCATATCGATGAGTCCGTTTCTGTTGACGTCGGCTTGCTTCATGGCTCGCCGCGCCTTCCACCATGCAAACCATGCGTGCAGACTACGTACCGCCCGGTGCAAGTCGTCGAGGGTGAGCCGACCGTCGTGGTCGGAGTCGAACTGCCTCAGCCACGCCCTGAACTCGCCGGCGCTCATCTCCTTCTGCGGCAGCACATACCCATGCGCAAACGCCATACACTACGACGACGACGATGATCCCTGGCGAAGGAATAAGTTACTGGTCAGTTTTGATATATATATATATATATATTGATGGATGGATGGATGAATGGATGGGAAGAGATGGAGGTGTAGTGGAGGACAAGTTAGGGTAGGGAATCGATGCTCACTTTGTTCGCCATTATTTGTCAATTTATTGAAAGTGATAGATAGCTAGCAAGGGAAAGTGTGATCGATCGATCGAGGAAGCTAGCTATGTGGTTGTCCCTTTGATTTAGATGTTTCTTTCTATCAAGTTAACTTCATTATTTCTTCTTTGCTTTGCATGGTGTGGTGGTCAAGCTTCTCTGGCAAATGCATGTGAAATTAAGGTAAAAAAATAAAGTATATGATATAAATATTCGTTGGATTGGAACTTCCATGAAAAACTCAGTAAAGTATATATGTAATTAAGAGGTGCAGTCTAGCTAGCCATAACAATTTTTGTAAAATAGAAATGATACCAAAACATATATATATTAATTTTTTCCATTCAAAATCTTCCCTTTCTCTCTTATTTTTTTACTGTTTTTTTTAATTATCACAAGTGAAATTGTTGTTCATTGACGAGCGAACTAGTTTATCTAGGGCTAGGGCTAGGGCTAGACACATAGAACAAAGCTGTGAAAAGCTTAGGGGGTATTTGGTTTATTTCATTTTCATTTTCTAGAAAACTATATTTTTTAATTTTCTGGAAAATGACTTTTTTCATTCTCCAGTTTTCCAGAAAACGCTATGTTTTTTTTTTTGAAAAACAAAGCTGGAAAATGCAAACCAAACATGTTTTCCAGAAAATCATATTTTTTACATAAAATGAAAATGAAAAACAGACTGAAAAATGCAAACCAAACGCCCCCTTAGGGAGCTTTTCATTTGCTCCGTTTTCTATTTTTATTTTTTAAAAAAATTATATTTTCTTATTTTCTAGAAAATGATTTTATTTCATTATTTAATTTTCTAAAAATGTTATATTTTTTTTCTAAAAAATAAGTATAGAAAATACAAACCAAATATATTTTTTAAAAAATCATATTTTCTATGAAAAATAAAAATAAAAAATAAGTAAACCAAACCCAACCTAAGTAGTTGAAATTGGCAAGAGGAGAAAAAGGAAATACGTTCTATCTCATTTTGGACGAACAAATGGGATAAACTCCATCACTTTTTTTTTTGGCTTAATTAATTTACAGAGAGAAAATGTCTTGACTCTCCTTTTCTTCCGTAATAAACAAGGAACCACACATGCTAATTAGCCTCCATCCTTAAATATTGACCAAGTAATATTAGATGCGAGTTTGCAGTCATCATTAACTCAACAAGAATTACTTTTTTATCTGTTGGTTTTCGTAAAATATGATACGGACCATAATTCTTAACATTTTCCAAACCACATGCAGCTTTTGCTACGTCGTTAAGGTCGACGTCCTCGTCAATTGACTAGTCCAATATTCGATTCCGAGGCAAACAAAATCATTGTATATATAGAAGATTGAGCAAATCAATTAAGCAAACCCTATAATTAACATTAATCAATCAAGCCAGTCAAAGATTCTTCTTTCAAGTTTCACGGATCGAGTTCAATGTGAAAGTACTTAGTTAATTAATTATTTACCTTTGAAGAGAATCGATCGATATGATTGCTGCACTTCTCCATCTGCTGGTAGATGCTACGTTAATTTGTATAATGTATCCTTCACACACCTACAACAACCATGGCATCACCGCCGGCATTACGGCGCCGGCGCCCGCCGCCCTACCTGCTCGCGGCAGCCATACTGTTCCCTGGTCCACCGGTCTTTGCCACTGCATGGATGCCCCCGGAAACTGTAAGTGTTAAAGATACAGAAGACAGATTTGCTGAATACATTGATTTATTTAAAATTTAATCATAACATTAATGCTCGCTGAATGATGATGGCTCCGGCGAACGCGGAGCGGCAGCGGCAAGGGATGATGATGGCTCCGGCGATGGGCGGCGGGATGACGAGATAACCATGGGCTTGTGCACGTGCTCTGCTCGGTGCTGATGTATATGCATAAGTTTTTTTTTCAGTCGCATCTTTCTTTCCAGCTTAATTACTGTCTTTGGGAGGCCGTTGCATTTGTAATGAACTATTAATTTTTTTAAAAAAAATGTTTAAAATGCTACTTAATCTCATTGATACATTAAAAAGGTCCTAGGGCTCAATGACAATTGGAAAAGAAATAGACAAATTCGTAAATGGCGCATCTAACGTTTTCGAATGTTCAAATGGCGCACCTATTTCCTTTGTATTTCTCAAGACATCCTACCTAGCCACATTTAACATTTAAAAAAAGGGCAATGTTCCATTAGTTCTAACCTTACATCTCTATGTGCCGAGAAAGCAAATATATTCTCTCTCTATCATTAAAAATCACAGAAGTTAAATCCCTACCCACACAGGTCATCTTGTTCCTCTCTCAGCTCGTAACAAGTGAGTTAGGATTTGGGTTGAAACTCACCTACTAACAAGCTTTCTCTCTCACATTCGAGTTTAAGATTTAGTTTGCCTTATCATTCCGTGTCCCGACGCAAACACTTGTTATCTCCCTCTTCTTCTAATGTAAATTGTACTCCTAGTTTCAAAATGGTGCAAGAAAGTGTTTCAACCACTCCATCTCAATCATCCAAGGTATGTATTTCTAATGTAGTCTCCATCTCTTGCATAAGTTTAGGATTTGTCTTTCACATACTAACTTGCATTCTTTGATTTTGTATTGGGTTTAGGGTTTCGTAGTTTCTAACAACCACTCTGTTTAGGGTTTAGGGTATATATGCAAATCCATTGATGAGTTTTGATAAAAAAAAAATTCATTGGATTTCAAAATCCAACACCAAGGTGGTACTGGGTTTCAAACATCACCACCTTGAATTTCAAAAATCAACACCATTGTAGGGTTGAATTTCATAAACCAGTACCACTATAGTGGTGCTGTTAAAAAATTAGCACTACTTTGGAATTGGATTTCAAAGAATAATATCACCCAGAAGAGCAATTCTAATTCTTTGGTATTCTGAACTAGGTGTTTCTGAATTTCAAGAACCAACACCATCGCATTGTTAGATTTCTGAAACCAGCACCACTGTACTATGGTAGTGCTATTCAAAAACCAATGCTACCCAATTCTAAAAAATAGAGACGTCAAACCAACCAATGTGGTTCTATTTCTGAAAAACTAGCATCATTGTAATGCTGCAATATAAAAACTACATATTGCTAAAGACACAAAAGTCAAAGGACATAGTATTATATCAATATCAAAATCTTATAACCATTGTTTGTGCATCTAGACATTTATTTTTTTCATGTTAATAATTTAAATTTTTAAAAAATGTGGGCATTAGTTGATGTTGGCTAGAAACTCCAATGTACCTATGTTTTAGGTCCCTGCAACAATAAAAGAAAAGTATCATGGGTCTATTTGTTTACATGATCGACGTAAAGCGATCATTAAATAGTCCTCTTTTGCTTTTTTTTTGTAAATATAAGATATTCATCAAATTTATAGTCTATTAGTAAATATATTTCAAAGCTAGGATTTAACATCTTAAACCTTTAGATTTTCAAATACAACTTCCATGTTTGAAAGTTAGAAAAACCTCTTTTTTTTTCAATTTGGTCAACACATAATAGAAAAAGATGATAATTTTAGATTTACGGATGTCTCAATTGCTTTCACTAGAAGAGATGTGTCTCCATTGCTTGATATTACAGACATAGGTGTTTCCATTCCTATGAACTCAACTAATATATCAGGTGACCTCTTTCTTGCTCACTTCTCTAAAAAAAAAAGAACCTATTAGATTAAGAATTGTGGAGATGCTTAAAATGTATTTCCATAGAGCTGAAGAAGATGATGATGTTTTAGTATTTTGTAAATTGTATATTTTGTATATATTTATTTGTGTGTTATTTTCTTCTAGTATATATAAGGTTCCATTAGGTTTTATAGATATTGTAGATGATTTTAAAAATCTAGGCAAATTCAATTGGGTTGAAATCATCCATCTCTCCAATTACCTAGCATCAGCGATCTTTTTACATTAAGTAAGACATATCAAACGACCACCTCAGTTCCTAACTAAAGGGATTTACTTATATTTAAACAATAAGTTTATTTTTTAATGGTAAATTTGATTATTTTTTATACGGACATTAATATGTATGTAACACTTCGCATTGTAAAGCATACATAGTTTTTAGACCATGTGTCAATCTAGAAATCATATAATAGTAAAGATGCATGAATAAATAAATGGAGGTATATTCTTTCACATATTAGCAAGGTGAACACCTTGCCCGACTAAGTCTCACATGAAGAGGTAAATTTCAAAGAGTGACACCTAGCTTTATTTCATTTGCGGTTTCTATATAATTTTTTCTAATTTGATAGGTTGTTATTAAACTAGTTCCTACCCTTTCTAAAAATACATTGATTAAGAATCACCCTTACCTGGATGATACTCCACATCCATTAGAGACATCACCATTACATATGCGATGGTTAAGCATATGAGATATAACCCAGTTGACACCCAGAAAAACAGAGTTAAAACAGTGTGTTTTAACCAACCATGTACATGGAGAGTAGTAGGAAGGGGGGAAGTAGAGTTCACTGTTACAAAATATATAAAGGAACACCAATGTCGAAGTGTTAGGGAAAGTGCTGATCATCATGCATGCTCTTCATCATTTGTTGCTTCTTTTGTTGAAGAGCAATTTCTTCATAATGAACAATACAAACCAAGTATGATTATTTCAGATATTAAAGCTAGATTTGGAGTGACGATATCATACAGAAAAGCATACATAGCTAGGGAGAAAGCATTGAAAAAGGTTGTTGGAGATTATGATGAGGCATACAGAGATCTCCCACAATATCTGCGTGAGTTAAGAGCTAGAGATCCTGAAACTTATGTGGCACTATGCACGAATGGTGACAATCAGTTCCAGAGGTGTTTTTGGGCTTTTGGTGCTTGCCGAAGGGTGTTCAGGTCTTATTTGCGTAGAATTATCGGAATTGATGCGACACACCTAAGAGGAAAGTATCCAGGAGTATTGTTGATTGTAACGGCGATTGATGGTAATGACAATGTTCTCCCAGTTGCCTTTGCAATAGCTGAAGTAGAATGTGGGTCTGCTTGGGAGTGGTTTTTGGATCATACAAAGAGGTTCTTTGCTGTTGATGATCACTCACTCACCATAGTATCAGATAGACATCGGGGCATTATATCAGCAGTCAGAAAAGTATTCACAAATGCGCATCATGCTTTTTGTTGCCACCACATGTCTTGTAATATGGTAACTGATACTGGAAGTAGAGCTGGTGTAGGTTTGTTTTGGGCAGCAGCACGAGCCAACACAACACTTCAATATGATATGATAATGCAGACAATGCTCGAAAAACATCCAGATGCTCATAAGTGGCTTCAGAACATTGACCATAAAAGGTGGGCAAATGCACACTTTACTGGGAGAAGGTACAGAATGCTTACCACGAATTGTGTGGAGAGCTTGAATGCTTTGTTTAAGTCTACACGTGAGCTTCCCATAAATAGGTTAATTGATAATACAAGAAGAAAGGTAGCTCAATGGTTCTATAACCGTAGAGAGGAAGTTTCCAAATGGCATGTTGCTTTGACACCTCATGCTACAAAAGAATGGAATCAAGGAGAGAGAAAGCTAGAGCTTATAAGGTTCACCCTTACTCTCAATCAGAAATGGAGGTAGAAACATGCGGCACTTCATACATTGTTGATTTGGAAAAAAAACTTTTGTCATTGTGGGGAGTTTCAAATTTCAGGACTCCCTTGCTCACATGCTATAGCTGTAATAGTTCACAGGAATATCGATACACTCCGATATTGTGAGCATTATTTTTATTCTGAAACTTGGAAGTGGGTTTACATGGATCGTATTTACCCTTGTAGAAGCAAGCAGTTTTGGCCTAGTGGAGTAAACAATATTACAGTTCGATGTCCCCGTAGCCTTGTGCAGCCTGGTAGACGAAAGAAGGCACGGATTGAGTCAAGACACAATGGCAAGGTGAAACTTAAATGCAGCCGGTGCAAACAACTTGGCCATAATAAAAGGACATGTAGAATGCCGCCAGGCCCAAGGTCTTGAGTTAATTGGTTTATGAATTGCTGAAATTTTCTGATGGAAGTGTTTATTTTGTAAGGAGGATAACTGAATGTATAGTATTCTTTAAAAAAACCAGTTGTTAATGTTGTGACTTATAGAAGTATTTCAATATTATGATACATTTTACCTTGTGTTATAAGCAGAATATATCAGAATCGAAGTCGTATCATTTGTAAACCCAAAATAATGTTATTTCAGGAACTTGAAGTCCTGAAGTCCTGTGTTTTCTGAAAATCTGTTGTTTAACCCCCTCTGATTTTTGCTTTGTTAAATGAGTGTTGTGTGCCAACTGATACTGTATCAACACAGTTGTGTGCCAACTGAAAAATAGCATATCCTAGCTAAAATACCAATAATTAGGTAAAGTCTGAGAACTGATAATGAGGTTTGAAAAATCCAAATATGCTAGGTCCATCATACAAACCTCCTGATGTGCCAAATTTTGATAATATGAGGTTTTGATGTGAATGGAATTCAATTGTGGTGTGCAATGTGTATTTAGGTACTCTCCTTCTTGTTTATTTTTTAAAAATGTGGTCACAACATGTTCATTTATTTAAAAGATTGGCGTATAAAAATTTAATCATACTGTAAATAATTTTTTTGCAACCAGAGGCGTGGGCCTGAAATGATAGCATTTCAGGCCCAGTGTGGGCCTGAAATAACTCTTTTCAGTCCCAGATAGGGCCTGAAATAATATCATTTCAGGCCCTTCTTGGGCCTGAAATACTAGCATTTCAGGCCCAGTGTGGGCCTGAAATAAATCATTTCAGGCCCCCTCTGGGCCTGAAATAATGTCATTTCAGGTCCACCGTGGGCCTGAAATCAAAATACTTCCCTAAAAAATTATTGATGTAATTGACAACAATTACAATTTAAAGATTACTGATAATGGTTTTTCAGAAATCCATATATGGGAGGTCCATCAGTGGGTTTTGCTCAAAACCCACTGATGGAACTAAACTAGCCCTATAGCTTTTGACAAATTTATAATTTGATGTTTCCGACACCTAAAATACTTTCTAGAACCTCAACCCTACCTACTGATAATGGGATTTTCAGAAATCCAGATATGGGAGGTCCATCAGTGGGTTTTGAGCAAAACCCACTGATGGAACTAAACTAGCCCTATAGCTTTTGACAAATTTATAATTTGATGTTTCCGACACCTAAAATACTTTCTAGAACCTCAACCCTACCTACTGATAATGGGATTTTCAGAAATCCAGATATGGGAGGTCCATCAGTGGGTTTTGAGCAAAACCCACTGATGGACCTCCCATATATGGATTTCTGAAAAACCATTATCAGTAGTTAGGGTTCAGGTTGGAGAATGTAGATTAGGTGTCCGAAACCTCAAATTATAATTTTGTTCAAAGTTATAGGTCTAGTTTAGTTCCATCAGTGGATTTTGCTGACCTCCCATATTTGGATTTCTACAAAACCATTATCAGTAGTTAGGGGTGAGGTTTTGAGAAAGTATTTTAGTAGGGATAAAATATGTAATCCAACTTGGGGGAAGAGGTCAAAATATTATATGGTTAAGGGTGGTCCTCAAATAATATTTAATTCAGGCCCACTGTGGGCCTGAAATGTTTTTATTTCAGGTCCAAGGTGGGCCTGAAATAAATGTATTTCAGGCCCACTATGGGCCTGAAATAAATGTATTTCAGGCCCACTATGGGCCTGAAATATCTTTATTTCAGGCCCACCTGGGGCCTGAAATAAAGTTATTTCAGGCCCAACGTGGGCCTGAAATAAAGATATTTCAGGCCCGAGGTGGGCCTGAAATAAAGCTATAGGTTGGAGAAAGTAGGGATGAGGTTGGAGAAAGTATTTTAGGTTGGAGAAAGTATTATCAACAGTTAGGGATGAGGTTGGAGAAAGTATTTTAGGTGTCCATAACCTCAAATTTATATTTTTTCCAAAGCTATAGGTGTAGTTTAGTTCCATCAGTGGGTTTTGCTCAAAACCCACTGATGGTCCTCCCATATCTGGATTTCTGAAAATATATTATCAGTAGTTAGGGTTGACATGCTAGAAACTATTTTAGGTCTCAGAAACCTCAAATTATATATTTGTCAAAAGCTATTGGGCTAGTTTAGTTCCATCAGTGGGTTTTGAGCAAAACCCACTGATGGACCTCCCATATCTGGATTTCTGAAAATCCATTATCAGTAGTTAGGGATTAGGTTCTAGAAAGTATTTTAGGTGTCAGAAATATCAAATTATAATTTTTTTCCAAACCTATAGGTGTAGTTTAGTTCCATCAGTGGGTTTTGAGCAAAACCCACTGATGGACCTCCCATATCTGGATTTCTGAAAATCCATTATCAGTAGTTAGGGTTGAGGTTCTAGAAAGTATTTTAGGTGTCGGAAACATCAAATTATAATTTTTTCCAAACCTATAGGTGTAGTTTAGTTTCATCAGTGGGTTTTGAGCAAAACCCACTGATGGACCTCCCATATCTTGATTTGTGAAAAAGCATTTTCAACAGTTAGGGATGAGGTTGGAGAAAGTATTTTAGGTGTCCATAACCTCAAATTTATATTTTTTCCAAAGCTATAGGTGCAGTTTAGTTCCATCAGTGGGTTTTGCTCAAAACCCACTGATGGACCTCCCATATCTGGATTTCTGAAAAACCATTATCAACAGTTAGGGATGAGGTTGGAGAAAGTATTTTAGGTGTCCATAACCTCAAATTTATATTTTTTCCAAAGCTATAGGTGTAGTTTAGTTCCATCAGTGAGTTTTGAGCAACACCCACTGATGGACCTCCCATATATGGATTTCTGAAAAACCATTATCAGTAGTTAGGGTTCAGGTTGGAGAATATAGATTAGGTGTCCGAAATTGTGTTTTAGGTGAAAAAACATCCTTTGCTGGTGGACCTGAATAATTTTATTTCAGGCCCAAGGTGGGCCTGAAATAAATTATTCAGGCCCAAGGTGGGCCTGAATAATTTTGTTTCAGGCCCACGGTGGGCCTGAAAGAATTTTATTTCAGGCCCACATTGGGCCTGAATAATTTTATTTCAGGCCCACGGTGGGCCTGAAATAATTTTATTTCAGGCCCAACTTGGGCCTGAATATATCTTATTTCAGGCCCAGCTTCGTTCAATAAAATTAAAAACATAATCAATAAAATTAAAAACATAATAAATAAAATTAAATATATCTGAATTTTAGAGCCTTGAAAAGTAAATATAAATACATAATCAATAAAATGCAAATCCAAAATCTGAAATATATATGATATATTCCAAATTTAGTTTTATTTTTATAAATAAAAATAGATATAACCTAAATTATATTTATAATACATATAAAAAGCGCCTCCTAGGGCCTGAAACCCTTTATATCAGGCCCAGCAGTCACTCATTTGTATAGCAGTCACTGATTTGTTTAGCTCCAGATTTGTTGCGATTTGAAGGTTGCGGGCTTGTCTTGATTGGAGAAGTTGTGGGCGACATCATCGTCATCGCACTAGTCGACTTGTACGTACCCTAATTTTTAGTTTGTCATTTCAGTTCTTGCTTTCACCTAGGGTTAGCGATAGTTTTCTGTAAAAGACTGAATTTGAGGAGGCCCTTTTATGAACGAATTCTAAGTGTCATTTTTGTTTGTGTCAAAATTTTTTGTTTGATGGTTGCAAAGTTCGGTATGGGTCAAAAAAGATCAGATTCAAAGAAAGCTGCTCCCACCAAATCTAAGAAACAGCAAGTCTCTGGGGGAAGTCATGAGAAAAAACAGCTGCCAAAACGAAAAATCAAATTGCCTACCCAGTATTCAAGTTTTGCCAACAGAGGTCGAAGCAAACGAATGAACTGGAAAAGTAGTCTATCCCATTTCAAAATTTT
>JAGFNQ010007805.1:0-51082 GCA_024364735.1 Boesenbergia rotunda | reverse complement strand
AATCCATTGGAGCATTGCTGTTCGATCCTTGTTATTGTCTAAAACTGTAATCTATAATCTGTCCTCTTGTCGATACTATAAGCAATATTGAACCTTACTTTTCCTCTACCCTAATTTTAAATCACAGCCCACGCTAGGCCTGAAATGAGATGATTTTAGGCCACTCTGGGCCTGAAATAATATCATTTCAGGCCCCAGCGTGGGGCCTGAATGAGATGATTTCCAGGCCCACGCTGGGGCCTTGAAATAGAATTATTTCAGGCCCAGCGTGGGCCTGAATGAGATGATTTCAGGCCCACGCTGGGCCTGAAATAATATTATTTCAGGCCCAGAGTGGGCCTGAAATCATCTCATTTCAGGCCCAGAGTGGGCCTGAAATCATCTCATTAGAATGATTAAATATTTTATATAAATATACATGTTGTGAGATTATTTTTAATATTAAACAAAAAAATAGAGTACCTACATAGATATTGCATACCACAATTTAATTCCATCCACATCATTACCTCATTTTTTCAGAATTTGGCACAGCAGGAGGTTTGTTTCATGGACCTATGATATTTTGAATTCTCAAAGCTCATTACCAGTAGTTAAAGTTTAGATAGCTAGGAGATGGTATTTTTGGTCTCCAAACATAGTCCTAATGATTATCAATTACGTGTTAATACAGTATCAGTTGGCACAGAACAATGATTCAACAAAGCAAACAAACAAACAAACGGTCTCAAATGACATATATTCACAAACCATAGGACTTCAGGACTTCAAGACCAGAAATTACATTTTGGTAGGTTTCAAAATCCGAACACTTCACAACTGCTCATTTTGGTAGTTCCATTAGTGGGTTTTGCTCAAAACCCACTGATGGACCTCCCATATCTGGATTTCTGAAAAATCATTATCAACAGTTAGGGATGAGGTTGGAGAAAGTATTTTAGGTGTCCATAACCTAAAATATATAATTTTGTCCAAAGCTATATGTGTAGTTTAGTTCCATCAGTGGGTTTTGCTCAAAACCCACTGATGGACCTCCCATATATGGATTTCTGAAAAACCATTATCAGTAGTTAGAGTTGAGGTTGGAGAAAGTATTTTAGGTGTCGGAAACCTCAAATTATAATTTTCTCCAAAGTATAGGTGTAGTTTAGTTCCATCAGTGGGTTTTGAGCAAAACCCACTGATGGACCTCCCATATCTGGATTTCTGAAAATCCATTATCAGTAGTTAGGGTTGAGGTTCTAGAAAGTATTTTAGGTGTCGGAAACCTCAAATTATAAATTTTTCCGAAGCTATAGGGCTAGTTTAGTTCCATCAGTGGGTTTTGAGCAAAACCCACTGATGGACCTCCCATATCTGGATTTCTGAAAATCCATTATCAGTAGTTTGGGTTGAGGTTGGAGAATGTAGATTAGGTGTCCGAAACATCAAATTATAATTTTTTCCAAACCTATAGGTTTAGTTTAGTTCCATCAGTGGGTTTTGCTCAAAACCCACTGATGGACCTCCCATATCTGGATTTCTGAAAATCCATTATCAGTAGTTTGGGTTTAGGTTCTAGAAAGTATTTTAGGTGTCAGAAACATTAAATTATAATTTTTTCCAAACCTATAGGTGTAGTTTAGTTCCATCAGTGGGTTTTGAGCAAAACCCACTGATGGACCTCCCATATCTGGATTTCTGAAAATCCATTATCAGTAGTTAGGGTTGAAGTTCTAGAAAGTATTTTAGGTGTCAGAAACATCAAATTATAATTTTTTCCAAACCTATAGGTGTAGTTTAGTTCCATCAGTGGGTTTTGAGCAAAACCCACTGATGGACCTCCCATATCTGGATTTCTGAAAATCCATTATCAGTAGTTAGGGTTGAAGTTCTAGAAAGTATTTTAGGTGTCAGAAATATCAAATTATAATTTTTTTCCAAACCTATAGGTGTAGCTTAGTTCCATCAGTGGGTTTTGAGCAAAACCCACTGATGGACCTCCCATATCTGGATTTCTGAAAACCCACAAATGGACCTCCCATATCTGGATTTCTACAAAACCATTATCAGTATTTAGGGGTGAGGTTGGAGAGAGTATTTTAGGGTTTAGGGATAAAATATGTAATCCAACTTGGGGGATGAAGTCAAAATATAATATGGTTAAGGGTGATCCTCAAATAATATTTATTTCAGGCCCACGGTGGGCCTGAAATGTTTTTATTTCAGGTCCACGGTGGGCCTGAAATAAATGTATTTCAGGCCCACTATGGGCCTGAAATATCTTTATTTCAGGCCCACCTTGGGCCTGAAATAAAGTTATTTCAGGCCCGACGTGGGCCTGAAATTATAATTTGAGGTTTGTAACACCTCAACTCCACTGAAGGACCCATTGATGAGGTTGGAGAAAGTATTTTAGGTGTCGACAACATCAAATTATAATTTTTTCCAAACCTATAGGTGTAATTTAGTTCCATCAGTGGGTTTTGAGCAAAACCCACTGATGGACATCCCATATCTGGATTAATGAAAAAAAATTATCAACAGTTAGGGATCAGGTTGGAGAAAGTATTTTAGGTGTCGGAAACCTCAAATTATAATTTTCTCCAAAGTATAGGTGTAGTTTAGTTCCATCAGTGGGTTTTGAGCAAAACCCACTGATGGACTTCCCATATCTGGATTTCTGAAAATCCATTATCAGTAGTTAGGGTTGAGGATCTAGAAAGTATTTTAGGTGTCGGAAACCTCAAATTATAAATTTTTCCGAAGCTATAGGGCTAGTTTAGTTCCATCAGTGGGTTTTGAGCAAAACCCACTGATGGACCTCCCATATCTGGATTTCTGAAAATCCATTATCAGTAGTTTGGGTTTAGGTTCTAGAAAGTATTTTAGGTGTCAGAAACATCAAATTATAATTTTTCCAAACCTATAGGTGTAGTTTAGTTCCATCAGTGGGTTTTGAGCAAAACCCACTGATGGACCTCCCATATCTGGATTTCTGAAAATCCATTATCAGTAGTTTGGGTTTAGGTTCTAGAAAGTATTTTAGGTGTCAGAAAATTAAATTATAATTTTTCCAAACCTATAGGTGTAGTTTAGTTCCATCAGTGGGTTTTGAGCAAAACCCACTGATGGACCTCCCATATCTGGATTTCTGAAAATCCATTATCAGTAGTTAGGGTTGAAGTTCTAGAAAGTATTTTAGGTGTCAAAAACATCAAATTATAATTTTTTCCAAACCTATAGGTGTAGTTTAGTTCCATCAGTGGGTTTTGAGCAAAACCCACTGATGGACCTCCCATATCTGGATTTCTGAAAATCCATTATCAGTAGTTAGGGTTGAAGTTCTAGAAAGTATTTTAGGTGTCAGAAATATCAAATTATAATTTTTTTCCAAACCTATAGGTGTAGCTTAGTTCCATCAGTGGGTTTTGAGCAAAACCCACTGATGGACCTCCCATATCTGGATTTCTGAAAACCCACAAATGGACCTCCCATATCTGGATTTCTACAAAACCATTATCAGTATTTAGGGGTGAGGTTGGAGAGAGTATTTTAGGGTTTAGGGATAAAATATGTAATCCAACTTGGGGGATGAAGTCAAAATATAATATGGTTAAGGGTGATCCTCAAATAATATTTATTTCAGGCCCACCTTGGGCCTGAAATAAAGTTATTTCAGGCCCGACGTGGGCCTGAAATTATAATTTGAGGTTTGTAACACCTCAACTCCACTGAAGGACCCATTGATGAGGTTGGAGAAAGTATTTTAGGTGTCGACAACATCAAATTATAATTTTTTCCAAACCTATAGGTGTAATTTAGTTCCATCAGTGGGTTTTGAGCAAAACCCACTGATGGACATCCCATATCTGGATTAATGAAAAAAAATTATCAACAGTTAGGGATCAGGTTGGAGAAAGTATTTTAGGTGTCGGAAACCTCAAATTATAATTTTCTCCAAAGTATAGGTGTAGTTTAGTTCCATCAGTGGGTTTTGAGCAAAACCCACTGATGGACCTCCCATATCTGGATTTCTGAAAATCCATTATCAGTAGTTAGGGTTGAGGTTCTAGAAAGTATTTTAGGTGTCGGAAACCTCAAATTATAAATTTTTCCGAAGCTATAGGGCTAGTTTATTTCCATCAGTGGGTTTTGAGCAAAACCCACTGATGGACCTCCCATATCTGGATTTCTGAAAATCCATTATCAGTAGTTTGGGTTGAGGTTGGAGAATGTAGATTAGGTGTCCGAAACATCAAATTATAATTTTTTCCAAACCTATAGGTTTAGTTTAGTTCCATCAGTGGGTTTTGCTCAAAACCCACCGGTTGAACCTCCTATATCTGATTTATATAATATATATTGTTGATTAGATTATATAATGATTTTTAGAATAATAATAAATATTTACCTACAAGATGTAACAGAATAGATCATTTGGCACACAACAGTGCAGCAACTGGCACACAACAGTGCATTATCAGTTATTATATCCGACCGTATCACTTGGCACACAACAATGCAACAACTGGATTTGAATAAACATCACCCAATTGTTTTCTTTTTGTTGACAATATATTATATAGAATAACAACATCTACATAATCATAACAACATCCACATAAGGAGATTTTTCCATACAAATGGATGTTAATCAACAGCAATGGATTTTTACATCACCAATACAGTTTTCAGATTATCTCAAGTTTTACAAAACATGTCTCTCAGAATATTAACTGTCAGCTCAAATCTGATTCTACTCATGTCTCCTTGTTTGAAATCCATCTTCTCATCATATAGGAGACATCGAACATATTGCATGACAAAGAAGGCACAGTCCACGCTGAAATTAACAAACACTTTTTTAGATTTCAATAAGTGGGTTTATAAAATACTTTCTTATTTTAAAAAATAAGAAAGTTCTTCCTCATTTAGTTACCTATGTTCTTGTTGGGGACATTTTTGTCTGACGGAGGACCATTTGTCCAAGGGATGATGACTTTGTAGATACGGATGAATAGCCGTAAGTTCCTCGCGAGTATATTGTTTAAGTTCTTTTACCTGTCAAACATATCATGAATTTATTAATCACCATCAATGACATTTTAGAGAAAATGATGACCATATATAAGAATAAAGGAAGATAGCTCACCGCTGTGTCAAATTCATGCTTATATTTACGACCACTAGCAAGAGAATTAAAATGATTAAAAGTCATGGATTCTGTATCCACCGCTAACAAGTGAAAGTGTGTATTATCACTGCACAAAGGGATTAAAATAAATCTAAACCCTTGTTCAAGCATATCAGTCTTCATCACTTGTTGCAGGGAAATCTTTCTTGACGATCTGATTGATGCCTACAAATATGCATTCACAAAATTAATAATACCCATATCATAATATTAGGTCTTGTACAATATATCTGTTTAATTAATATACATCACTTACTGTGAAGAAGGTTGAACAATATATTGACTTGTTGTATGGCCTACCACATGCGGATGCTCCCCTAAATAAAATTTTACAAAAGGCATCAATGACCTCGCCTTTGGTAAAAACCTCTCCATTGAGGATTTGTAAGAATGAATGCAAATTCAAAGCAAAGGGTGCATCCTCCCAGATAAATTCATTTGCCAACCTGCCATGTAAATTGATATGATTATATATTACATAAGAAGATATATTAACTAACGTAAACTATAATATTTTGTAACTTACTTTAGATTCTCCAATCTATTTATCAGGTAGACCACTTCTTTATCTTTATTTTTCTTCTTTGTATTCATAAAATGTTTCTTCACAAACTACATCAATAAAATTTATTTAGCCCAAACTAATTATTGACCAAATTCAATACAATTTATGTATTTTAAATGAAATTAACACACTTACATCAATGCCTTGTTGCCTCATTTTGTATAGTTCGGAGGTTCTTCTTGTTTCCTCCTCTATGTCTTCTTCAGACATGACTTCCATTACATCGTAAATGTTTCCTCTTGCTTCATCCATATCCTCCTCACTAAGTTTCCTTTTTCCCTTGTCCATAACAATTGATATTTGTTTCCTGTCCCGCTTCCCCTTAGGTAAAAGCTGGTGCCATACTGGACTGTCAATTGGAGTATCCCTGTAATCATACCGAGTTCGGTCACGTCCTCTCCTAGGTGTACAAGATACTGGATCAGAAAGAGGATCGACTACAGGATAACTTTCTTGACCCTCCATGCCTTTTTTTTCAATAATTGAAAGTAATTCCTTAACCCTTTCATTCAAACATATATTCTCCTCTGTTAGCTCCTTGATTCGGTTGTCCTTAAGAATGCATTCACCACATAGGCTAACATCTCCTTCTGATGTCTCCATTGGTCGTGGTATGTCATCACCGATATCAAGGTTCTCAAACAATGTGTTCTCATGTAGGGTAGGAATTAATTCAACAATAACCTGTCAATTACGAAGTACACAAATGTTACTACCTCTCTATCTAACTCAGATAGATCACATTTAAGAATAATTACCTCTTCAGACGAGAGTCGGTCGACAAGGCCCCTCACCCTACTAATATGCGAAGGAATATTCCTCCACTTATTTATTCGGGGCCCTTCAACATTGAATGATTTTTGAATTGGTACATGCTCCAAAAACCATACCTACACAAATTTTTGCAGCCAAATACATTAATGACATCAAAATATTATAAAATTTAACAAGATAATTCTACTCACTGCCAAAAGCCCTGCAAATCCCTTTAGGTAAGGGAGGTTGGTGGTGCTCTGGTTTCCCTGAGTTGATGAAAATAAGTCCCCAATCTTAGGTAATTGTGGAGACAAA
This sequence comes from Boesenbergia rotunda, assembly GCA_024364735.1. Lineage (NCBI taxonomy): Eukaryota > Viridiplantae > Streptophyta > Magnoliopsida > Zingiberales > Zingiberaceae > Boesenbergia > Boesenbergia rotunda. The sequence continues at coordinate 44,270 of JAGFNQ010007805.1, read as the reverse complement.
AATTGATGGATAGCTTCTACCCAATTGAATCTACCTAGATTGTCATAATCATCTACTATATCTACAAGACCTAGAGGAACCTTATATGTACTAGATGAAAATAAAACACAAACAAATATATACAAAATATAAAATTTACACACTAATAACACATCATCCTCTGATTCAACACTTTTAGAAAAATATTTAAGTAACTCCTCAAGTCTTGTCCTTGTAGGTTGTTTTTCTTTTGAGAAGTAAGTACGATAGAGGTCACCCGATGCTTTAGTTGAATTAATAGGGACCGAAACACCACGGTCCACTATACCCAGTATCAATGCAACATCTCGTCTGGAGAACGCAACCGGTACACCTGAAACAATTACAATATTTAGTTATCATCAAGAATATAGGCTTGAAATTATTCCACGTTGGGCCTGAAATGATTTCAATACAGGCCCGACGTGGGCCTGAAATGAATTCAATTCAGGCCCGACGAGGGCCTGAAATGAATACATTTCAGGCCCGACCAGGGCCTGAAATGAATACATTTCAGGCCCGACGAGGGCCTGAAATGAATTCATTTCAGGCCCGAGGTGGGCCTGAAATGTATTCATTTCAGGCCTACCGAGGGCCTGAACTAAATTAACTTCAGGCCCTCGGTAGGCCTGAAATGATTTTATTTCAGGCCTACCGAGGGCCTGAAGTCATTTTCACTTCAGTCCCTCAGTAGCCCTAAAATGAAATGATTAAACTTTATCAAAAACTAATCATTTGAGGCCATCTATATTACTGTCTTATCTTACTATAGATACTATAGATATTGTCTACAATTCATAACTAAAACTATTACCTGAGAATTTAAAACCTTGCGAGGTTGAATCCCAACTTTCAAATATATTAACCAAAATTCCACGGATATGCTGCAATTCTTGTATGTCCAGGAAAAAACTGAAAGGCGACCCTTTGATCTTCGCAATGTGTCGATCATTTAAAATGTCAAATTCTTCAAAAAATTGTTTAAAGTGGCCTAAAATACTGCACCAACGTAATTTTTGTCCAATGTCATCTGAATCCTACAGTTTATATACAGTACAAATTTATTCAGCAAAATAATTTTAAACATGTTGACAAACAATGCTGGTTTGACCTAAGCATATCGCTAGCATACCTTGGTGGATAATGCCAAGGAAGAAGACGCTGAACCACGTACAGACCTTTTGCCTGACATTATCAAATAAATCCAACGTGCAGAAACCCTAACCCCTTGGTGTATTATGCCGATTAGTCTCCACTTCAACGTTAACACTAAAACCCACCTCAGGATCACACAGAAACGCTTTCGAGCAATGCCTAGGTTTTGGTTGTCCGCAGGGATTCGGGGGATGAGCTCGCGACTATATCACAGCTAGGGCACGTAGGACTGCAAGAAGGCGAGTTCTTGCGCTGAGAGAGGTTGAGAGTGAGCTTTTATCCGAAATGAAGGACTTCCATTTACGTTGTTGCGCTGAGAGAGAACGGAGAAAATTTCCACTGCTACACATCCGAACCACAAATTAATATTTTATTGATAAAGTGGTTCGGTTGTCTCGAAACTGTGTCTGATAAAGTTATTCTTTGGCGGGAGGGGTATAAAAGTAACTTCACTATATGGGATGCGCCCTTTGGTATAATAGAAACCATGGTACTCATTTCGGTAATTACGAATAGTTGGATACGCCCTTTGGTAAATTGCCCAAGAAAATATGAGAGAAGAGAGGAGCGGAAGTCGGGGTTGCTTCCTTGAGCTGGCGGCACCACCTTAAAGGTTCCACTACCTTTTGACCGGATGTAAAATGGTCAACCAACCTTTGGCCGATACTTGGAAGATGGACCCCAAGGGGAAGTCTGACAAATCCGTTGGTCAGGGCTTGATAATGGGCGACGACTCTTGACACGGCGTACGCCACAACACGACTAGGAGAAAAATCCTTAGAAAATCTTAATCCTCTTCTTTTACGTAGAAATATTTATAAATCTCTTCATTAAAATTTGAGGAGAAGTCATAACTTAAGCCCAGGGAGGTACTGTCCGATTTTCATCGGATACGTAACCCCTCGGAGCATGACAATTTATTTGGTATCAGAGTTAAGTTAGCCAGGGTACTTCTGAGGCATCTGCTAGACCTCAGAAGTCGGGACGATCATCGACAAGACATTTTCGATCTTCCCAGCAGACTCGAAAGAACGCAGCTAGTGACACTCATTGTGCTCTATGTGGATCACGAGAGTATGTTAGAGCAGATTGTACGTTGGGGCAAGCGGTTTGCTATTATTGCAAATTGCCGAGGCATATGAGCCGAGATTGTGCGCTGAAGGCACAACATGTAGCTACGGGAGTCTCGGTTCTAGGAGGACGTTTTGGATCAATAGAGTCTCAGAGAGGAGGGCAGAAAACCTAGACTTTAGTCTGGCAGTAGAGGGCATCTCCTCCACCAGCACATTCGTATCGTCCACAGCTGACAGCTATTCCCCCAAAGCACGTGTGTTGTATGCATGGGCATGAGTACACTTACAGTCCGACCGCATCTCAGGGTTTGGCTTCAGGATCTTAGTATCCGTCTTACTCAACCTATCAGCCTCCGCCATATCAGCCTGCAACCTATCAGTCTGTAGCCTATCAACCTCCAGCCTATCAGCTTGCAGTATACCAGCCGCAGCAGACCGTTGGACCCTCAGTATCTCAGCCTCAGCCGATTTTGGCGTTGCCTTCCACAGTTCTGGAGACAGGTCGCGTGTACGCGGTCACCAGAGAGGAGGCTCAGAGGGCCGATGGATCGGTCTTTCATGGCATGGTTCATCTTTATTCAATTCCTGCAAAGTTATTGTTAGGATCTTACCGTTTACTAGGGGGGTGAATAGCAATCTTTCAATCTTTCTTCCTACAAATGTTAGTGCGCAAGCGGAATAATAGAAACTAAAACTAACAAACAAGAAAGAACACACTGACTTACGTGGTTCGGAGATGAAACTCCTACTCCACGGTTGTCCGTAAGGTGGCGATCATGATCCTTCGGTGGTTGACTCCCCGGAGCACCTCCGGCTAGCTCTTGTCGCTCCTTATGGGTGGATAAACCTCGCCACAAACCTCGGACAATCCCTGAGCAATACTAGGCTACTAACAAGCTCTAACCAAGCTAGTTTCGCCAAGAAGAAACAACCATAAACGAGCTCCCTTAAATAGAGCTCGAGGTTGATATGACCGTTACCAGTCGACTATTCCATTACCAGTCGACTGGTCGAATTCGAATAGCAATTCAAATTCTGGCCACCATCAGTCGACTGGTCCTGGACCAGTTGACTGATCTTTCTGTGGACTCTATCAGTCGACTGGTCCCTCACCAGTCGACTGGTCCACTCCCTAAGTCTAGGGTTACCCTTCCCGAGAACATTTCTCTTAGCACTCGAACCCTCACGACTTAGCCCCCCCCGAGTACAATTCCCTCAGCACTCGGAACCTCACGACCTGGTTGACTCTTCATCCAGCAGCCTCGATTTGTTGCCTTCAAGTCCTCTTCGACTTTGGCTCCTGTCCCTCAAATGTGCACACAAGCCCTCGGCTTGCCTCCATGCCATCCTTCACGCATGCCTCGAAGTCCACTTCCCTCAGCTCATCGTTCCTGCTCCAGCAGCCTCGACCTGTTGCCTTCAAGCCCTCTTCGACTTTGGCCCTCGTCCCTCAGATGCGCACACAAGCCCTCGACTTGCCTCTATGTCATCCTTCACGTACACCTCGAAGTCCGCTTCCCTCGGCTCATCGTCCCTGCTTTGTCCATGGTCCCTCGGATGCACACACAAGCCCACGACTAGCCTCCATGCCACCCTTCACCGTTCCCGAAGACGTCCAACTATGTCTATGTGTATCCTGCAAATCTGCACACTCACATACACATATTAGATCACCATAAACCCCTAACTTAATCATATTGACACACACATCAAAACCCATGATCCTCCCGATCATACTTGGGCCGATTGCCCCAAAGTTATTAGTTGATACTCGTAGTTCTTACTCCTTCATTTCTCACATATTTATGAGTAAGATTGGTAGGATACCTACTACTAGACTACGACATCTATTAGTGTCCTTACTGTCCGGAGAGATTTTGAGCATTACTCAGGAGGTCAGAGCGTGTCCCTTGGATTTCGGTGCTGTTACCCTCACCGTCGACTTATTGGTTCTTGAGATGGTGGAGTTTGACGTCATCCTTGGCATGGATTGGCGGACAGTTTATCATGCCATTGTTGATTGCAAGGCGAGAGTGGTCACTTTTCGGCCCCCGAACCAACCCTCATGGGATTTCACTGGCATCAGGGATGATGGTATATCGATTATATCAGTGCTCCAGGCACAGAGACTCCTATCGCGTGGTTGTCAGGGGTTTCTGTTATTGCTAATCAGTACCGAAGACAGCTGTAGCACCCAGCTCTCGGATGTGTTGGATCGGGTTGGACTGGCTAGAGGAGAGTGAATAGACGGGAAAAAAAATTATAAAAGTGGAGGCACTCGTCTTTAAAAAAGAAACTTGGTTGCAACTGAGAACGTTGCTTCCAAGGCAGTGGATGCTCAATAAAAATCTCCTTATGGCGGAGAAGCCTTACAAAAATAGCACGCTAGACTTTTAGAGAGTTTACAAGAAATGAATTAATTGAATGATTGAAAAGATTAAAATTCTAAGCCTATTTATAGCCTAAGAGAATAAATCTGGATAGTTAATTGTTGAGGAATTTTCTCTTGGCCGTTGATCCATGGATGTAATCTGGATGGTTGATCTTGGATGGGATTAAACTGCATGCATTGGATCTGATTAAAGGATAAAGTTATCCTTTAAGAGGTAACTTTATCTTCTGCTCGCAACAGATAAATAACTTTATCATCTGCTCGTAACAACTTTAATCATATCTTTTCTTTATCCCAGTCGGTAAGGCTGGTGATATATGTAGGCGAGGTTGCTGGTTCAAATCTTCACAACAACAAATAAAATTCTTTTTGTTTCAGGTGCCTGGTTTGACTTGGTCAAATTGACCAGTCTTTTGGTTCATCTTCTGGGTGATTTCCGGCCAACCGGAGTTAGGCTCACCCGAACCCGACTCCGGCCTTTCGCCCCTCGAGCGTCCTTCCTCCCGGCTTCTCGTCCCTCGGACACCGCGCATGTCCTTCTCGCTCTACCGGCGTACTCTTCCGCAGCTTCCGCGTCCCTCGGATTGTACCGAACCCGTCGACTCACTTCCCCGCACAATCCTTCTCGTCCGCTACGTCTTACGCTCGACTTCCTCCGTACCTAAGCTCCTGTACACTTAGCAGAGGGATTAAACATACCAGGACCTAACTTAAATCGGTTGATCACATTAAAATCAACCAGGGGTACTTACAATCTCCCCCTTTTTGATGTGTATCAATCCGAGTTAAATTAGGGTAATCAAAATAAAAACACATACATAATAATGTAAACAGTTTAAATTAAAAAAAAATTAAATTTCAAGTAAATTAAAATTCTACCCCTTAACTTAGTACTATTCCTCCACCTTTGATCACATCAAAAAATTAGGAAATATAAGTAGGGAAGAAAAAATTTTGAGTGCGATAAAAAATTTTCTAAGTGAAAAAAAAACGTGTTGACACAGATTTTTCAAATTTAAAATGGCATATTTTTTTCAAAGTTAATTCCATTTTTTTGTAAAAAAAAATTTAAAAAATCTAATTTTTTTTTTTGATAAAATCCACAGTTGATGAGGAGATCAAAAAAAAAATCGAATCTGGTCAAAATCTTTTTCTATCGAATTTTGAAAATTAAAAAAAATCATATTTCAATAAAAAAAAATCTAAATAGTTTTTGTTAAAGTTGAAGATGAAATATGAGTTTGGACAAATATTTTGAGTTTTAAATTCGTTCATCAAGTTCAAAAATGACAAACCAACACATAAGAGTTTTTGAAGAATAAATTTTAAAAAAAATTCGAAAAATTGCTTCGAAAAATATTTTTTTAAAAAAATTATAATGAATTTCCCCCTAAACTCTTAATTTTAAATTTTGAGAGAAAAAAATATTCAAAAAATTTAAAAGAATTTTCAGTAGATAGACAACATAATTGTGCAAAAAAAAATAATGATATAATTTTTGTTAGAGAAAAAAAATGCGCACATATATAATAACAAAAAAAATTCAGTTTAATACAAATTTAGGAACCCAAAATAAGTTCTTGTCTACAGGATTAATTAAAAACTTAGGCGGAATATAGCTTTTGGGCACATTTTTAAATTGACCCTTATGATTTTTAAAATATCAATTTAAATTACAGGAAAGCTATTTTTCTTTTGGCGTAAAATGTGCAATATTAAGTTCTAATTTTTGCACTAAGTTTTTCAAATTATTATTTTCATTTTTTAAAATTTCAGAAGAGAAAGTAAGTGCCAATTCATTTTTCAATTTCAAATTGTCTTTTTCTAATCTACAATTAGATTTAAGCAAGGCTTTAACTCCTGCATATAATTGATCATGAGGAAGAAAATAGACCTCACTTACCGGGTCGCTTTCGAAAAGCGAGGTTCTTTCTTCGTCGTCAGTTTCTTCTGACATCTCTCCCCCTTCATCAGTGCTCCCTTCTTGATGATTTGCCATTAACGCAAGTCCTGCGTATTCTTGACCTTCTGATTCCTCTGACGAGGACTCGTCCCAAGTGGCCTTCGGTTTTGGCTCTGAGGTACTTTCATGCAATTCTAGGAATTTCTCCCATAGCTCTTTTGCCGAGTTATAATTTTCGATGCGGTTAACTTCTTGCGCGGGAAGAACAGCTAATAGATGAAATTCAGCTTTGCCATTTGCTTCAAAGTCTGATTTCTCCTTCTTGGTCCATGATTCTATTTCTTTATCCTTGCCGTTGTTGTCTTTAGGAACTGAAAAACCATTTTTCATAATTATTAGCAATTCAATATCATTTTTAAAAAATACCTGCATTCGGCGCTTCCACATCGCGAACTCCCCCTCAAACTTCGGCGGGTAGATTACGGCTCCAACCATTTTTCTTGAAATTGCTGTAGTCGGCGGTTAGTCCTTCTGCGGCGACCCTGGCTCTGATACCACTTGTTGGATCGGGTTGGACTGGCTAGAGGGGAGTGAATAGACGGGGAAAAAAAATTATAAAAGTGGAGGCACTCGTCTTTAAAAAAGAAACTTGGTTGCAACTGAGAACGTTGCTTCCAAGGCAGTGGACGCTCAATAAAAATCTCCTTATGGCGGAGAAGCCTTACAAAAATAGCACGCTAGACTTTTAGAGAGTTTACAAGAAATGAATTAATTGAATGATTGAAAAGGTTAAAACTCTAAGCCTATTTATAGCCTAAGAGAATAAATCTGGATTGTTAATTGTTGAGGAATTTTCTCTTGGCCGTTGATCCATGGATGTAATCTGGATGGTTGATCTTGGATGGGATTAAACTGCATCCATTGGATCTGATTAAAGGATAAAGTTATCCTTTAAGAGATAACTTTATCTTCTGCTCGCAACAGATAAATAACTTTATCATCTGCTCGGAACAACTTTAATCACATCTTTTTTTTATCCCAGTCGGTAAGGCTGGTGATATATGTAGGCGAGGTTGTTGGTTCAAATCTTCACAGCAACAAATAAAATTCTTTTTGTTTCAGGTGCCTGGTTTGACTTGGTCAAATTGACCAGTCTTTTGGTTCATCTTCTGGGTGATTTCCGGCCAACCGGAGTTAGGCTCACCCGAACCCGACTCCGGCCTTTCGCCCCTCAAGCGTCCTTCCTCCCGGCTTCTCGTCCCTCGGACACCGCGCATGTCCTTCTCGCTCCACCGGCGTACTCTTCCGCAGCTTCCGCGTCCCTCGGATTGTACCGAACCCGTCGGCTCACTTCCCCACACAATCCTTCTCGTCCGCTACGTCTTACGCTCGACTTCCTCCGTACCTAAGCTCCTGTACACTTAGCAGAGGGATTAAACATACCAGGACCTAACTTAAATCGGTTGATCACATCAAAATCAACCAGGGGTACTTACAGGATGTTCCCATTGTCCGAGAATTTTTAGATGTATTTCCAGAGGAGCTACCGGGGTTGCCTCCCAGAAGGCAAGTGGAGTTCACGATCGAGTTGATTCTGGGGACTGCGCTGACATCAAAAGCTCCATATCGTATAACCCCGAAAGAGTTGGACGAGCTGAAGATCTAGTTGCAGGAATCAGGAATTATTGGACAGAGGATTTATCCATCCTAGTGTATCTCGATGGGGTTCTTTTGTTTTGTTTGTGAAGAAAAAGGATAGTTCCATGAGGCTATGCATCGACTATAGGCAGTTGAATGCAGTGACCATCAAGAATAAATATCCCTTGCCACGCATTGAGGATGTGTTTGATCAGCTGAAGGATATATCAGTGTATTCCAAGATAGATCTGCGATCAGGTTATCATCAGCTGTGTGACGACCCACCTTTCGTTACTTACTTAAGCTTTAAGTTACTACTACTTGACTTCCTTTAACTCGCTCTAAATTTTTTTTTTCTTCCTTCTCTTTTTTTTTCCAAAAAAACAAAACAACTTTCATTTTATTTGTTTTGCAAGGATTTGACCCCTATACCTCTTAGTTGTAACACTAAAGCACTAACCAGCTGCTCTATACCATTTTCTTTTCAATGGTACCAGTCGACTGCTATATAGCCAGTCGACTGGTATCGGCCACAACAAGTTTCTGGGCGCAGCACCAGTCGACTGGCCTCTTGGCAGTCAACTGGTGCATCGAACAGAAGCTACTGTTCGATAGGGCAGTCGACTGGTTCTGAACCAGTCGACTGGCACGCCTGAAAACCTGCATTTCAGACCTGAAACTCATCTCCATCCATCCACAAAACATATACTTTCAAGCCATACAAAGACATAACACCATTTCTATACTCTATACTAGTTTTCTAAACATTTTAGCCAATCAAAACAACTTCATAAACTTGAAATTAGGACTTTTGCGAGATTTAACAAAACTCTCAAAATATAAGCAAAACACTCTAGAGTTTGTACCAAACTTAACCTCTATGCGTAGTTTAAACAAGGTCATTCATTCTACCACTACAAAACACCAAAACACATGTTCTACAAGACTTAGCCCAAAGATCTCTTCCACGGTTCCGTCGCCACTGAACATCAATGCAAGTCCCTTCGCCTTCTTAACTTATGCTTTTTCTTTACCTTTGTCTGCAATAGAAGGAAATGCAACTAATAAGCAAAATGCTTAGTAAGTAAATCCTAACTCACAAATCCAACGATAAGGGATAAACATGCTCTTTTCAAATAATGCTTGCTTCAAAACACATGCACTTTGAAATACTTACACATGAGAACTTTCATACACTTATCATGCTCAATCATGCTTAAAAACATTTACTAGCATCAAAACACTTGCAAACTTAACATGCTCATGATTTCTTTTGCAAACTTACTAATGATACATTTCCACACTTTCAAACACTAACTTCTTTGCTCTTTCTCTTTAACATACTTGTAACATAACCATGTTATCATACACAACAAAACATACACTTAAGGAAATTGAAACACTTACATATACTTATATACTTCAAAATAATAATCAACTTTCTCAGGCCTTGACAATGTACCTGGTATCAGTGTACCAATGCGCGCATCCCTAATAGGTTTCGGGGTAGCTAGCCACCGCACCCTATTAGAGCTTCTTTCTAACTTTCTGTGGGCCTCTCTTTTGCCCGGTACATGTCATTTTACAAAAGTAAAATACTTTCTTACTCATAATGCTTATATTTATCACGCTAACTTTCTTTTTTCATAAACTTTGCACTATAAACCTTTACCTTTTCTTACTTGGAACTTCCATCGAGCACCTTGCGTGCCCTTAACCCAAAACTCAATTTTGGGACTTTTCAAGAACTTGGTCTCCCATACTTAGATCACATATATAAAAATCTACTACAATTCAAGTTCTATGATTAAAAACATGTATTCTTGAGAAACTTAATCACACAATAAACAATATTCTCCAAGCATGCATATAAATCACAAAATCAAGGTTCTACAACGAGAAAACTACATGCGAAGCTACTCCTATTGCAGGTGAGTGATTTACTTACCCTTTTCTTGAAGAAAACTCACTAAGTATCTCGAAATTTCTAGTGTAAGGCTCTTTTCCTCTTCCTTTGCAAGAAAACTTCACCCTTGGCCCTAGGGAAGAAGCCCTAGGTTTTCTACTTCAAGAGGAAGATGAAGGAAGAAGAAAACTCCCCCTTTCTCCCTATTTTCGCAGCTTCCTCCCTTGGCTCGCGCGGCCTCCCGAAACCCTAAGAGGGGTCTTAACTCAACTTAAGTGGAAGATTAAATACCCCTTCATGAAATGGGCTAAATCAACTATAATATTATTTCGTTTCATCTTTTTTTGTGCTTGATACCCTAGCCCAGCTGGTTCCTTGGATTCGCTAAGGCATTGCTTCTCGCGTGGTCGCGAGATCGATCCCCACCCGACCTTTTTTAATTTTTTTTTCTAATTTCATTCCGAAAAAATGCTATAATATTCCGAAAAATGCTAGAAAAATTCCTAAAAATCCCTAATAATACTAGGAAATTATTGGGTGTTACAAGCTGAGAGTAAGAGATTCGGATATCTAGAAGACAACTTTCTGCACATGATACGGACATTACGAGTTTTTGGTAATGCCATTTGGGCTTACCAATGCTCCTGTGGTGTTTATGGACCTTATGAACCGAGTATTCATGGAGTATTTGGATCAGTTTGTTATTGTTTTTATCGATGACATTCTGATATACTCTCATTCTAAGGAGGAGCATGCACATCATCTTCGTATTATTCTAGAGACGCTCCGACGGGAGAAATTGTATGCGAAATTCAGCAAATGTGCTTTCTGGTTGTCTTCTATGGGTTTTCTGGGACACGTGGTTTCTAGCAGCGACATTTCAGTGGATCAACAGAAGATCGAGGCTATCACCAGTTGGGAGCCTAAGTCAATACAGGAGGTGTGTATTTTTCTAGGCTTGGCAGGATATTATCGATGCTTTGTGGAGGGATTTTCCAATATTGCCGCCCCATTGGCACGCCTCACCAGGAAAGGAGTATAGTTTACGTGGTCAAAGGATTGTGAGACCATCTTTCAGGAGCTGAAGTGGCGGCTAGTATCTGCACCAGTTCTGGTATTGCCCTCAGGAGAGAACGACTTCGTGCTCTACACCAATGCGTACCATCAGGGGTTGGGCGCAGTATTGATGCAGCGTGGTCGGTGGTCTCTTATGCTTCTTGTCAGCAAAAGGAGCATGAGAAGAACTATCCAGTTCATGATTTAGAGCTTGCAGCCATTATCTTTGCACTGAAGATTTGGAGACACCATCTATATGGTATCACATTTGAGATATTTACGAATCACAAGAGTCTCAAGTACCTCTTCACTCAGAAGGAGCTCAATCTTCGACAAAGAAGATGGATGGAGTTCCTAAAGGATTATGATTGTACGATTAGCTATCACCCAGGGAAAGCTAATGTAGTAGCAGACGCGTTGAGCAGAAAGTTTAGAGGGGTTTTGGCCTGCCATCGAGTGATGGTCACATATCTAGTTCAGGGTTTCTCAGAGTTGAGTCTGGAGGAGCAGGGACAGACTGAGAGGGGCATTCTTGTGACTATGGTTGCTCAGTCACCGATTAGGGCACGGATTAAAGAAGCTCAGGCCAGTGATCAGCGTCTCCAGTTCTTAGGCAACCGAGTAGCCTCTAGGGAGCAGACCGAGTTTACTAGAGACGATGAGGGTATTCTGTACTTCCGAGAGAGATTGTGCGTACCTGAGTCACATCCAGTCATGGAGGAGTTGCTTCAGGAGGCTCATCGCTCCCGTTTGCTATTCATCCAGGAGGGACCCGCATGTATCGTGACTTGAGACATTCCTACTGGTGGAATGGGATGAAGAAAGACATCGCAGATTTTGTAGCCAGATGTCTAGTATGTCAGCAGGTTAAGGCCGAGCACCAGAAACCTGTCGGTTTACTTCAGAGGATCCCCATTCCTGAGTGGAAATGGGAGCACATCACTATGGACTTTGTGGTTGGCTTACCCAGGACCCGGAGAGAGCACGATGCGATTTGGGTGATCGTTGATCGATTAACCAAATCTGCGCATTTCTTGGCGATCCGGAAGACGGACTCTTTGGACCGATTAGCGGAGTTGTACCGTCGAGAGATTGTCAGTCTGCATGGTGTTCCACTAAGCATTATCTCACACAGAGATCCACAGTTCACGTCGCGGTTCTGGCAGAGTCTGGAGCAGGCCATGGGCACTAAGCTTCGTTTCAGTACAGCGTTCCATCCGCAAAAAGATGGACAGTCAGAGCGGACCATTTAGACTCTGGAGGACTTACTAAGGTCTTGTGTTATGGATTTCGGAGGCAGTTGGGAGAACCATCTGCATTTAGTTGAGTTCGCCTACAACAACAACTATCATTCGACTATACAGATGGCGCCGTTTGAGGCATTGTATGGTAGGGCTTGTCGGACACTCACCCTCTGGGAGGAGGTTGGGGAATCTCAGCTGCTAGGACCTCAGAGAGCTCATCATGAGGCAGAGTTGGTTCGCACCATCAGCCGGAGAATGTCCGAGGCGCAGGATCGTCAGAAAAGTTATGCTAATAGGAGATGGAGATCGTTAGAGTTCTCGGTGGGTGATCATGTGTTTCTACGAGTTCGCCCATGAAAGGGGTGAAGAGGATTGGCCTTAAAGGTAAGCTAGCTCCGCGATACATAGGCTCTTTTCAAATTCTGGAAAGGATTAGAGCGGTAGCTTACCGTCTGGCGCTGCCACCGTCTCTTGCCAGAGTACACGATATGTTCTATGTTTCCATATTGAGGAAATATGTGCTAGACCCATCCCATATTTTGTCGAATATAGCAGTTTCACTTCAGTCTGACGCGACTTACGAGGAAATGCCTGTACGGATTCTGGACCACCAAGAGTATCAGGTTGGTCAAAGTCGGATGACATCACCACTCTAATGAGGAAGCTACTTGGGAGCTCGAAGACACAATCAGAGCTCGCTATCCTCATATGTTTACTTGAGGTGTGTATTGTATATCTGTTACGGTTTAGTTGCGAAATTTGAGGACCAAATTTTTGTTAGTGGGGGAGAATGTTAAATATAGAAAATCTTAGGGGGTTTTATGCATAAAAACCCTTATAACCCTATTTTTGCAATAACAACAAATAGGAGGGCCCTTTTGCATAAGTGCCACACCTTATAACCCTATTCTTCCTTCCCATTGTCGCACGATCACAAAGGCGGCAGTTCCTCCCTTTGCGTGAGCGATCCAACGACGACTTCCTTCTTCGTCTGCTTCTTTCCGCACCGACGACCTCTTCTACACCATGCAAACAAGGCGACGCCGAGGGCATCGACGACAATTCCTTTTCTTCGTTTTTTCCCTCTCTCTTGATTTCTGTCGCCGACCCAAGCAAACGACACCGACCTTTTCTCAATCGAAGCAAAGGCAATCCCTCCGGCACAACAAGGGTGAGATTCCAATAAAAGCATGCTTGATTTGGCTGTGTATCCCTTGGTTTGGCACGGTATCGTAAGATTTAATTGGATTGCATGTTTTGGGCGTGAATTGATGTATTAAGCTTGCTGTTCATGGGTTTTAAGCTTGATGTATTAAGCTTGCGGTTTTAATTGGATTGTAGTTGTGTGAACAACTCTTGGGATGCTTCGGGTGTTGCCGACGACAACATCAGACGAAGAAAAAAAAATTGAGTTGTTGCCGAAGACAACAAGAAAAAAACACTATATATATATATATATTGTAAAGGTATAAACATGTGTTATTGTTGGGTATTGAATCGATTACTTGGATTAGGTTTGGGCTAGGTCTAACATGAACCTAATCTTGTAATCCTGGTAACTTGGAATAATTCGAGTTAAGCATTTAATTATGGTTATGATTAATTAAATGTAATGGGATAATTAAGATGCCCTAATTAATTAGGATAGTTCGTTTAGCTAATCATGAATTAATGTCTTTTATTATAGGATCCTAATTGGACATGGATTATCTGGATGGGAGGTTCTCTTAAATATTACACGACATTTACGAGGTGGTTACCTTCTGACTTATCTTTGTAGATATTTCAAATTTCTATGTATAGTTCCCTGTATAGATAATAATAAGATTTATCTTTATCTGTCACTTGGTTATCCTGCTTGGTACTTATTGCTTGACCTTGACATACTCGAATTTATTTTTCATACAGTCTCTATGCTTGATATTCTGAATCTGGAAAGTACACATGTTTGTCGATTCCTAGCATTTTTGCATGCTTAGTAGGTTATTGGTATATCATGATTTATGATTCAGACCAGTGCATATTATTTAAGGTTATTGATGAGTGTTAGCATCATGTACCATCTTTGCATTATTGCATAATTGGCGATCTCTGAGCTCCCTTGTGGTTGAGACGGATCGTCAGTTATATTAGGATTTACACACACTGCCACTCATGGGTTAGTGGTATTATTAGGAGGTGTGTGTAGTTGTCATGTTAAGGCTCCGATCGACCGCTCACGGGTAGTGGTTCCGCAGCGTAGTAGCAAACAGGGATCCCTCCTCTTTCCCGTGATATGAGGAGAAGAGAGCAGTGCTCCCTCATATGATTTGAGGTAGGACGGGTGTGACCTCCGCCAGCATCATGTCCACTCAATCACTCAGGAGCAGTGACGACATAGTGCGTACAGTTGTCATATCCCTACCCACTCGACCACACCCATGACCGGTGACGGTGGCTGACTGGCGTCAGGGATGACCATGTCATTGCATCATGTGCACGGTTGCATAATTTACATTATTTGTGTTTGCTGCACTTATTTGAGCTATGCGTGCTGCATTTGGATGACATATACATATAGGAGGGATTTACTTTGTTTATGGTGTGACAACCGTTCAGGTTCAGGGGTTTATGATCTACATACCCTCAAGCGAGGGTAGGTATGGATATGTATATTTGCATGTAGTGTACCGATCATGTATCTTGATTTTTCTTTTGAGACTGTATCAGTTTGCTTCTAGACTACTATTGTATAACTTTTTTTATCTCCATACATATCTATCTGGTTATATACCCGTGGAGTCCCTTTGGACTCATAATCGTTTGTTTGTTTTTCCTTTTCAGGATGACGCTGCAAGGAGAGCCCAGTAGTCAGTCCCAGTCCCGGTGATATCGTAATGTCTTTATTTTATTTTCTTTTAGTTATGGTTGGGATGTAATTCAAATTTAGATATGTTGGTATACGTGTCATTTAGTGTTATGGTACTTGTATATATTTTGCATCGTCGGTCTGCCCAGAGAGTATTTTGGGAGTTTGCTTTTACAGTATAAGTGATGATACTCTTTTCGATAGCTATTTATTTCTTTAATTATATTATAGTTTGATCATATATATGTGTGGAGGCCATGAAGACCATATTGTATGTGTATTGGTTTGAGATTATCCATCGTACAGGGGAGGTGCTGTCTGATTTTCGTCGGACATGTAGCCCCTCGGGGCGTGACATGGCGGCACCACCTTAAAGGTTCGACTACCTTTTGACCGGATGTAAAAAGGTCGACCAGTCGACCAACCTTTGGCCGACACTTGGAAGATGGAACCAAGTGGAAGTCTAGCAAATCCTTTGGTTAGGGCTTGATATTGGGTGGCGGCTCTTGAGAGGGGGTGGCGACTCTTGAGAGGAGGCGCACGCCACAACACGAGGAGAAAAATCCTTAGAAAATCTTAATCCTCTTGTTTTACGTAGAAGTATTTATAAATCTTTTCATTAAAACTTGAGGAGTAAGTTATAACTTAAGCCCAAGCCCAAACTTAAACCCACATCATATATGTTCGCTTAATCCACCAACAAGAGGCGTGAACTACAACTAAACATATGTCTCATGAGTAAGCTCAATTTGCCTACAAAAGACATGGTCCATTAGCTTTTCCATCACAACAAATACTTTTTATATTTGTTTTTTATTTGGTCCAACCAAACGTAATCTCTTTCTCTCTTTAGGAATCTTATTCTCAACTGTTACTCTTAAGTCTTTAAGATATCTTATAGTGTGAGTGACCTAATAGTTCCTGATTGTGCTAGTCATTCATAATTAACCATTAATTATAAAACGATCATGAGTAGCACCTAGTAGTACATCATGTTTTCTAATTGATCAAAAAATCATAGTTAATTTCAAAACGTCTTCTGAACCTTTCAACAGTTATAATTATTAGTGTCTTTGTATCTTTCATTTATCTTATACCCACTTAGTTCAGGACATATTCTATGTGTCAGTTCCTACTAGACTAACCACGTCATACCTAATCCAAGTTGTAGTTCCTTGTCCTATGCATTCGAATTACTCAAAAACACATGTTTAAGAAAATCATCCTCTTGACCTGTTTACTTTAGCCAAAGACTCATGAGTAATAATCCTGATAAGAGACTATTTGGTATACGTCTTATTTATAAAAGGAGTGGTGAATCTTTTGTGAGCTATTCAAATTGACTTATACCAAATCAATCCAGATCTAGACCTCCTAGGAGATGTCCTACTAAGATATCAAAATATAAGTCTCCTTAACCAAGATGACTTGAATACCTTAAGTATAAAGAAACTTATACTCGAGCTACAATAAGATTTTAATCAACTTGTAAAGAACCATATAAAATCTCATAGCAGATCACATTCAATGTATTAGTTGCCCATAACTAACATTTGTATGTTAACTCTTAACATCCCAGTGATTCCAGCCAGTGAGGATCGGTTGCTTAGATAAACTAAGGAGTTAAACATATGCAAGGCTCATAGAATTGATGAGGTCCAATCTCATCAATTCATCAACTAGAGAAGGTTTCAATATGTACATAATTACATATGATGAGATATTCATTAATTGTCATCCAATCATATTTTCTCCTATGCTATGCATTGTATTGTGGACTTCATTAATTGAGTTTATGATTAAATTACATACATATAGATATACACTTAAATTAGTGAATTATATTTCTCAAATAATTAAAATTGTCACGCCCCGAGGAGCTGCCCGTTCGATACTGATCGGACTGCCACTCCCTCGACCCGGCAGACAACTCAGAAAACCTAACCTCTACGTTTTCCTCAGCCGATTGTACCGCAGCCTATAGAGCTGAAACAATCGTCTGAAGTAAACGAAAATGAAACATGACGACAAAAACTGCGTACCAGTACGACTTACGACAAAACACAATGCACAAAAGGCCTCCATGGCTCAGAAAAGTATAACTATACCGCCGTATAAAATGACAGAACCGAACACAAAGAAAGCGGCGGAAATGTAAGGTATAAAAATACAGAAAACGGGTACCAACATGTATCACCATCAAATAGAAGAAAAATCTCGAAATCGTCTCGATGAATATGCGAACTGGGATAGGCTGTTGGGCACTCCAGACAATCATCTTGAAATAAAAACAAGGAGTTAACGGGGTGAGTCACAGTACTCAGCGGATATCTCATCATATATGCAGGATAGTTTAAGCTAGCAACAGTGTAATAGACTATCGAAATAACACATGTACAGGCAGTGATAAGTACAACTGAAAGAGGGAATAGAAAATACCATACTAATGTAGCAGAGTCGCCAAAACCAGACATATAGGTCTCCTGTATGTGCATGTCAATCATATGCAGCATCCAAGTATAGCAAGCACAGGTAAGTGCAAAATATGCGTATGCACATCGTGCAATGACATGGTCACCCTACCGTCGGTCAGACATCGTCACCTATGTACGGGAGAAAGCTGAGCAGAGGCCACCCTCCGACGTAGGGTTGTGACTGCCGTCCGTACTCTGCCATCACTGCTCCTGAGCGATCGAGTAGACGGAATGCTACCGGTGTAACACCCCTACTCCATGACTTATCCGGGCGATATCTCTATCAGCCCCAGGCCATGACCTATCCGGGCGATATCTCTATCAGCCCAGGCCATCTCTGGAGGATATCTCTATCTGAATGTTACCCTTAACCCATGTATATAAATGGGGGAGAGACCTCTCCCTCTCATCTCCTAGTATATGGACTACTCAAGGAGGAACCTCTGCCTGCTACCACGCTCCGATTCAATAACCCATGAGTGCATGAGCGGAGCAGCACAGAGCATCCTACCCATACTCCGTCAATCATTAACCCATGAGTGGCCGTATGAGTAGGTCAGTATGGCTGTCGACCTGACTCACCCACAAAGGGGGCCCCTGATCAACAGTGATGCATAGTGCACGATGATTCATGACACTGGTCAACAACATCCACTATCTAGTCCACCTATATCAACATGATATGCAAGGATCGTAGATAATGCACCATAGCCTAAGTCCTAACGGTATAGGTATCACATGTCAGGTCTAGCATAAACAGTATCAGCAAGACAAATATAAGAGATATATTACCATCTATTACTCTATTGCTAAACAAAGCATATTAAACATATATCTATGACTAATCTAAAAGAAGAGTCAGAGGTACCCGCCTCCGATGTAGTAGATAGTATGCGAAGAGAACCCCCCCCCCCCCCCCCCCCCCCGTCTGAAATAATATCCGCCGCAAGTGGAGTCCAAATAGCCAAGTCAATGACCTGTATCAAATGATATAATTTAGCTATCATAACAACTATTAAGTAGTTAAACAAATCCCTAAATCGTATCAGGGTTAACCTAATCACCTTTTTCATCCAATTATATCTAATTAGATGATAGGCACAGATTTTTACAATTGGGTTCAAACTTAGGTTTAGTCCAACCCTAAACAAGATCCAATCCAACCCAACAAACTGATCTGATCCAATTAAGCTAAAGTATCAACAAATGCTCACAGTAACACCTTAATCAACACTGCTCACCAGGTTAGCATCCAAGCCAATCACACAAACCGAATTCATTTGCTAATCAAGAACAAAATAAAAGAAACTACACCCAAAAGCTAATCTGATCAAAGCTCTCGGCAACTCTAACCAGCTCAACCTTAAGATCGCAAACGACATCCAAGAACCATTACAACCCTTCGACCAATCTGATCAAAAACAACAGATCATCCAAATCCAATCAAGAACAGAGGCACATCAAACACGCACAACCAAGATCAGGGACATAAAAATCAAACTACAATCGATCAGGAACCACCCTGTCTAATACCTACCGATAATTCGATCAACCAATCCCTTACATCTCACGACAGAGATGGAAACACCAAGAACAGAATATTTCTATCCTAATCAAATCACGTTTGCATCAAATTCCAAATCTCAGTTCAACTTACCTCTCTGCGTGTGTGCTGGCAGAACATCTCAGCTCCAAAATTACATCAAACGCTCAAGATCCGACTTCCCCCTTTAAGATCGCGCAAGGAGAAAGATGACAAGTACTGGAAACCGAATCACTCAGACCAAGAAGAGAACTGATATTGAAGACCTCGATCAGACCTAATGGGGAAGAGGAAGCCACCCTCTAGTGTCCACACTTCAAACCGAAGCCAGGGAAGAAAACCTTACCTCGATCTGCCCTTGATAGAGAAGAAGAGAATCGAAAACCCCTATCTGTGCTAGATGGAGAAGAAGAGAACCAAAACTGAAGACCTCAATCAGACCTAATGGGGAAGGGGAAGTCACCTCCGGTGTCGCCTGGATACTGCACGAAACCGATCGCCGAAGCTCCGATCACACGAGACACAGAAGGAAGAAGAAAAGGGTCAGGATCAAGCTTTGGGTTCGCGATCCGATTGGCCGCGGAGACAACCCTTAAAAGCCACTTCGTTTTGCGATTTACCCCACTAAGTTCAAACTTTCTCCCAAAAGCCTTAAGTCGCTAAAATTTGTTGGGACCGGTGCATGTTGACATGGATACGGGTTCGTAATTTTAAAAAATAATTACGTGCAGCGGAAGAATTAGTATAAATAATTTCTCAAATTATTTTAACCACGTATCTAGCATGCAACCTTATGATGTGTGGACATGATCATAAATTAAAATTTTACAGAAAGTAAACTAATTTACTCAATACCTCGCGTAACTCGAAGTAAGGGACGAGATCCAACCGTAGCGTCCCTTGGAAGCTCCGCCTCTATTCGCGTCCACGCCGAGTTCTCTTCGGGATGACTTCGCAAAGTCACGAGTTTTGTGCCGACGAACTACTAGATTCTCCAAAGACACAACTAGAATATCAAGAGAGAGATATGGAAACTAACCACCAAGTAACGGAATCAAGATTCTGTGAAGGGAGGAAGGAGACGGACCCGCTTCTTCTTGGTGGTGGCTCACGGCTAGGGAAGGTGGCGCCGACCCTAGAGGGAGAAGGTGGCGCCAACCCTAGAGAGAGAAGGTGTGTCAGCCCTAGAGAGAGAAGGGGCGCCGACCCTAGAGAGAGAGAGAATAAGGAGAGAGTGAGAGAGAGCTTCTTAATCTCTTGATTAATTAGAATTCAAGGCTTGCCTTTGGTTCCTTTATATAGTAGCCTCTCCATTGCCAAGTCTCCCTTTTAACGGAATTAACGGAATAAATTTTCATAAGAAATTTATCTTCATAAATTTTCTTATGAATTATTCCGTTATGCCAGTTTTATTATAACTAACTTAATAATAAACAAATACATCTCTCCTTTTAATTATGGAATAAAATTTGTATAAATTTTCTTATCATGGAAAAATCAATTTATAATTGATTTTATAAATTAAAATTAAATCAATTCATGGTTCATTTTAATTTCCATAAAAGAATAAATTTCTATAATTTTCTTTATATAAATTTCTTTATATAATCTCTTTATATAAATTAATTTATTTATCCATAATTTTATAAAACAAATCGCGCTTGATTTATTTTATAATTTAAACCAAATTAATTAGTTTCTCTCCTTGTGGTGGCCGGCCAAACTGTTGAAAACCCAAATTTTAAAGGGGCTTAGTTGTAAATTTTAAAGGGCCTAATTGTAATTTTCCAAACTTGCTGGGTTTATTTGCAAATTGTCAAAATCAGTTATAAAACTCCTAAAAACTCTTCCCGTGCCCTGAACTCACCCAAACCGCCCTTCAGTTCTGCCGACGCCACAGCCGCGCACACCGCAGCCCTAGCCGTCGTCGATTTCCCCTGCGCGAAACCGAAGCAGAGCGCCGTCGCCTGCAAGCCCTAGCCTCTCCTTCTCCTGCTGTCTTCTCCGGCGCGCACACCCAGCCGACGCTGACTCTCTCGCGCCGCAAGCGTTCGGTCGTTTTCACTGCCGGCAATCCTTGTCCGACGAGCGAAACCGACGAACTTCCTCCCTTGGCCGCCACCGGAAAACAACAACCACCATTTGATCTCGCCGCCCCCAATTTCTTGCGCCGACCATCATTAAGGTAAAGATTTGTTTGTATAGCGTCTCTCTTAGTTGAATTGAACATGGATTGAGGATTGAGGTTGATCAGTGGTTGATTCAGGAAGTCTTATGGGCCGTTGTGGAAGAGGGGGCAAAAGCTGTGAATTTGCTTGATTATATAGCGCGCACCTTATTATCAGTTGGTAAGCAAGTCTTTAAATTTGGTCTAAAACTTTCAAGTAGCAAATGATTGTATGAACAAGGCTCTGTAGTTGGATTTTGCTATGCTCTGCTTCTAGAGATCGTTTTGGGTGTAGTAAGTCTCTGTTTAATAATGGTTTGGATTTCCTGTCATGGCTGATTAAAGAATAGAGATGTGTTGGAATAGTTTGGATTTAGTGTTATTATAGAAAATCGTTTTGGCGCTTGAGTTTTGGGCTATTAGTGGATTAGGTTAACTGTTAATGTTTGTTTTGGAATTAGTTTCCGTTCAGTTGGATTATGATTAGGGTTTAAGTCTAATGTAGTTTGGTAGTTAATTTAGTCATTTTAATAATTGTATAGATAGCTAATTTAGTCCTTGATACAGGACTTTGAATCAGACTTGGTTGGTGATCGTGGAAGGTCCTCTTCGTTTACAAACTTCTATAAAAGGCGGGTACTTCTCCTTTGTACTCGAGTAGTTCTTTTACCTTAAAGCATGGCTAGTTTATGTCTTATAGATTGCTTGACCTTGTTCTTTGTCGTTATTTAAAACATCGCCATTGAGACTTATTCTTCGTTGATCTTTGAGTATTCCTAAATTCGCATATGTACAGTCCTCGGTTGGTTTTCTGTTCTATAAAGTACCGCTTGTACGCGAGTACTTAGAAGTCCATTAAACACAGATAGATTTATTTAGCATTAGAAATACCCTACCTAGTAGTGTAGGTGCATAATCGTTGGTTTTTGGTTTCTGGTTGGTTGTATTGATGCATGTTTTACTTGTTGAATTTTTATTGCATCGTGGTTTCTCCGGTTGTTCGTGCATCGTATATCATGCACCATACTTGCATACTAACGACTGTTAGTCTTACATTTAGTTAAGCCGTCGTTAGTCATATTGTTGCTCGATTCACTCAACCACTTGTTATCGTGGTAGTTATTAGAGTGCGAGTGTTTGTCCTGTTATGTCTAACAGTGACACCCTCACCCTTATTTTTAGAGGGATGAGTTGTTGGTGGCTCACCCTCACCGTTATTTGTTTTTGAGGGATATTTTGTAGCTGTGATAGCTCCCCCTAGGTATAGGGGTCTGGAGTGTAGACTCCCCAGCATCCTGTCCACTCAACCACGCCTTATGAGGTATTTATTGTTGTATGTGATATTATTATTGTTGTTGGAGTGGTACAGTTGTCACAGCCCTACCCACTCGGTCACACAGATGGGATGTGTTGACGGCTTGACTGGCGTCAGGGGTGACACATGTCATTGCATCATGTGCATACATATTTCTTTTTTGCATTTGCTGTGTTTGATGCACTTATATGAGCTATGATTGTTGCATATGTTTGACATGCAGTATATCTTGATATTATTGTTGTTGAGTTGTTCTATACCTGCTTAGTCGTTATTCGGTTTATACCATGTCGTATTATTTTGGTTATGCATGATTTGGTAAATCTGATATTTCTTATGTACTGTACCTTTGATTCTCTACTTCGTTATCTTATTTATGGCATGCTTATTGTCTACTCATATACCCGCAGAGTCCGCCCGGACTCACCACCCCTGCTTTCCTTTTTGTTATTTCAGATAGCAGGTAGCGGTATTGCTTGGAGTCAGGAGATGATCCAGTTGCCAGTCCCTCAATCCTTCAGTTTCACCGGTTGATTTTGGTTTGGAATTGTTTCAGAGTTAGTTCTCCGTAGTTTTCGTGTTTTCCGCATTTTATATTATTTCTGGTATGGTCTTGATAAAATAAAAAGAACGTGATGTAGAGCTGCTGGTTAGTGTTTTAGTCATGTCTTATTGGTCGGGTTTATTCGTTGGGAAGTTTTTTATTAAGTTGTGTTTTCTTTTATGCCTAAGGTGGCTGAGCCACCCATTAAATTATTTTAAACTGCGTGGTTGTGTGTCTTTTATATATTGTTGTGATGCTAGCTGCATGTGGCTAAGCTATATATGTGAGATAGTATGTATTTTTGCCCCATATTGTCCGCCGTACAGGGGAGATGCTGCCCGATTTTCGAGGAAGCATATACCTCTGGGGGCGTGACACAAACCAAAGAGGGTGGGCACCCTCTTTGGCCGGCCACACCAAGCCAAATCCATCGCGAATTAAACTCATTTAATTCGCCCGATAAGCCTTCAAAAGACTTAGCCATTTTAAGCTTCCCATGCGCCTCTGATAAATTCAGATTCGACTAATTTCTCTTGATTGGAAAATCTAATTTTCAACTCATTTTAAATCCCTTGGATTACTCGTAGTGCGTGTGACTAAATAGGCTTTCGATTTATGTTGGCCGTCTATAATCATCCAATTATAGAACGATCATGAGTGTCACCTAGTAGTACATCATGACCCCAATTAATCGAAAGATCAACGGTTGACCTCAGAAATTATTCTGAAACCCTTCAGCAGCTCTAATGAGTCGTGCCTCATTCCCTTCACCATCTTATACCCACTTGGTTCAGGACACGGTCTATGTGTGTCAGTCCCCACTAGGCTGACTACGTCACACCTAGCCCAAGTAATGTTCTCTCGTCCTTTGGATTTCTAATTACTCTCATGTTTTTAGAGACTCATACTCTAAACATGTCATGCTCTGGCCAGAGGCTTGAGTAACAATCCGACGATAGGCCTTGGGTATACATCTCCTCGCAAGGAGTGGTGAATCCTTTGTAGGCTGTTCAAACATCTTCGTGTTAGGATCGATACGCCTTGCTAGAGGGGGTGAATAGCAAATCTCGCTTATTCTTCCTACGTTGTTAGTATGCGCAGCGGAAACAATAATAAAAACAATAAAAACAAAGAACAACGCTAACAAAAGATTTATTGGTATCCACCCCGGCGGGTGACTAATCCAACAATCCGTCGGTGAATCACTCCCCGGATAACCTCCGGCTAGCCCTCGTCGCTCCTTGTGGGTGGAGAAACCTCGCCACAACACCTCGGACACTATCTGGGCACAAAAGACTACTAACACGCTTACCCAAGCGAGTTTCGTCAAGAAACCCCAGCCCGATCGAGTCCCCTTTAAATAGACTCGGGCTGGAAATCACGCCACCAGTCGACTGCCCCTGGTGCCACTTAAAATCCGACCGTTACACCCAACGTTCGACTTTTCGTGGCTTCCAGGCAACTGCAGTCGACTGCTCCCAGGGCAGTCGACTGCCCAGTCGACTGCCCCAACTGGCAGTCGACTGCCAATCGACCAGAACCCTTCTGTGGGTTCTGGCAGTCGACTGCCCAACCTGGCAGTCGACTGCCCTGTCTACCAACCTAGGGTTTTGCCTCCCCGAGTACATTCCACTCAGCACTCGACCCCTAGGACTTCCCGAGTACATTCACACAGCACTCGTCCTCACGACTCGACTGACTCCTCTTCCGCAGCCTCGACTGTTGCCTTCGCGCCCTCTTCATCTTCGGCCCTCGTCCCTCGGATGCGCACGCAAGCCTCCAGCTTGCATCCATGCCACCCTTCACGTACGCCTCGAAGTCCGCGCCCATCAGCTCATCGTCCCTGCACTCCAAGGTCCCTCAGATGCGCACACAAGCCTCCAGCTTGCCTCCATGCCATCCTTCACCGTACTGAGGCCGTCCAGTCAAGTCCATATGCGTACCTGTACAACCTGCACACTCAACATACGCATATCAAATACACAAGGGTAAACCTAACTTAAACCCTTTGCCCAAACATCAAAACCCATGGTCACACCGGACCATCTTAGGGCCGATTGCTCCAACAATCTCCCCCTTTTTGATGTTTGGCAATCCGTTTAAGTTAGGGAAAGCAAGATAGTAGTCAATAGCAAAAAACCATGCTAAATAAATGCATATGCAATGCAAAATGGATCCTATCCCAAGGCATCCTACACCTAACCCTCCGAGTTAGGAATTTACACCTAGCCCTCCAAGCTAGGAATTTCCCACCTAACCCTCCAAGTTAGGATTTTCCAACCAAATCGGGCTTTTTAAAACTTCTCCCAAGCTCCCCCTGCATTGGACTTACAAAGGCTTTTTAAGAACCTGTCCAAGGTTCCCCTTACGCCAAGAAGGGAGCAACCATGCTCCCCCCTCTAAACTTAGCTCCCCCTAAACCTAGGGTTTCCTAGCAAAGGTATTGGTTTCCCACTTAAACCAAATTTCTCCCCCTTTGCCATACATCAAAAAGACCCAATAATTACCCAATTTTGGTTCTTAACATCCCCAATGATCCTAAACATAGTGTACTAAACCCCCATACACTTGTTCCTTGTCATTTGGATCTAAGTCAGCTGCTGATACCCAATCAGCCCTACAGTCGACTGCCCCAGGCAGTCGACTGATACTCTGATATCAGTTTTTCTGGCTAATTCAGAAACGCGCCAGAAATTCCACAAATCTCCAAAAATTCCCAAATTTGTGGAGAACTTGTGGTACCCATACCTACTTGGGAAAAATACATCACCCATGTATCTATCACCATTCCCAAGTTGGCACAAAACCCAAAAATTTCAAATGAAAATTAAGCACTTAGGAGGCAACCTCCCCCTTTACCATGCCTTCTCCCAATTTTCATTTTTCCCAGGCTAAGTTCTACCCAGCTTAACCTCCTAGACACCACGTTGAGTCATACACAACCCAACACCCGAGTTCTCCCCCCCTTTGACACTCATATAGCATTGCCCGAGGCAATCTTTCCCTAAGTTCCAAAAAGAACTCAACAAAAGTCTAAAAACTCTAAAGTTTGCAAGCACACTTGCTAGGATATACCCTATCTTAGAAAAATATGATATCATGAAAATATCAAGTGTGCTTGACTTTTGGTACACATTTAAGTTTCTTAAGGATTTTGCATTAAGTATCAACTCTCAAATTCATTTCTAATTCCATGTGTTTGTCAAACCTACCCATCATAATTCGACACATGGAATTGTCCTCAATGTCCCCTGTTTAACCTCTAAATCTTAGATACCTAGGGAACCTTATCAATCCTTCTTGATTTTCATAAACTCCAATAAATTCTTATCAAATCATGGGATAACACTTTATACAAAGAATATGAAATCATAAACATCAACTTTAATCCAAAATCATATCCCATAATTCAAATTTGCACTCTCTTATTGACCAAACTGCCCCTTTTGCAATTTCTCACAGACCAGTCGACTGCCCATATGGCAGTCGACTCTCAAATCGAACAGAGATCCCGGTCGACCTCCCAGTCGACCCCCAGTCGCCTGCCACCAGTCGACTGGTATCTGAGCCAGTCGACTGGTGGCTGAATTTCAACCCTCTTTGGTGAATTTCAGAAATGTCGTAGAAATTCCAGAAAATTCGAAAAATCTTGAAATTTTGCGAGGATATTTGTAATTCTATATTCACTTGGGAAAAATACGTTTCCAAATAAATGTACTCCGGATCCCAAGATTGGCACAAAACTCTACTTCTTCCAAAGTGTATCAAATAACCTCATCCTAGAAGTTCTAATTCTCACTTCTCTTCAATGCATTCTCTTCTCCTTGATCATAACTCATTTTTATTATAGAGTTACATGGTATTCCACTATTAAACCTCAATTTTGTCAATTATAGCCCTATTTTCACCTTTTCTCCCTAAAATTCACCTTTTGATGTGCCAAAATCTAGGATTAAGACTTACCCAAGTCTTCCAATCCTTTTTGGCACATTTCACCTAATTTCCTAAGGGAGAACCTTTTGAGATCCATCTACCATGGACCCCAAAGGCTCCTAGAGCTCCCCCTTGAGCTCTGAGCCCTAGCCACCTTCCTAGGTGACTCCATCCACACTAGGTCACACCGGTGTGCCACCGATGACTCTTGGCCTACAAAATTGACCTTTTTAACCTTGGACACCTTGTCCTTGGTTAGGTCACTCTCTTTACCCTTGGATGGCATCCCCTTGCCACCCTTGGACCTTCCCTCCTTACTAAGATTGTATGTTTTCCCAACATACTTCTTTCCATTGCCCTTGGAGGTCTTAGATCGGTACCCCAATCCCGATCTATCATAGTTGGGTTTGATGCTACCCAACACCATGTCTAAGCCCTTAGACCCAACCGTGAATCTTTCTAGGGCTTTTTCTAATGCATCAAGCCTTACCCTCAAGGCTTGATTTTCCCTCTCTAGACCTTTAATTTTGGAGTCCATATGTCCACTTTGGACATCCCTAGAACTACCCATTTTCTTAGGCACATTCTTTCCCTTCTTGGGATTAGTGCCATGATCTTTAGATACAAAGTCCTAGATTTACTATGATGCATGCTTTTCTTAGAGTATTGATCTACCTTGTTATCTTAGTCCTATCATTATACTTAAATCCAATGTTATGTACCATTAAGTAATTTTCATGAAATCTAGCATGCATGGATGAATGATTTGTATTATTTTTGGCATGTAAGAGAGAACTTGAAATTGAATTTCTTTTTAAACTAGGGTTAGAAAATACCTCCCTTACCCTTGTAGTCCTTCTTTGTTGTGAGTTTTGCTTTCTTCTCTCTTCTTTCTCCCATCTTCTTAGATGCTCCATTTTCTTGAGCTTTCCACTCATTGGGCATCTTGTGTGGTAGTGTCCTAGATCTCCACACGTGAAGCATCTAATTTTCTTCTTTTTCTTTTCTTGGGCTTCTCCATTCCTACAATTTATGTTAGATTTACATTGAATGGAATTAGGTTTAGATTTTACCTCCATTTTACCTTTCGGGCACTTATCCTTGTAATGCCCCTTTTCGTTGCACCCAAAGCATACAATGTGGTCTTTAGTCCTTGCTTTGGTGGAGGTTGAGGCTTGGTTGACTTCCTCTTCACCCTTGGATGAAGTGGAGACTTCCTCTTGATCATGTGTAGGTGAGGGTCTCTCCTCCCCCTCAATCCTTGAGGTGGTGACCTCTTCTTCTTCTTCTCTTGAGGAGGTCGATGATCTTTCACTTAGCTCCTCCTCCTCACTTGAAGAAGTTGACACTTCTTCCTCCTCGTGAGCTATTGAGCCCATTTCTTTGGGCTCTTCCACCACTTGACCTTGTGTAGGGTTTTTATGAAATTCCACCAACTTGGTCCATAATTCATGTGCATTCTTATAATTCCCTACAACACTCAAAATATTGTTAGGCAAAAGATTTATTAATATACTTATTACCTTCTCATTTGCCTTTGATTGCGCTTGTTGTTCTTGAGTCCAATATCTTGGGCGGAGCTTCTTCCCATGCTTATCTCTCGGAACTTCAAATGGATGTGTTAGTGCAATCATTAAATCTCAATCCATATTAAACCATACCTCTATTCGCATCCTCCAATAATCAAAACTTTCTCGATCGTAAGGAGGTGGAATGTTGATGTCGTCCCCTAAGCGCTCTTCACGCGCCATCTTCTCTAGCCTTTTGCTCTCTCGGCGGTTAGTCCAATCGAGAGCGGTCCTTCGCTCTGATACCAATTGTTAGGATCGATACGCCTTGCTAGAGGGGGGTGAATAGCAAATCTCGGCTTGTTCTTCCTACGTTGTTAGTATGCGCAGCGGAAACAATAATAATAAACAATAAAAACAAAGGAACAACGCTAACAAACCGATTTAGTTGGTATCCACCCCGGCCGGGTGACTAATCCAACAATCCGTCGGTGGATCACTCCCCGGATAACCTCCGGCTAGCCCTCGTCGCTCCTTGTGGGTGGAGAAACCTCGCCACAACACCTCGGACACTATCTGGGCACAAAAGACTACTAACACGCTTTACCCAAGCGAGTTTCGTCAAGAAACCCCAGCCCGATCGAGTCCCTCTTTAAATAGACTCGGGCTGGAAATCACGCCACCAGTCGACTGCCCCCAGGGCAGTCAACTGGTGCCACTTAAAATCCGACCGTTACACCCAACGTTCGACTTTTCGTGGCTTCCAGGCAACTGGCAGTCGACTGCTCCCAGTCGACTGCCCCAACTGGCAGTCGACTGCCAATCGACCAGAACCCTTCTGTGGGTTCTGGCAGTCGACTGCCCAACCTGGCAGTCGACTGCCCTGTCTACCAACCTAGGGTTTTGCCTCCCCGAGTACATTCCACTCAGCACTCGACCCCTAGGACTTCCCGAGTACATTCACACAGCACTCGTCCTCACGACTCGACTGACTCCTCTTCCGCAGCCTCGACTGTTGCCTTCGCGCCCTCTTCATCTTCGGCCCTCGTCCCTCGTCCCTCGGATGCGCACGCAAGCCTCCAGCTTGCATCCATGCCACCCTTCACGTACGCCTCGAAGTCCGCGCCCATCAGCTCATCGTCCCTGCACTCCAAGGTCCCTCAGATGCGCACACAAGCCTCCAGCTTGCCTCCATGCCATCCTTCACCGTACTGAGGCCGTCCAGTCAAGTCCATATGCGTACCTGTACAACCTGCACACTCAACATACGCATATCAAATACACAAGGGTAAACCTAACTTAAACCCTTTGCCCAAACATCAAAACCCATGGTCACACCGGACCCAGGGTCTCAACAGAATTGACAGTGTCCGTATTTATCAATTCATCGACTAGGGATATTTTCAATACTTCACAATTGCACATGTAGAGATAATCACTAGTTGTGATTCCATCACAAATTCTCTCATGCTGTGAATTGTATTGTGGACATTCAGTAAATGAGTTTAAGATCCCAATCAAATACACAAACATGTATACTCAAATAGTGAATTTTCATTTATTAAAGTAAATGATTACAATCATAAGGCGATTGCCTTAGGACACTTCTCTCATATTACTAACAAACTCCCACTTGGCCTAATGCCAATCGCTACGGTATCCAATACCACAGGCTCTAACATGACCCTCAAACTTACTTTGAGGCAAGGCCTTAGTTAAAGGATCCGCTAAATTTCTTTCAGTGGGAATTTTCTCAATTTGTATATCATTCCTACTTATAATTTCTCTGATCAGATGATAGCGGCGAAGCACGTGTTTGGATCGCTAATGAGACCTTGGTTCCTTTGCTTGTGCAATAGCTCCATTGTTGTCGCAGTAAACCGGCACTGCTTCATCAATGGTTGGAACCACACCAAGTTCGGAGACAAACTTCTTGATCCAGACTGCTTCCTTTGCTGCTTCCGAAGCTGCGATATATTTCTCTTCCGTGGTAGAATCCGCTACGGTGTCTTGTTTGAAACTCTTCCAACTTATTGTGCCTCCATTCAAAGTAAATACGTATCCAGACTGAGATTTGGAATCATCCTTATCTGTCTGGAAACTGGCATCTGTATACCCACGTATCACCATATCTCCTTCTCCATATATTAGGAACACATCCTTAGTCCTTCTTAAGTACTTAAGGATTGTCTTGACAGCCGCCCAATGATCCATTCCTGGATCAGACTGGTATCTGCTCGTGACACTCAGAGCATACGATACATCGAGCCTAGTACATAACATAGCATACATGATAGATCCTATCGCGGATGCATAAGGAATCTTATTCATGCAAATCCTCTCGTCTTGTGTGCGCGGACACATAGACTTTGAAAGGTTGATCCCATGCCTGATGGGAAGGTAACCTTTCTTGGATTCCGACATGCTAAACCTTTTTAGCACTCGGTCTATATATGTAGACTGCGAAAGACCAAGCAACCGTTTTGATCTATCTCTATAGATTCTAATCCCAAGGATATAGGTTGCTTCTCCCAGGTCTTTCATGGAGAAAGTTTTGGACAACCAAATTTTAACTGTCTGTAAGACTGATATATCGTTTCCTATAAGTAATATGTCATCGACATATAATACTAGGAATACGACTGCACTCCCACTAACCTTCTTATACACACAAGGTTCGTCAGGATTTTGTGAGAAATCAAACTCTTTGATTGTCTCATCAAAACGGATGTTCCAGCTCCTGGATGCTTGCTTCAGTCCATATATGGATCGTCGAAGCTTGCATACTTTGGTTTTATCAACCGATGTGAAACCTTCAGGTTGTATCATGTATACATCCTCAAGCAGATTTCCATTAAGGAAAGCTGTTTTCATATCCATTTGTCATATCTCATAATCATAATGAGCTGCTATGGCTAGGAGCATCCGAATGGATTTAAGCATAGCTACTGGCGAATAGGTTTCGTCATAATCAATTCCTTGTTTCTGACGATATCCTTTTGCCACTAATCTAGTCTTAAAGGTAACAACATTACTTTCCATGTCGGTTTTCTTCTTGAAAACCCACTTGCACCCTATGGGCTTAATCCCTTCAGGTGGGTTAACCAAGTCCCATACTTGGTTTTTGTACATAGAATCCATTTCCGACTTCATGGCTTCAAGCCATTTGTCCCTTTCTGAACTTTTCAGAACATCTTCATAACTGATAGGTTCGTCATCGCTTATGAGTAACGCGTCGTTCGATTCACTTATGAGAAATCCGTATCTCTCTGGAATATTGCGTGTCCTATCAGACCTACGAAGAGGTGGTGTTGTTTTAGGTTCAACTGATAGCTCATCTTTATGAGTTATTGGTTGTGGGTCTAGACTAGGTGTCTCTGTAATGTCTATTGGAGTTTCTTGAACTTCATCAAATTCAATGTCACTCCCACTGTTTTCTTGTAAAAGAAATTCTTTTTCCAGAAATACAGCATGCCTTGAAACAAACACCTTTTGTTCCAAGGGATGATAGAATTGGTAACCCTTTGTTTCCTTAGGGTATCCAATAAATAGACATTTATCAGACTTAGCATCCAATTTGTCTGATACAGTCCGCTTCACATAAGCAGGACAACCCCATATCTTAAGGTGAGTTAAGTGAGGTTTCTTACCATTCCATGTCTCATATGGAGTAGTAGAGACTACCTTGGTCGGGACTCTGTTTAGCAAGTAAACAGCTGTCTTAAGTGCATAGCCCTAAAAGGATTTTGGAAGAGTTGCATGATTCATCATAGATCTAACCATGTCCATCAAGGTTCGATTGCGCCTCTCAGATACACCATTATACTGTGGTGTATATGGCGGAGTCCATTGGGACAATATCCCATTGTCCCTAAGATAATCTTGAACTCTTGACTTAAGTATTCACCACCCCGATCGGATCGAAGTATCTTAATACTTTTGCCAAGTTGTTTCTCTACTTCATTTCTGAACTCTTTGAATTTCTCAAAAGCTTCAGATTTGTGTTTCATCAAGAACACATACCCGAATCGTGAGTGATCATCGATAAAGGTAATGAAGTAGCTATAGCCTCCTTGTGCAAGAGTCGACATTGGTCCACATACATCAGTATGTATTAGACCAAGCAATTCTCCCACTGGATTACCTTTTCCGGAAAAGGATAATTTGGTCATCTTGCCTTTTAAGCATGATTCGTATGTATCAAATGAACCGGGTTCAAATGATTCCAGAATTCCACATCGGTGTAATTTGGTCATGCGTTTCTTACTTACATGGCCAAGACGACAATGCCACGTATAGGAGTCTATTCGATTATCTATTCGAGCACGTTTGTTGCTTTCTTCGATATTGAAAACGTCATCGGATAAATCTAACGTGTAGATACCATTGCACAAAGTTACGGTCCCATAAAGAACATCATTTAAAGTTATGTAACAACAATTGTTACTAAAAGTTAAATGATAACCCTTTTCATTCAAGCATGAAATAGATACAATGTTCTTTATTAACGAAGGAACAAAATAACAATTATCCAATTCTAAGACAAGTCAGTAGGGAGCTTTAACAAATATGTTCCGATGGCAACATCAGCAATCTTTGCTCCATTTTCAACTCGCAAATTCGCTTCTCCCTTGACGAGTCTTCTTCTATTCCTTAGCCCTTGTATGTCATTACATATATGTGAGCTACACCCAGTATCAAGTACCCAGGTGTACGAGAAAATAGAGTGGCATTCAATAACGAAGATGCCCATACGACATCACCAAGAACTCATAATGTCCATAACGGGTGCGGAATGCCGTCTTCTGAATGTCCGAATCTCTGACTCTCAGCTGATGATAACCAGATCGCAAATCTATCTTGAAGTACACAGATGTACCCCTCAGCTGATTAAACAGATCATCAATACGTGGCAGCGGATACTTGTTCCTAACAGTGACTGAATTAAGTTGTCTGTAGTCAATGCAAAGTCGCATGGAACCGTCCTTTTTCTTCATAAAAAGAAACGGAGAACCCCATGGGGAAGCACTCGGTCGGATAAATCCACGATCGAGTAACTCCTGGAGTTGGACCTTCAGCTCATCCAACTCTCACGGTGCCATCCGATATGGTGCCTTTGATGCCGGCGCAGTCCCCGGTATCAACTCAATGGCAAACTCGACCTCCCTCCGGGGAGGTAAGCCCAGCAACTCGTCTGGAAACACATCCGGAAAATCCCTGACCACTGGAACGTTGGAGATCTGAGGAGTACTACCATCTGATGTATTGAGTAATTATACCAGAAATCCCTGACAACCCTGCGTAATAAGTCTCTGCGCCTGAAGTGCAGAGATAACTGTTATGTCATCATCCCGGATGCTAAGGAAATCCCACGAGGGTTGGTCTGGAGGTCGGAAAGTGACCACCCTCGAATGATAATCCACGGTGGCATGCGATGCCGTGAGCCAGTCCATGCCCAAGATGATGTCGAACTCTATCATATCCAGCACAGACAGGTCCACGGTAAGAGTGACCCTCCCAAAGTCCAAGGGACACCCTCTAACCTCCTGGGTTACCTCCAGAACATCTCCTGAAGGTAAGGACACTGATAGCAGCTGCGCCCTAAGGGTCGGCAACCTGCAGATCTTGCTCAAGAATACCCGTGATATAAAAGAATACGAACTACCAGTATCAATGAGCAACTCTGCGATAAATGCGTAAAGCAAAACTATACCTCGAAAAACGGATCCATCCGCTCGATGGGCCTCCTCTCGAGTGACAGCATAAACTCGACCCGACTCTGGCAGAGGTGGAGGTGGGGGTAATGCCTGTACAGTAGGCACTGAAGGTAGTTGAGGTACCGGTGCTCCAGAAATCTGAGGCTGCTGGTAGACAGGTAGCTGATACCCGGTATACAGCTGCTGACGAGGCTGTAAAATAAGGCTGAAATGGAGGCTGGGATACCACAGATGACGATGCAGCCTCCTGACCCTGACCAAATAAGCAGTAGAGCTGGATCGGTGGAGGAGCAGTCTGCTGCTGTCGTGAAGAAGTCTGGGCCTTCCGGCCTCCTCGCTGGGCCCTCGACTGGCCAGAAGATCCTCCCCCAGATTAGCCTCCCGTACCCGCCTCCTGTGCCCTCTGAGGGCAGTCGCGTCTCCGATGGCCAGGCTATTTACAATGAAAGCAAACAGTCTGTCCCATGGTACAACTCGACCTACCGTGCTCCTTGGATCCACACCAAGTGCACTTATAAGACATATGGTACCTCGGTCGGTCCTGTCGAGAGGATTGGGTAGATCCTGATGTGGACATCCCGCTTTCTGAGGTCGAGAAGCGGCCCCAGAAACATCCTATGTTGACTGCTCCTGTCTACCTCGCTTCTGCGAGGACTGAGTCTGAGAAGTCTGTGATGTCTTCTTCTCCTTCTTCCTCTCAGCTGATAGCCTCTGCTGCATCGCCTCAACATGTAAGGCGCGGTCCAACGCCTGTCCGTAGGAGGTCAGATCCCAGGGAGACATCCGAGACTGGATGTAGGGAGCCAAACCTTTAAGAATATGGGTCATCCTCTCGAGATCTCCGGGAAACATCTGAGGACAACTCTCGGGCAATCGGTGGAACTCTGCATCATAATCAGCCACTGACTGCTCTCCCTGACGAATCTCCAGAAACTCCTGCCATCGAGTCAACTGCTGAGCGGCTGGGAAGTACTATGTGGTGAAGGCCTGGTGGAATCTCTCCCAGGTGATCAGCTGAGTGCCCGTAACCGATCGTTGAGTAATCCACCATGTCTCGGCTCGGTCGCGCAGATGATACGCTGCGAGCTCAACCTGCTCCAGATCTGTACACTCTAGGTATGGAAACGTCCTCTCCAACGTATCCAGCCAAGAGTGAGCCACGGTTGTATCGGCGGCTCCATAGAACAGGGTAAGACGACCCTTAGCCGCCTGTGCTAACGCTGGAATCCGAGCCACAGATCAGCTCGGAATAGTAGTAGCAATAGGTGATGCTGGGGGTACTGTAGAGTCTCCAGATGGTACCGTCGGTCCCGGCGGCTATATATCTGTCGGCTGCGTAGTCTGAGGCTCTGACTGAACAGGGGTAGATGATGGTGGAGCGGATGGGGCAGCCTATGTTTGAAACATTTGAAGCGTCTGCTGCATCATCTGTTGCTGCTGCACCATCTGCTGCATCATCTGCCGCATCATCAATGATGCAGCATCCGGAGGTACCGCAGAAGGCGGCCCTGGGACTTATGCTGTCGTGGGGCCTACCGGAGTTACCACCCGTACTGCAGACAAAAATGACGACGGTATCCGTGGGGACTGAGACCTCTGACCATCACGAGTCTCGGAAGAAGATCGTCCTCGGCCACGAAACCTTGTTCGTGTCTGTCTCACGGGAACCTCCTCCGTCCCAGTCATCGTCGCTCGCTGAAACACTCTAGTCTTCCTACGCGGGGGTTGACCCGGCCCACTAGGTCGACGAGGGGGAGTCAACTCAATGCGACGCGGCATACCTGTAGAGATACGCCATTTATTATTATTTGCCTAAAAAAAGTCTAGAATCAAACACAAAACCTGCAGCAGAATGTAAGATCGTCGCCTGGAGTTGTCTTATCGCTGCCATGTCCCAATCACGTCCAACGAGAAAATGACTCCGACACAAAATCCAAAAACACCCACAAGACCACAAGGTATCTCGAGAACCTCGCTCTGATACCAAATAAATTGTCACGCCCCAAGGAGCTGCCCGTCCGATACTGATTAGACCGCCACTCCCTCGACTGTCGAACAATTCGAAACCCTAACCTCAACGACTATCTCAGCCGACTGTACCGTAGCCTATAGGGCTAGAACAACCGTCAGAAATAAACGAAAATGAAAACGACGACAAAAACTGCGTACCGGTACGACTCACTTGGCTACCAGGAATATTCATAAACTCTAGTACTTAACCTGGAGGTCTAGAGTTCGAATCCTGGGAAAGGCAAAAATCCACTGGCTAGGGGTGGGAAGTTCTTGTGAGTAACGACGGTCGACGATCGACGACCAAAGGGGCAAGGTTGTTGGGCCGCCAAAAATAGAATTTTGCCGCCCAAGGGGCCGAGGGCTCGGGTCGACAGGCCGGGTCGTTACATACTCAACAGTAGCTCTGCTAGGATTATGAACAGTAGTTGTGCTACTATACAAGTAAATGCTATAACGTATAGCAGTTGCTCAACAGTAGCTCTGCTAAGATTACAAACAGTAGTTGTGTTAAAAATTGAAATTATCGAAGACTGAAAAATTAACTAAATTGAAAGATGAAGTTAAAGCAACAGTTAAATCCTCTAAAAATTATTGACAAAGATTGGACATGTTATTTCAAATTGTTGTGTTTATAAGTTTGGTTAGATTCTGTTTTGGCTTACACACTTTGAACATGGTAAGATTTCTATATATTACATTTCATTCAAGTTGTCATTGTTTTTATTCTAGAATTATAGTTTGATATATTTTAGTTTGTCGAGTATAACTACAAATAGAAATCGAAAGTATATTCCATGTTTAGCAACTAATTGATAGTAGCTGTTATAAGGTGAAAGCGACAGTAGTTGTTGCTACACGTTGTAGCAGCTAGTTGATAGTAGTTGCTACAATGTGAAAGCGACAGTGGCTGCTACTACAACATGAAAGCAACAGTAGCTCTGCTACTACACGGTGTAGTAGTTACTATATACAGTTACTTGTATAGTAACTGCTACCTATTGTAATAACTTTGTAGAGTAACTGTTACACATTATAGCAATTACTTGTATAGTAGCTGCTTCAACATTAATTAAGGCAGTGTTTGGAAGAACTT
Organism: Boesenbergia rotunda; assembly: GCA_024364735.1. Lineage (NCBI taxonomy): Eukaryota > Viridiplantae > Streptophyta > Magnoliopsida > Zingiberales > Zingiberaceae > Boesenbergia > Boesenbergia rotunda. The sequence goes on along the minus strand of JAGFNQ010007805.1, from coordinate 6,730 downwards.
TTGCTTCTTGAAAAGTGATTCTTGTAGAGATTATCTTGAAGTCAGTGAGAAGCTAAAAGCTGATACAAGGTAAAATTTGAGTGTTTGGTGAATAATTGCTTCCAAGTTTAATTTTTAGTTAAATGACAACAATATCCTTAAACTATATAAATTATTTTTTTTAATTATCTAAATATAATTTTGATACACCATCAATAATGTTTTATATATTTATTATTATATTTTGAATATTATATCAAAATTAATTTTTTTAATAATATATATGTTTAAAAAATATATAATTAATAAAAATAAAAATATAAAAAAATGACAAATTTATATAAATTTATTTAAAAAATTATGAATATATAAATTATATGAAAATATAAAATTTTATTTAAAACTATGGTGGCAATTATGTAAAATGATAAATTATTAAGGGTATAAATGTCTACTTTTAATTCTAGACCATAAGCAAAAAAGCAGAAGTAGAAAAAAGTATCAAATTCTTGCTTCCAGTTTTTGGCTAAAAGTTATAGAAGTTAAAGCAGATTCTGGTATTCACAAACACTTAAAAGTGCTTCTATGTAGCTAGAATCTAAAAAGTAGCTAGCAGAAGCTCTCCCAAATACTCCCTAACTGGACTAACTTATTGTAACAGCTATTGGACAATAGTTACTATAATGTCAAATTTGTGTTGTAGCAGCTATGAAATCGTATATGGCACAATGAGTTTATACAAGGTTAAGATATATACGTCAACCCACCATTCAACATTAAAGGTAAAAGTTATTAATTTTATAAGGTGAACAAAATATGGAAGATATTGGTTATAAAACACCAAAAAAATAAAAGAAATATCAGCACAACAAAAAAAGAGCTATAAAATGATTATTCTCTAGCCTACGGACTTATAAAGTGAGCCCCTAGCAAATCATGCCTTCTAGTGGATTGATGGCCGCTTCCGTACAGTCGAAGCTATCACTTCCACCCTTCTATTCTTGACCGTAAAGTGTACCACTCCAATATCTATTTTTCTCACTTACACTATTTTTTATTTAGATTTATGAGTAGCAACTATATGTCCATGTAGCTACCATGTAGTAGCTACAACATACGAGCTATACAATTTTTTTCTCACAATGTGAACAGTGTTTTAATAAATTTTATTTTTTTTTAGTTATATAATTTATAATAAATTTGTCAAACATGATGATAAGTCATTTTATTTTAAGTTAAAATTCTCTTAATTCAAATATATTATTTATATGTGATTCTAAATATATTTAATATATTTTTTTATATTGAGAGTAAAAGAAAATTCATCTTCAAACGTCAAATATGGTATTAAATTCAAATTCAAAAAGAAAATTACGGAGAAAAAAATATATATATAGCTTCCATAGCGATTTATTCAGCAAAGTAAAATAACACGCGAATCTAACGAACATAATCACTCATGGTGAAACAGAGTGACGTTGTACTCGACAACGGCGTCGCCGGAGGTGACGTTGGCGGAGTACGTCCGCAGGAGGGCAAACCCCCGCGCCATCCGGAACTTTCCCCGGCCGCCGACAACGGCTAGCTCACGTTCTCCGTCCTGCAGTATGGGATTCTGCGAGAACACGCTGAAGGAGCTGCCGTTGAACGGCCCCGCCGTGAAGCCGTAGTCCAGCCCCATGACGAGCATCACAGACCGCCGCGAGGCCGACATGTAGAAGCCCCGCGCGTAGCCCACCACCGGCGAGTCCGCCTCGGGGCCCTCCGTAAGCGGGTCGTCGACGGCTAACACGTCGCCGAAGGAGCCGAGGACTGTACTGCCCGGGGCGGAGGCGACGAGGACGGCGCTGGGGTCAGGCCCGCTGATGATGTCTTGGAAGAAGAAGTGGAGGTGGGTGGTGACCTTCTTGGCTTCCGTGGACTGGTGGAAGCATTGAACCGCCATAAAGGCGAAAAGAACTAGAAAGGGAGCCGCTGCTCTTCCTATCTTCGCCATTGTCGTCTCCAACCTTCTCTGTTTCTTTGATTTGCAAAAAAACTCGGGGGGCGTTTATTTGATTATATACAGGGGCTGCAACACAAATTTGGAAAATTAATATGGGAGGAGATTTTGTGGGATTAAGTAGCAATTCATGGAAATGCGGATTAATTAGGATTTAAAAGGAAATCTTGATATAAAAAAACTTGAAGATGTTTCCTCTTCTTGATTATTCTGGCATGGAAACAATTTATTGTTTTAGCGGGTAAGCCTTAAAAATCATTGATGACGAAAAATTTGTAAGAATGTTAATGGTTTCTTCTCCGTTTATACATTAATTTATATTTTTGTAATTGACACCGTTTAATTGATGGATATCTAGATAAGGTATTTAGCTCCCTTCGGTTAATTCTGGAGTGATGAGTGTGTTAGTATGTCTGTCCTCCCCACGTATTAATTATAGTATCTGGATTAGTAATTTTTCTGATTTATATTTTCTATGTTGGCCCTAGAATAAATTGACTGAGACATTTAGGACGAACAAATTGACTTTTCGTCTCTTTCGGTAGATTTTTTTTCTTTTTGAAAGTTCTATCAACCTCTGGATCAACTGACAATAATTATTTTACAGAAGACTTTCGCATGCAAAGAATAAGACTAAATCAAGTTAAGCTCTTAAAAAAAAGAATACAGAAAAATAGGGACAAGAGGAAATAAATGTAGAAATGGAGAAAAGGAAATATAGTTTTGTATTTATTTATTTTTTTTAGAAAAATAAAAAGAAAAATAACTACCTAGACTAAGTATTTTACTCCTTAACTAATGTTAAGCACACGTCCCAACAACGATGTCAAAAACTTATTACTGTTGGGGTTGCGAGGTTTCAAACAAAGTCTCGCATTGAAAATACATGAGAAAGATCATGAACTTAGAATGGAATGATATCTCCATTGGTATGAGGCTTTTTAAGTAAAGTCCAAAATAAAATTATGAGAGCTTACGCCTAAAGTGGACAATAATATACCTTTGTGGAGATATTTAACTTCCTTCAGTCCTAACAATCGATATTAGAGCCTGAACTGCCAGAAGGTCTACCTATCGACTGTGCATAAGAGCTATGGTCTAATCGAGCTATGTGAGTTGGATATTGACCTCAAACAAAGGAATTGGGGCTCCCGTATCCTAATTAAGAGGATCAGACACTAGGCAGAGAAGCCCTAGTTGCGGCTAAGTAAGGAAATCTTAGTAGGTTAGGTGAACCGAGGGGCAGAAAGTTTTGGTAGGTCGGGTGAACCGAGGGGCAGAAAGACCTGGCGAGTCGAGGATCGGATGTCAAACGGATATACTTTCTACTTAAGGGGGTCATATGGTCCTTCATTTGAGGGTGGGGATTGTTCAGGTCACAAGGCTGCAAATAATGTCTCACATTAAAAACGTATGGAAAAGATGATGGACTTATAAGGGAAAGATATATCCATTGGTACGATGCCTTTTGAATAAAGCCTAAAAAATAAAACTATGAAAGCTTAGACCTAATATGAACAATATCATACTATTGTGAAAATATCTAACTTCCTTCAGTCCTAACAATTACAATGTCCAAATGCATGGCAAAGTTGTCAATAATAAAAAGATATCGATCCACAGGGACTCTTGATTATGTTGATGCTATTTTCTTTAGGTCAAGGTTGATCAGTTTAACTAAGCTCGGGTGAGCTTGAGTTTCGATGTTTGACAATGATATTTAGACGATGTGTGAGACAAGTCAAGTAGGTCAAGGTTGATTGGAGACTTGACAAGTAAAGTCGTAGTGGGACTAAGCAAACCTAGTTGGGAACTAGGCGAAATCTAAGTGGATCTAAAAGGATCACACGTTAGCAAAGTGAAAATCTAAAAGAGACTAGACCTAACTGCAGTTAGGCAAAGGGAAGTCCTAGTGAAATTAGGTGAAGTCTAAGTGGATCTGGAAGGATCATACATTGGCAAGGTGGAAGTTTACCTAGAGACTAGACTTAACAACGATTAGGCAAAAGGAAAACCCTAGTGGGACTAGGTAGACCTAGTTGGGAACTAGGTGAAGTCCAAGGTGAGTTAGTTGGGAGCTAAACACTTGACACGATTAAAGTCCTAGGCGAGAACTAGGCAACGGAAAGTCTTAACATGTTACGGTTCTCCAAAGGTTGGGCAAAGGGAACTCTAGACTTGGTTTAGGTAAGTTAGGGCATGGGCAATCGATTGGATAATCGATTGGCCCAATCTAATCAATCAGGTGATCGATTGGAGCATTATTTCTCGCGAGAAACAGAATAGTCCATAATCGATTGGATGATCGATTAAGGGTAACACCAATCGATCAGGTGATCGATTGAGTGAGTTTTGTCGTGAGAACAGAAAGGTTCTTGATTGATTGGGTAATCAATCAAGGCCAATCCTAATCGATCAGGTGATCAGTTGGGCATCTTTTGTCATGAGAACATAATGAAGCTTAATCAATTGGTCAATCAATTAAGCCCATCTCGCATGAGCACAGTAAGGTGCTGAATCGATTTGATAATCGATTAAGAATTCCTAATCGATTGGATGATTGATTAAGCTTTGAAAAGGAGTCGTTGAACAGCTAGATCTGACGTGGTGATCAATTGAGCAATCGATTAGAAACCCTAGGTCGGTGCGATATGTAGGGCTTTTCAAGTAGGTTGAAGTAGAGCTCTTCTCCTCCTCCTCCTCCAGTTCTTGAGCAAGTATTGCTGCACTTCAAAAGGTCATTCCAAGCAAGAAGAAGAAAGCAAGACAAGCAAGAGTTTCATGTGTGTAAATCGTGAGTGATTTCATTTGTATTTGTTTGAGTTCTTGTTGAATTTCTTCATGAGCTTGTACGAGGCTTCTCCACCTCTACGAATGAGACATTCATAGTGGATGTGAGAGTGAGAAAGAGCAGATCCTTATATTAGTCACCCCAAGGAGGTAGATACCAAATAAATCAAGGTGTTAACGTTTGCTCACGTCTTCCGCTGCGATAAGTCTTCATCAAGCAAATATTGAAGCTAATCACCCCCCACTAGCTCTCTACGTACTCTAACAGATTAAGCACTAGTCGAGTTCATAAAACAAGCTATCTAGATGATCGAAGATCGGTGTGAAAGCTTATTGACTAAAGAGAGAAAGAAGAGGGAGAGAGAGAGAGAAGAATTGATCTTAAGGAAGGTTGGAATGAGTGGAATTTAGGATTACGGTTTTACTATAATGCTAGTTGGCATTATGGACTGATCATCTCCCAATCTCCATATTTATGTACTTGTAGAGATCCTAACTAGATACCAGTGTGTACCCTCGTAGGTGCACCAAAATATTTCTCTCATGGGTATCTAATGTTATTAAGTGGAAGAGGCAATGCAGAGAGTCTGATTGTTAAGGGAATTGTGACGTCCCCTAGGTGTACATCTCCATATTACACATGTCACTTCTTAATACAGGATTGAGAGAAACTCATTAAACAAACTAGGTAATCTCTTATAGAGAATTAGCCTCTCTTTCAAGGCAACGCCCGAGATGTCCGGTTGTTAAGGGTACCAACTGTCACATGAAGACCCCCAAGTGTACGCTCTCTGGTGTTCCCTATACGTGGCGACCAACGTCGTTCATCTACATGTATTCACCATTTATAGAGGATCACCTTGAATTCAAGGCGAGGCTTTGGATGTCCAGTTGTTAAGGGTACTCTCTTGTCACAAAGGCCCCTTAGGTGTACGATCCAAAGCCCCTAGTTTACATGGTGACCAATCTCATACATCTATATATATTCACCATACACACATTTAATCAAACACGTAGAGGGCACAACACACATAGAACAAGATATAAATATATCGTTGAACAAGAAAACGGATAAATCCATAGTTTATATATTAACATTGCATTATAGTTAATCCCTACATTCTAGATCGGGAGAATCTACTCCATAAACAAGAAAAAACAAATCAAAGACACAAAATAAAGCATTCTTACAACCCAATATGAGAATATAGGAAGAAGAAATGTTTCCTGAGTAGATTGTCTGTGTCTTCGGGATATCTCCTTGCTTCGAAAGTTGACGGATCATCGGTTGAGGAGAAAGTGGCAGCTCTAGAGTCTCCCAAAGAGGGGAGAACTCTTCCCTAAGGAAAGGGGCTAGACCCTAAACCCAAGACGCCCCAAAAGGGGAGAAAAATCAACTTTTATAACAGGGGTATGAACTATACTTTTCGTGCCACGCGGCTGTCTATGAGGCACAACCATGGCATGTAAGCCTCAACAAGATGAGACACAGTTGTGTCTTTTAGACACGGTCATGGACTGCATATTTCGTCAAATGAGATATGATCGTGTCATTTAGGCACGACCCTGGCAAAAATCTGCTTAGAAGCAAGGCACGATTGTATCTTTTAGACACGACCATTACATAAATCTTACTGGGAGCGAGGCACGGTCATGTATTTTTGACACGATCATGTCATAAATCTTCTTGGAGCAAGGCATGACCATATCTTTTAGAGGCACGATCGTGTTTGGGAGAGACACGACCATTTCTCCCCTTTTAGCATGCCAAGACATAGTTTTCACGGGTTGGTATTCGACTCAAAATTGTAGAACATGAAGTCCTCTTCAATTTGATCGGCGGTACAACCCGTGACTCCAACCGAGTGAAAAGTTATGACTATTTTATTTTTGATCTGCAGTCTGGGTGGAGGGACGACTATGCCTCCCCTTCTAGCAGGACAAGACATGGTTTCTTAT
>JAGFNQ010007804.1:0-24433 GCA_024364735.1 Boesenbergia rotunda | reverse complement strand
CTCACTCGAAATGGAGATGAAGAAGGTGGAAGAGCGTACGAAGAATGCCGAAAAGGTGTGCTTCAAGCCTGCGTGAAAACCCTATATACCCATGACTTAGGATTCCCTTAATCGATCACTCAATCGATTATCACGTCAGACTTAGTCGTTCAATGACTATTTTTTGAAGCTTAATCAATTAGCCAATCGATCTTAATCGATTGCTGAATCGATTCGGTACCTTTTTGAACCCTATACTATCTTTAAGCAGTGTTTCTTCCAACGACAAAAAACTTGCACCGACTCCAATAGCTTGCCGTCGCCGACGTTGACGCTAACACCAAACCTTGCCCTTACTTCTCTAGTACAAGTAATCTTATCTCTCCTCCTCCTCCTCTTCTTCTTCTTTTATTTTTTTTTCCAATTCTCTGCTACTTCTCTCGAACGTCTTCTTCTTCTTTTTTTCTTATTTTTCCTTCTATTCTCGAACGGCTTCTCTCGACCGTCTTCTTCTTTTGTTTCATCAAACCTTACTGCTACTTCTCGAATGTCTTCTCTCACATCTTCTCTTTTTCTTCCTATTCTTCTTATCGGTTTATTTTTCATAAAACCTTGTCGCTGCTTATTTTTTCTATTTTTCTATTTGGTTTGTTTGTTTATTTTTTCTTCTATTCTCTGCTTATCGAACCCTGCCAACCCTGAGACGCTGGGCTTCTAGATTGTCACCGTGAGCGCTTCCCGATTTACCTGGTGACCGGTGGAAAATTTCCGTGAGACCGGACCGGTCACCCCAGGTTTAATTTGTTTGCTACCTGGTTCATCATTTTTTTTAAATCTGGCCTTCTTCCTTCTTTTTTTTCTAATCAAACCATGATTCTTTTTATTGCATTTAAAACCAGGTCATTCCTAGTATTTTATATGATTCACAAAATATAGTTTCTAATCTATATCTTACTTCAATTGTAGAATAGCAGTACAATAATTTGACAATTTCTTGTGCTCTAATGATTCTTCTCTAACTTTTTAAAATGAGATGCTTAAGATTGTAATAATAATATTTTTATCTAATGAAAACAATATATTTTTAAATATTCATTAACTTGAATAATTAAGTTGTATGCTAATAGTACATAGACAAATTTTTCATTTAGAAGTGATTTTTATTGTTCTCACGATGATATAAACAATGCAATTGACAATGTAGCTCAAGTCATAATGAGTTCAACGTATGAAATGGTTAAGTCAAATTGAACTTCCTATTCTTGAACATGAAGTGTAAAGTTTGTTGACTTAATTAGGTGTTGAGCAACGTATAATTTCTACATGCTATTTATATCTTGTACAACGCCCGAAGATGCTAAGAGCTTTACTTGGATGCCTATTTGAACATCACAAAAATTTGTTATTCCAAATGTTAGACGGAGAGAATCAACGTCATGATTAGTTTGTTACTTGTTATCCATTTAGATTATATAATTGGATGTTATGTATTATGCATTTAGATGTTATGTACTTGGATGATAGTGGATGTTTGTTAGACTATTTTTATTTAATGTAAGACTTGTTAATTGATGATTAGATATATTTTGTGCTTATTAGATGGAATGATTTTTATAAAAATAGGATAGTAGGTATTCTTTAGAGATGTCATAATATTATTTAGGTATCTAGAGATTTTAAATGTTTTAAATACTATTATGATATGAAATATTTTAAATACTATTTTGAAAAGTAAGGATAATTTTATATGTTTAATCTTGATTATCTTCCGTTTCCTCCCAAATAAGTGAAGGTTAAATACGTTATTTCTCTTCTCTTTCTCTTCCTTCTCCTCCATTCCCCTTCTGTTAACGAACCTTCTTTCACTTCATCCAAACAGAGGGTAACGCACAGCAACCCACCACTTTGAGTCAGCCCTCTTCCACGCACCAACAACTCCACCCGACATGCCTCTCTACTTTATTAGGATATTTTTAGAAAACATTCTCGTTCTCTTTCTCTTCGTCTCTTTCACCTACATGTACGTAGTAGCTTACCGTCTCATGCCGGCCCTCTTTCACGCACCAACAACTCCACCCGAATTGCCTCTACTTTTTTATGTCATCTCATCTCATTCTCCTTCACTTTGCAAGAGCAGCATCCCATCTCATTCTTAACTTTTAATACAATCAAAAATTCGGTGAGGCTGCCGCCCACCCAGTAGCTTTGCCCCGGGAGCTGAGTATATATAGCCAAAAACATGCTCTAAATTAAATCTATTTAAAATTTTCAACTTCATCAATTTTGACCCTTGTGCAGAAAGAAATAGACAAATTAAACGAGTAAATAAATGAGACAGCGAAAGGAAATAACCGTCATTAAATTGATTCTTGTACATTTTACTTTTTTTTGAAAAAAAAAACTCATCTTCTATGTTATCCTTCAATGAAAGACAACTATGCCCCCACGCAAAAGAAGCAAAAAGATTTTCTATGACTTTTCTCTATCCAATCGAATGCAAGAACCCATCACTCACCTACCCTTCCATCCAATGAAATACAATGACAACAAACTAAACTATCATTATTAACCCTGAAACGCTGGGCTTCTCGACCGCTCACTATAAACGTTTCCCGATTTACTCTGACGGCCGGTGAGAAATTTCCGTAAGGCCGGACCGGTCGCCCGAGATTGAAAAAACCTCGTTAATCATTTTTTTTTGCCCGAGATTGGAAAAACCTCGTTAATCTTTTTTTTTCCTCCGGGGCTATGGTACAGCGGTAGGGCGACTAGTCGTTAACCCAGACATCCGTGGTTCGATCCCCAGCTACGGCGTATTTATGGGAATTTTTCCTCCAAATGAGGCGCAAACCCTGGGATGCTGGGCTTCTAGACCGCCCACTGCGAACGCTTTCTGATTTACCCTAGCGGCCGGTGGGAAACTTCCATGAGGCCGGACCAGTCGCCCGAGGTTGGAAAAAACTCGTTAATTGTTTTTGCCTCTGAGCCTATGGTATAGCGGGCGACTAGTTGCTATCCCAGGCATCCGTCGTTCGATCCCCAACTACGACGTATTTGCAGGAATTTTTCTCCAAATATGGTGTGAACCCTGAGACGTTGGGCTTCTAGACCGCCCATTATGAATGCTTCCCGATTTACCCTGGCGACTGATGTGAAACTTCCGTGAAGCCAGACCGATCGTCTAATGTTGGAAAAATTTGATTAATCATTAATTTTTGTGTCGTAGTAAAATAAATTTTTTTTATTCTTGTACATTGTACGCAACGTACAATGAATCAAAAATATAGTTGTGGATGTAGTTTCAATCTAGAAACTCTGAGTGGTGTCATAGTTTCAACTATGGTTTAGACATTAATGTCATTCTTAATTGATAGTAATTTTCAAAAATAATTGATCAAATCAAAAATCTTTCGTAGCTAGCAACATTAACCTTATAATGATTCAATTGTATTCTCAAATAATGCAAATCTTATGCATCGAAATCAATATGATAGAATTTCTCAGTAAGTCAATAGATATTTTAAATTTTTCTTTAGGTTCTAAAGGACAACTAAATTGAAGATCCTTGAATCTACTATTAACTTCAACTTGAAAATATATTGAGTAGTAAATACATCAACTTTATAGTAGTTTTCAATCTTAATTGAGTTATTTTGTTCACAAGAACGTTCTATATACATCAACTTTATAGTAGTTTTCAATCTTAATTGTATTATCAACATTAAAGAATTTTAAAATTTTCTTTAGGTTCTAAAGGACAACTAAATTGAAGATCCTTGAATCTACTATTAACTTCAACTTGAAAATATATTGAGTAGTAAATACATCAACTTTATAGTAGTTTTCAATCTTAATTGAGTTATTTTGTTCACAAGAACGTTCTATACTAGATTTATAAAAAAGATATATTTGCTACCTTAACGACCCTTAGAGTCGGTCCTACGGATATGGAGGAAAGTTCATATAAGTACACAAAAAATAGGCGCATGGTGGGGCCGAAAATGAAGGTTGTTATCTCCTGGGAATTGACCCCTGGTCATTACGTTAGAAATGTCATACACCTATCATCTGTGCTACGCCCTCGGGGCTACCAGATCTATATCAAACTTCCATGTGAGGTATCTCAATGTCATACTTGGCACAAACTTCTTTCACAAACTTTTTTCACGTAACTAAGTAGAAAAATAATCCTTCTTCTCTCAAAGTATAAAGTACAATTTAGTAGTTGAAACATAGTTCATTATATTTAAAATATCTAGATATTTATCTCTCAATGCTCGACAAAGCAAATTTATAATCTCCATTATCTTTTACATTAAGTGTAATATGAATATGAAATTAAAAGACTTCGTCACAATCAACAAACCATTAGCTAGATTCACTACGGATGGAGTTAGAAGATCTATCATCCACCATATTTTCTAACACATTAATTACAGAGTTATACATATCAATCATGTTACAAATTGAGTCAAAATTAGAATCTTTCTAGGTTGTAATAAATTTTTAATTTGATTACATCCTCTACTAGTATCGCATTGACTAGTAGCTACCATATGCACAATTTCAAATTTTTGAATAACTCAGCATGATGTATAGGTGATACGCTAATGAGATTAAAAATGAAATTCAATTTTAAAAGAATAACTAAATAAATGCATTTTTTTAGCAACTACAATTAATGTTAGTTGGAGTAACAAAATAATGTACATAATATATAAGCAATGAATAATCTTTCAAGAAAAGAAAAGTGTTTGTAATTCATAGTCCTGTATATTATTAGCGTCATTATATTATTATCCCCACATATTATAGATATGCAAGTCAATAAGAATCCAGAATATAATATATTTCTTTTGTTGTAGCAGTTGTTGAGTTGTTAAGTACTGATTTTTTTATTAAAAAAACAAACGAACTAACTTGTTAAGCATGGAGATAAAAATGATAGTAGTTCAAATTGAGATTTATTTGACTTTGTTTTAGTTAACTTATGGTGGAACCCAGTAATAAGTTAAATCTAGTAGGATATTTTTAAAAATTATTTTCCTTTTTTCCTTCCCTTTCTCTCTTGTTTTGCACGAATGCTCAAGAATCCACCGCTTCATGTTGGCCCTCTTCCATAAGCCAACAAGTCCACTAGACACACCTTTCTACTTTATTATGATATTTTTAAAATGAAAAATGATACGCAGTCACAATTTGGAACATAAAATCTAACGAAAATAACATGATTTTTCAATTGCAACAATTTCTGAGAGATTCACTAAGTCCCCCAGAATATAATTTGATTCGGGACAGCGATCAAACGGTATCTAAGTGACAATCGAATGTATACACAAAAAAAATATCTCGTCATTTCCGTTAGATATCATATTTTAAATTTCCGCTTAACATCATTACCCTTTTAAAAAAACATTCTTGTTCCTCTTTCTCTTCGTCTTCTTCTTCTCCTCCTCCTCCTCTTCTGCCCCCACGAGTTGGCTACTTGCATCGGAGGTTTCAGGTTCGAGAGTCGTCAGTCGCACACGGAGTAAAAACTTGATATGCTGGCTTAAATCTTCTCGGCCCCAGGTGTATTACCCCACCAGTAAAACCGTGATTTACTTTTTTTTGGACATTTGTGAGGTCGGGATCAGGAGGCCGCTAAAGTGACGGTTCCACATCGTTTTTTTTTTTTATTTTTTTTGCTGCATTGCATCCTCCTCCTCTCTTCCACTTGCGCGCAGCGGCTTACCGTCTCGTGCCGTCCCTCTTCCACGCATCATCAACTCCCCCCCCTCGTTGCAGGAAAGCTGCAGCCTCTACCATCAAATGTTAGGTGGGGCTAACGCTCACCCTATAGTTTTGTCCCTGGTGCTCACTATAACCAAAATATGCTCTAAATTAATTCTATTTAAAATTTTCGACTTCATCAATTTTGACTCTTGTGCAGCAAATACACAAATCAAAGAAGAAAAAAAAAATGAGACAGCGAAAGAAAATAGCCGTCATTAAATTGATTCTTGTACATTTAACTTTAAAAAAAAAACTCATCTTCTATGTTATCCTTCACTAAAAGACAACTACGCCCCACACAAAAGAAGCAAAAAGATATTCTATGACTTTTTTCTATCCAATCGAATGCAAGCACCCATCAACCACCCACTCACCCTCCCTTCCATCCAATGAAATACACAACGACAACAAACTAAACTATCATCATTAATTTTTATGTCGTGATCCCGGAATTATAATATAACGGTAGGATAATTAATCATAGGTTAATTAGAGAAAATTCATCAATTTTAAACTGATTTTTATATGTACTCTCCACTTGATAAATTCTTTACATTCACTCTCTGATAGATTGAGTATAAAAGAGTAAAAACTCAGTATACATTATAAAGATTTGAGTATAAATTATTTCAGATCAAGTACTAATTTAAGAAATTTGAGTACAAAGTTTCGATGACCTCTTATAGTATTTATAGTTCGATCCCCAACTATAATATATTCGCAAAAATTTTTTCTTTCCGATTTATCTAACGGCCGATGGAAAATTTCTATGAGACTGGATCGATCGTCCGAGATTAAAAAAATCTCATTAAACATTAATTTTTGTGTCGTAGTAAAAAAAATATTTTAAAATAAATATTTTTTTTTGTTGGTATGATATTATAAGAACTAAGACAGTCAATAGCCACTTTACTCTTCTTCTCCCTTGCTTCTCATACTGTTTTCTGAGAATCGATCAGACAGAAACAATTGATGGAGTTTGAAAATAGATGGTCTCTTCGAGGAGAAACAGCCCTGGTCACTGGCGGATCCAAAGGGATAGGGTAAATATTTTGCTTTTATCTTCTTTTTATATATAGACTTTTTTTTAAAAAAAATAATTATTTTTATATATTGTTGCTGCTGCTGCTGCTGCAGATTTGCTATTGTGGAAGAACTAGCAAGATTTGGAGCAGCAGTTCATACCTGCGCCAGGAACGAAGCAGAGCTGCAAGAGAGTTTACAGAAATGGAGAGACCTGAAGCTTCAGGTGACTGGTTCGGTCTGCGACGTGTCGTCCTCGGAGGACAGGGAGAATCTGATGAAGGAAGTCAAGGCCATCTTCAACGGCAAACTCAATATCCTGGTTGCGATTGACCTTTGCTCTTGTAGCTGGTAGCTCGATAAAATTAATTGTTTAACTGAATTCGATTTCCTGTTTGTGAAGGTTAATAATGCAGCGTCTGGTTACATTAAACCAGTTCTAGAGGTGACACAGGAAGAGTACAAGCAGACCATGAACACCAACTTGGAAGCCGGTTTCCATCTGAGTCAACTCGCTCATCCTCTTCTCAAGGCATCTGGACGGGGCAATATCGTCTTCGTATCCTCAATCTCGGGCATCGAAGGAACCTCTCTCACGTCAGTTTATGGAGCATCCAAGGGTATCCTAATTAGTTATTCTCCAAATAAATAAAGAGTAATAATACGTACGGTGAAAATGAATGTCTCAATAAAAACTTTGACTATCAATCGACGGCACGTTCGACGTCCGATCGATGATCGGACACTACCGACGGTCTCCGACCGCCGTCCCGAATCAAACTATACCCTGGGGGGCACGGTAAACCCGTCGGGATTGCCGCAATTGCGATCTCGTATTATTCACCGTCGATTTCGACGGGTTCACCGTTTTCGACGATCCTGACGGGTTCACTACCGTCCTCCTAAAATATAGTTTGATTCGGAGCGGCGAATAGAGGCCGTCGGTAGTGTCCGATCGGACGTTGGACGTGCCACCAAATAACGGTCAAAATTTTTACTGAGATATTTATTTTCACTGTGCGTATCATTTCCCATAAATAAATAAATATTCATGTTAATATCTAATGCAACATGAAATTTGGTATATGTATTTAGGAGCCATGAACCAACTCACTAGATGCCTCGCTTGTGAATGGGCTAAGGACGATATTCGTACCAATTGTGTTGCGCCCGGTATCATCAACACGCCAATGGCTAAATGGGTACACAATTAATTCGTGCTTAATTATCTTTTTCTAACTTATTTGTTATTAATTTTTTTATATAAATATTTAAATGGTATAAGAGTTTTATTTCTAATATAGTTCGTGGAGAACGAAGAACTAGTAGCGAAGTGGTCTCGTCGTACTCCGCTTGGGCGTGTGGGAGAGCCTGAGGAAGTGGCGGCTTCGGTGGCTTTTCTTTGCCTGCCTTCTTCCTCTTTCATCACCGGTCAGGTGATTACTGTCGATGGAGGTAAAACAATATGCGGTGACTTGTTATAGATTGACGAGAGTACTGGGACGAGAGAATCATCTTTTGCCAGCTTGTTATATGAATTGTGTGCACTTTAATAAGTCTGTATAGATATGTAATTGACAATCGGTATATCTTTGTACTTATTATATGAATGTATAGCTTATTATTCAAGTAGCATACTTTTAAGATGGAATCACTGCCCCGGAACTATTGCCCAGGACTGCGAGGGTAGAACCGTCTCCGCGCGCAATTTAATTTTCAATTACAACGTATTTTATAAATATTTTTTTGCTAAATAAAATGCATAATCATAAAATAATGGACTTATCTCTAGAATGTTTTACAAGAATTTTTTTTCAAATAAAATACATAACCACCCGATTTATTTTGATGAGTAAAATTTTTTCTTAAAATCGAACCGATAACTCCGGATTCAATATTACTTTGTTCATCGGAGTCACTGCACAGACAATTAGTTCCTTGACGATCAGATCAGACAGGAAAAAAAACATAGATCTTGATACTCAATGGATTTGAATAACTTATATTAGAACAGCAAACAACCACAGAACAAACAAAAAAGGACAAAACCTGAACCCACTTGACCCAAGGCATGCTCATGCCAGCTCGACAAGCACCGAACCCGGGCCCAGACCAAGCTGGATGGCACCAACCGACTGACCATGAGAAAGTGTTCAAACGTCTTATGAAATGCAATGTTAGCTAAATCTGGCTATTTCAACAATGTTGATGTCACATAATTTAACACCAAATGCAGCAACAGTAACAAGCCAGCTACAGCCAAACCAAACACAGAAACATAAGCACTTAGAAGTTACGATGTGTCGCCGG
This sequence comes from Boesenbergia rotunda, assembly GCA_024364735.1. Lineage (NCBI taxonomy): Eukaryota > Viridiplantae > Streptophyta > Magnoliopsida > Zingiberales > Zingiberaceae > Boesenbergia > Boesenbergia rotunda. The sequence continues at coordinate 15,346 of JAGFNQ010007804.1, read as the reverse complement.
TCGGATGCTAGCAACTGAAGTGGAGGCCGGAGAATGCATCCTATCCAACCTCACCGTGTTCTCAAACTGATGCTCGAGGACATCAATCGTAGCAACGTCGGAATGCTGGCTCGTGGTATTGAAATTTGCCGCTGGTTGATGCTCCCTAAGCTTAGAAGCCAGGACAGGACGAGTTAAAAGAAAAAGCAAGGAGTCGCGATTGGAAAGCACCAAACTAGATGAGAGCTTGTCGTGTGCATCGCGGAATGCGTTCGATATCTTATGTAGTTCAAGCGCGCGGACAGTTCTGGCAGCATTTTCAGATCGCTCGAAAGGATCTTCTATCTGTACCAAAACAAATTGAGCGGTCATCAATTCACTATAGGCTGCAATTTACCGTTTGAAGAGACTTCAGTAGAAGCCTCGACAAGGCAATCTTACAACGAGGGACGATCTCAATCCCCTGGCGATGGTTTCCAATCGCCCTTCGAACGTGGAGATGCTATACTCCGAAGCTGAATTTCCAATACCTGACAACTGCACATACATTTTAAATCTTTGATCAAAATCCCTGAATGACTTCCAATCATGGCTTGTTTATACAAATTCTCACACTTGTGTAATAAGCAAATAGCAGCAAGTGACCATAAGAAGCAATAATCCAGAAAAACACTCAATGCAGCAACCAATTATTCTGTTTAATGAAACGTGTGGAGCCTAATGACTATATGTTGAGCAATATGGTAACTAGCTAGCAATGAATCGAAAAATCAGCACCTTGTCGAAAAAGGACACCAAAAGTTGGGCAAGAGAGCTTTTGTTAATACGTCTGCTGGATATGAACCTCTGTATATTTGCAGAACACACATCCTCAACGTGTCTCTCAGAAAAGCTACTCCATTCTGCAACAATAAACAGCAATGAATACACAAAAACTATCATGCCATCGTGAGTAATCAAATGCCTCCAGAGAGAGCAACCAGGTAATAAACTAAGGCCAGATCATAACTATAGATATGCAGGTAAGCAAAAAAAGAAAGAAAAGACCTTGATTGGAAATGCTTCCTTCACAAATCACTCGCAGGGGTGGTAAAATTGGTGGTTCACACGTCTGGTAAAGACAAAGAAAAACAAAATATGTGCAGTCTTATGATCAAACTAAAAGAACAATCTAGGAGGGAAAAATTAATAGTTGGTGTTGCATGGAGGTAGAAAAGGATCGCAAACTCACAGCTTTACCTGAAAATGAAAGATAACCAACAAACAAAGTGAGTATGAATTTAAAGTCCCAGACTTTGCATCGTTGATATTTTGTGCTTTGGCCCACTCTTTCGTCTGAGAAAAGGAACAGAATTACATTCCAAAAGGAATCTAAACAGAGAACAAAATGTTCTTGCAACAAATGCAGACCACTAAAACCATGTCACGGAAACGATCATCTATTTCAGAGAGCCATTTGAGAATGCTGGACTTCATCACACCGAAATGGTTGTTGATGGAGACATCAAAAGAAATATTATGCTGCCTGCTAATGTATTTAAGGAGAGGGACTCTTGCATTTGGAATGTACTGGGTAATCCGAACAAGACCTGAGACAGAGCAAAATAGAAATCACACACATTTACATTTTCCTGTTGGTGCTGAAAATTTCAAATAACACTGTTCTAAAAATTCTGTATTTGCCAATTTTGATTTTTCTTTTTAAATTTCAAAAGATTCCCAACAATTTTAGAAACTATACCTATATACACACAAATATATATATATATATATATATATAACCAATATTATATATATTCTCGTTTTTACTTGAAATTATAAAAGTTATTAAGGTATGCATTATTTCTTTGTGCGCATCTGGCTTATCATGCTATTCACTTAGTAGTATGATATAAATATCATATATAATAAACCTCCAAATTTAAATAGGATTAATGTCCTAAATTCATGAAATTTGCCATGATTGACTTACTCACAATGACAAACCAACCATTGTGATGGGAAATTCCCAGAAGAATGTTCATCGAGAAATCAATTGGTTAATCAAATGGTACATACAAAAGCAAATTTTGAAAAGCATTTTGTGTCCATGTGATTTTATTTATAAGAATTTCATTGGTTCCTATTGTGATATTTTGTATTGCTGTATAAAAAGATAGGAAGAATTTTTCTTAAAAGGATAAAAACAACAAGGAGTTGGATCTTCCTATGAGCCTTTAGAAAAAACAAGGTACTTGTGCATGGCCATCATTACCAATACTATGTTCCATGAAGTGTATTCCGTACTAAAATTTAAAGGTAATTAAATATTTGATTCACTTTGCACCTTCCTGTCAATTTTTTTGAAAATATGTAAAGTTAAGCTTGTAAAGGCAACTCAAAATGTAATATTTCTTTTGGCAACAACTTATTTTATTAGAATTTTTTTAATTTTTTGAAATTTTGTTAGAATTTCTAGTACAACAACAACAACAGATTTAAATGAATAAATATTGTTGAGTAGTTAATCTTAACCCATACTCAAACGGATAGATATTCACATATCACAATGATGTGTCATGTAGGTAATTTTGTGCTCACACTGAGACATGACACAAGAATGGCATGTAACAATCATTTCTAACGATCCTTGACTCTTCACTTAAGACGTCTTCCTCGGAACCCTCCGACCGTTGCTCTCTTGTTCTCTCATTTTAGTCCACCCTCTTATCACTAAGTCCGCTTCAAACATGCAAACTCGTACTATGTGTCAATGCCAACACAAAATTAACTTAAGTCAAGAAGCTCAAGAGTAAACCTGATACAAAAACCAAGACTTTGAACATTGTAAGTATTGTTTAGTGACAATCTTAGCATATCATTCTTGTCTTGGCTACCAAGTTATCTTCTCTATTTAATGCACATGGATAAACTATGCAAGGTACCATCACAATTTCTTTTACAATTGCTAAGAGTGATAGGAGCAACAAACAATATTTCTCATTAACATTGCCAGCATAGGGCTAGGGCCATAACTGGTTATTTTTGGGTGTAGGGATGGATCAAACCTGTTCGAGGCATTTCATCTCAGCCTATAATTTATTATGGCCATCAATTTTCAGTAAAAATTTAAATCACTAGTGTGTGTAATATACTAATAGCGACCAAATTTTCAGTAAAAATTCAAATCAGCATCATTTAAATAAGTCTGCCTTGGTGTGCTTTTCCCAGCTTTATTGTCGTAAAAAAGACGTATGCAAAGAAATTGTGTACCATTTTTTCGCAAAGCAAGCAGTATATGCTTGAGGTAATATCTTTTCATATTTCTGCTTATACTGTTTGGTGGGGTGTTATCAATCTGAACTGATACATCTAGGTCACCCCATTTGGTGTAAAGGTCGGAGACAAAGGATCCAAAGGGCTTCAATGACACCACAACACCTGCACAATAACTAGGTAGAATTGAGGGCAAATTGTGAGAACAATATTTTGGTTCAATTGAAGATAGTTTCCTTTGACAAAACATAATTTGGTTAATAAGGCACCGCAAGATTTCATGTGACATTAAACTGAGATATCTAACTCCTTATATTTTTTAGACATGGTACTAAACAAGATGAATTAAAATGAAATCTTGAATTTAAGATAACTTGCATCTATAATTCATCGAGATAATAATATTAATAAAGCTATTATGAGTCTTATGTGATCATCATATTCCTCAGGCATTTAGGAAAACAATAAAATAACACTACATTAAAATCTGCTCTACTTAAATGATCAAAGACAGGCTACAAGAAAGCCACACACAAGAAATCAATATGGAAAAGATGAAGATACTACAGTGAATGTGTAGAGTTACTGAAAAGGCAATAAAAATAACTAATATTTGAAGTAATTAGGCAGGGTGCTAACAGATGATAAAATGAGAGAAAGGAGGCTAAGTATATATGGACAGTACAAATAGATTTTATGATTAGAATGAATAAGAATCTATTAGAGTGGAAGAAGTAATGGGTAGAATGAGATTCAAAAAATATTAGTCTATATAATAGAAATGATTTGGTTAATTCAAAAATCACTAATGATTGAACCTTGCATAAAATTCAATGGAAGATTAAGATTCATGGAGAGAATCTTAAAGAATTGAGAGAACACAGCTTGATAATGATGATAACGAAGTTCAAAAACAAATTGCCAATGTAACACATTTATTCAGTTTGACAAACGCCACATTGTATAAGAGTATCAAACAAATCAGCAATCTTTATATATCATAGAATTGTTCATTGTTTTATGCAATGACCAGATAGTTTTGCACTGAAACAAGTCTTACTTTAATTAAAAGCCATCCGTGTTGTGGTGGCTAATAGCCAAACCAACACCATTCAGTTAAATCAGCAAGTTCAAAATTGAAGTTAAGTGAATGGTTTTGAAGGGATGGATCATCTTCTAACAAGAGAGTTATTTTAAAGTTAGACAATTAATTAGAAAATTCCAAGATCTTAAAATTTGAACATCTTTAAATAGAATGTGAACATGTTTGCACTGATCAAATGAATGATTATTTATAGGGAACATATAATAGTGTTGTCATTCATAGGTTTACTTTAAGTAAATTAAACCATGTTTTAATGTTCCTCAAATGAGACTGATATATATGGAAAGCTTTTGTGACAGAATTATCTCTTACTCCTAGGAACGAAACTGCTATTCTATTAGCTTACAAGTACCTAAGAAAATCATTGAGATCAGTAGAACATTCATACATACTGCCCCATTAAGTTTAGAATATGAAAGTAATATATTTCATCAGTAGCACAACTAGTAGACAAACACTTAATAGAAAAAAAAAATTACCTCGAAAGACTAGCAAACCTCTAAGACAATCTTCCAATTGACGAATTGCATTAAGCCGTTGAACTCTATGACTCTCCACTGGCTTGATCGCGACAAGTATGTCTTTGAGACAAATCTCAAGCACACCAACTCTATCACTGTTAGTTGATGAAGAAAGATAAACAGCCATTGTGTCAGCCAAATTACACAAGTGCCTGCAACATCCAGACAAAATAGTTATAAGAAAAATACACGAGGGCAAGTAACGAAATAAACAAAGAGAGTTTGATTAATTCTACAATTTAATTTACAGAATACCAGGAAACGACAAACAACATTTTCTCTACGAAGAAGTAGCCAAACAATAATGACAAGAAAACTCCATTTACAGGAAATCTCACTGGTATATAACATTGTGATCTTTGGTACAAAAATGTCAATCCTGAGTACGATTGTTCATTCCCTTGAATAAGTTGTTAAGTGATCATCCTACTACAATCAGTAACTTTTGGAGTATTGACCTATAGCTCCAGCCTTGAAAGAGTCGACCATAATAATAATCCAAGAGGGGGGAAAGCAAACGAAGTAATTCTTTCTAACATTTAATGAACAAAACATTTGATAAATCTGAAAAAGGGTAATCGAATATTGTGCATATTTTGTTAGGTCACAACAGAAGACGTAAAAAAGTCCTCAACTACTAGTGAACGTATAGGATGGAAATCATACTTGTTCACAATAACAGGATAAAATTCTACTTATTGAGACAGTTGGTCACCCTAATAGATTTGAAGAAATCTGATTTATTGGGGGGAAAAAGACATAAAACTCACCGGATAAAGACAAGGAACAGTCAACCTCAACCCAAAACCCTAAAGCACAATCAAGAAAGACATGAAACTTCACTGAATACTAATCGCGCTGGTCGATCGAAACAAGCACGGATAGAGAGATCTGCGTGAAAGATGAAGAGTGCTTGCCGGCGAATCCACTCAATGCATCTACGAACGATCGACTGGTGAATCTTTTACAGAACACCTTCACTACCGAATTTGACCATCGATCGATGAACAAAGATTTCCCTTTCTCTTCGCCGGCTCACTTCCCTCGTCTGTACTCTCGAGTCTCGACTCTCGACGGTGAAGTTTGCCGAGTCGCTTTCCTTGGAAAAGTGCGCCACCACCCAAAGCGAACGACACAAGCAAATACTCTTTAATTCACTCGACATATCATAGGACGATCTGGGTCTACTTGGTAGTGGGGTCGTCCGGCCTAGCTATCGAGACGCGGGTATGAGACTGGTAGTTCAATGAAAGTATTAAAACCCCAAAAAAAATTATATTCACATGTGATAAGATTCATATTATACCTCATCTTGAATTAGTTTTGGATAATCCTCTAAGACTTAGTATAATTAGGTAGTTAATACTTTATCAATTACATCTTATACAACTCTTGAAAATAAAAGGTCAAGATACACATTACACATCATCTTAGTTAGCTTTGGCTAATCGCCCAAGACATAGTATAATTGTTCTCTTATCTAATTTTCTCAATTTTTTGGATATGTTTCTAAGTTTCTCAATCCAATTGAGGTAACTTAGTTAAGTTTCACCCAAAGTTCGCTAGCGAGATATCACAATTGTCCTCTCGCACTCTACTAAGATAAAATATGTCGTTTTGCTTTGGCAAACCCAACAATAAACGATCGAGGTAGTTTATGAGTACCAAACTTTAATATACATATCGAGTTGAATTAATTAAGATAAATGTTTATCTAATCATGCATCACATACAGATATTGCATATATCAACATATAAGCAGTAAAACGTAACATGGTTATGACCCGTATACTATGATCTTCTCAAGCTAATGAGAAAATCAATGGTCAACCTAGGAATAACATCTTCTCCAAGTGCATCTTTCGGTCATCATGTGTCATCAACATCCTTCAATGGGCATTCCACTCTTCGTTTTGTACATTACAAATTAGAAAAATTCGAGTCACATTCGAGTCTAAATCTATTTTACAACTAAAAAAACAGAGATAAGGCACGACACGCAGGTCGTATTATGAATTACATTACAACATACGCACACACATACATCCAATCACATTGGGTTTAAGGTCATAATCATGCATCATGTCATTAATCACACACAATAGGTTTAGGACATCAATTTTTATTATGATTATAAAAATGCTCATGAGTTGAAACCATAAGTTATAAAATTTGTTGAGTACAATCGGACCATAGCACACTTTCATATTTTATATGATGATGTTATGGACTTCTAGTTTGATCAACACACTTTTGTATATCGACAAATGCTCATACATTATACAATCCATAACAAAATTATGTCATACTTTTATATCACATATAAAAGTTTTTCTAACCATTGTACGATCTTTCGCAAGCGACTATGATACCACTGTAGAGATTTATATGCAAAAATATTTAAAAATCATAGCGAAAATAATAGATTTCACGAGCAATCAATGCGAAAGAAAACTCATACAAAGTTAATTTATAAATTCCTATCGTATAGGTATACCTTTGGCGCGTGCCCTTCGTTTATCCCGTTTGTCCGAGGTATGCCGGATTTCTTGCGCGTTTAAGTGTCCGTGCATCTATGCATATCCACACAAACACGATCTCTCAAGCTTCAGAGAAGAATCGCATTTGTGGTGCTAGCCACAAGAGAAGATTCACAAAGCAAGAAGGAAAGGGAGAAGAGGGTTTTCGGCCCAGAGAAGGAGGGAAGGAAAAATGACAAGTTCTACATCCAAATAATAAGAAAAACTCTTTTATACTCGTCCCATGAATATGAAGAGTTTTTATCCCTTTAGCTTCCCTCCATTAATACCAATAAAAACTCAATTAGAGTACATTTTCTCATGTGACTCTTCAACATCTCTTCATCCAATGAAGAGGAACTTTTCATCTTCCTCTATTATTAATTTATTAAACATTTTAATGAATTAATATCTCATTTAAATATGGTTGAGTCTAGTCTAAATGAGTCTAACTCAAATTAGATCTCAATCTCATAATCCAATTGGATTCACTTGAGTTTAACTCAATTAATCCAATTTGGATCAAATCTAACTAAGATCAATTATTCTCCGAAGTATCGTATCCTTAGTGTGTGACCCAATAGATTCTCGTAACGTTAACAATGTGTTTAAACCACTTTAGACACATAAGCAATGATCGACATTTAACAACGCATCATTGCTACCCAAGTGACGAAAAGGTCGAGATCTGACTTAACCTCCATGACTATGACAATATATGATCTTATCTTTCTATCCTTAATATCTAGATTGACCAATGAGGTATAGACCGTGTCATCCTCGATCAATCTTTGTGTTTCTTAATTCCCAGGTAAGCTCACTCAAATAAATGAGCTCAATATATCATATTGACTCATTTGAGCATGGTCATGCGTTTTAGTAGTCCTATTTGAGCAAGGGGCCCACAGATATTACTCCCGCCATATGGGAGGGATAGATTCCATCTATAACACTCACATCCCTCCGTATAATTCATTACATACCCAGTGATCGCTTTTATAGTCCATCCTGTTACAACATTTGACGATACTAAAATACATAACTCCTTAAGTAGAAAATCGTAATGACTTCGGGTCTAAGGACTATTCATACTAATAGTCACATAAGAAAGTTTATGATCCTTATATGACAGTCTATAAAACTTTCTCATGTCGAGTTAATTTAGTACACATTCTCTAATGTATACCCATGTGTCAACTTAATATCATATATTCATGACTTGTGAGCTCAAGTCATCAATTGACCTACATGTTAATTTTCATGCATTAATATTGTCTTGAATATTAATGTTTGACTAGGAATGATTTAGTAGTGTTTTCTACATAATCTTATTATTGATTCAGATGTAGATAAGAATCTACTACCCAAAGATATTATTATACTTAATTATTTAACATAAATATAAAGTATAATAACTGAACATGTCTTTATTAATGATAGAATATGATATAAAAAATTCTTAGTCAATTATTATATAATTGACTCTAGGACTCTTACTAGTCGGTCAACGGGCGACTAGAGGCGAGCGTCAGGTGGCGCGAGTCGGGCGGGTAGGCCGAAGGGCACGACAGGCGCAATAGGCAGGCGGCCGAGAAATAAGAGCAGCATATTCGCAGCCACGTGGATGTCGCGCAATTAGGCGCATTTTTTTCTCCCACAGGAGAAGTGTTTGCACAAAATAGGGATGAACTTCTGTGTAATTTACAGCCCTCGCTGTGATGATTTAATTGGTGAGTTCGTAGAAATTAATACGATTACAGCAATCAGTGAACTCACTAAAAACCTTGCTTTTGAGTTTTGAGAGAAAAAGGTCACATTAGCACAAATTGTTTAGGGCACAACTACACAAGAACAACACCCATTGACTTTGCAAGAAATATAAGCATCCATGCTCATGGAAAGTAAGTTAAAGGTATGTTTTCATTATTGATGCTAAAGGAAAATCCATGCTTTGCAAGGAGGATAATAAGGAGGGGGAAGAGGATCGAATCCATGATGCTGTGAGAGATTGATCAGATCATTCCTTCTTCCCGATCCCGTTGGCCATGTTGTACATCCCGCGGCCCTGCTTACAACACAAGGTTTACTCAAATAACAAACTGAGAGAAATGCACTGCCGAATGAAAAAGAAAATATCAGATGAAACCAAAGACGGACAATGAGAACAACGATGGTGCTTGCTAGTGCCAGCGGTATCGCAACCGAAGTTATTTTATCGTACCGCCCCTTCAGGTATGTGTGTTTGTGAACACTTTGGAAGTACTCCTGATGCTTCTTCAGCCTCTCCCTAGGCAAGAAAGGTGCTTCTGTCATCCTGTAAAATCACCAGACCAAATAAATGAGCAGGTACATGGAATTTGCTACCTGAAAGACCAATATGAGGGGCATAATTGAGTTCAGGGGTTCTAGGATATTGTCTGTCAAATTAGTTATGACAAAGGAAAAACATGTCAGATAGATCGCGAGATCAACCGAAATCAAATAAGCCACATAATATGCAAATAGCATTACTTAGGCATGCCTTGGACGAACAAAATAAGCCACATAATATTCAAATAATAAAGCTGAGTTATTATACATGCACTCAATTTGTAGGCCAATGGAATCAATGAAGTTTCCATTTGTCAGATTGTTCTTTGAATATTATTAAACAATTCGACTTGACCTAGAAAGATGACGAGATGCAAAGTACAAACTATCTTATAGGTGCATCGCAAGAACTATATCAATTGATTGACGAAATACATTATCAAAAGTGAAGGCAGAAGGATGAAAAAAATTACAGTGATTAAATTTCAGGTCTATTTCTAGTTTCCTCCGCATTTATTGATAGAGAAAAGAGGACCAAGATAGGAGACTTGATTACAGAATACAAGAAGGAATAGGTGGCAACAAGCCAAATTGCTTCTAGGGAATGCTGTCTTCTGTCACCTATAATCACACATTTAGAAGTTCTTCCACTATTTATGACCTCCTCGCTTGATGGAATCAAAAATAGAAGAGAGGTGGATTCATACCATGAACTACAAATAAACCCCTAACCAAATGACGTATGGAGCAGCAAATAAGTTGTATCTTGGGTAGGGGTGATGGATCTCACATCCAATTATGCAATTATAATAATACATCAAACAAGAAAACTATAATTGGATAACTAAAACAGATCTATTAATAAGTAGTATCAGATTAATGCCATTATCTTCATCAGACAAATAGTAATCAGATAGTTAATAAAATTATATAAGAAAACAAATTGCAATTATTATTATTTGAGGGGATAAGATCATATCATTGTCATTAAAATAATGCATTATTTATCAAATGATTGTATGATAAATATCATATTATTATGTGTATTATTTATCTAGTGATAGTATTATATAATTTCATACACCGTTGCAAGTTTCCCTCGATCAAAATTAGGTGATACCCAGCTCTGATGCAATTTCCAATTTTAGACTTTCTTGTTCCTCCTGGAGACAACCACTGAATGCAGACTTGCTTGTTCCTTAATAACACCGATCATTAACTTTGTAACTAATGATGTTATTGTTTTCCTACTGAACTAAATCAGAATAAGAAGCATAAATGAATTAGATCAGAAATTATTGTTGCAGCCTCTACTCAACGATGACGACTTTGTATCAAAGGAAATTTGTTGATTGGACCTCCAAATCAAACCACAAACTGCTGAATCAGACAACACCGAATTTGAACTTAGACGGCCATTTCTGAAGAAATTAATGACAATGACTTTTCTTCTCACCGATTAAACAGGGATCCAAGGTTAAGATCAAGCAAAGCAACTGGAATTTAAGAATCCTGGATACACTATATTCAGAACTTATTGCTGATCAACACCAATCAAGCCTATAGCAAAATCTCCAATCAGTGAGCAAATCGCTAGAAAAGATACAAAAACAGAGAAAATATATAAACAACGTACGGATAAAACCAACAAATCGGACAACTAATCAGATCCACACCAGATGGACAAGGATCACAAGAAATATGATCATTGAAGTCGATAAAAATGAAAGGAAAAAAAAACGAAGCGATATTGCTCAGATCTACAACTACATAAACAAAAATCCATCCGCCTCATGCAATGGGGTAAAAAATCAATCTACAGATCCAATAACTAGGGAAGAAGAATCGGAGATAAAGATAAAGACGAGGAAAAGAGAATTACTTGGGATCTCTGGAACAGAAGGCTACGAGGAGACAAAAATCCGCAGCCGGGTTGGGCAGGACGAGGGTTTCCAACGATGGCGAGAGGAAGCACCGAGCTTATAATACGCTTAAGATCATCTCGACCGTCGATATGCAGATGAAAAATTAAAATAGAGTTTTAATTGTACCCTATCTTATTTATCGGAATTTATTATTCTGACTCTCAATTATTAATTTTTCTTCGTTAATTTAATTTTTTTTAAAAAAAATCATTTTTAGAGAAATAGGATGAGGAAAATTTTTCATAAACTCCTCATCCTCAAATTTATCTGTGAGAAAAAAAAATCTAAAAAAAAGACATTTTAGGAATTTATCTGATTCTATCTTTGTTTGTTCTATTTGAAGAAAGATTAGATTCCAAAAAATGGATTTTTCTTTTAGTTATTGAATCTCTGTTTGATCGATCAATGTGGGATATCTTGGTCCCTATGGGATGGACTGATGGTTAGTACGTGAGTGTTGTCATCAAACGGTCTAGGGTCAAATCCTGACAAAGCCAGAATACTCACCCTTCCCATACACTAGCCACAGCATTCGGGCTATAGCTCTCGTGATTTATCTCCTCCGTGTTGATCTTGGGACGGATTGGCGAGGGCGTTGGGGGCGAACGATTCATCTTTTTAATTTTTTTTTATGCTATCAATGTGGGCCTGAATCTTTATTTCTAATGGAATCGAAATGATCTATTGATTTATTAGAAAATCTTTTCGATTGGTTAGAATCCTTTACGACTAACCTCACAATTACCGACTAATCTCACAATTATTTATATAGAGATAAATCGAAAAATTGAGTAGGCCACCGTATGGAATACACCGTATGGGATATATTTATTCAACCCCTTGATTCACTTTATAACTCTATCCTATCATAATTAACTCAACCAAACCTGAGGGCTAATTAGTGTAGCGGTAAAAAAGAATACAAATAAACATAGCAAAAGTTGGATTAAATCGAGTAAATTAATCAAATAGATAAAATTTAAAAATTTCTGTTATGTTATTTCAGTATTTCTCTCTTTTTTTTTTAAAATTTTTTATTAATTTAGTTAGGTTTTTATTTTTAAATTTTTTATTCGATTAAAATAAAATATCAAAATAAAACCGATAAATCTCCTGTTTTGATAATTGTTAAAAGAAATTCATCTCAGTTTTAATTAAATTCATAATTGTTAAAAAAATTTGATTAATTCAGATCAAATGAATCAATATTTAATCTATTCAATTTATTCTATTTTATTGAAAAATTTAATCGATTCACTGATTCGAAAAATCTCGAATTATTCTGTTCGATTAATACAATTCGATTTAATTTAATTTTAATCCAATATTCACTCTATGTATATGATCATGTCACGAAGCGAGGTGAAAATCCCAAAAGTTAGATGGTCTCCCGAATATCGCGAGCTGCTGACCTGGTTCCGACCTAGCGTCGTCCTGCGAGAAAATGACCGTTAGCAAACCAGCCGAGGAATTCCCCCGGTCAAGCCCTCCGACGGTCAAATCAGTATCCGCAGGAAATATAGTGAAGCAAAGGGAATGTAGTAGAGGAGAGTGTTATTGCACATACCTACAGAATGAGGAGGGGAGGGACTTATATAGCCGGGGGAGCTGACAATCCCTATCTGTGTCGACGAGACAGGGGTATGGTGCCAGTCAGCTTGTAGGAGAGCGCCTAGAGGTACCGCGTTATGACGCAGGGCACTTGGGTAGTATGATCATACCGGGTTAGCGGAATATCCGTGACATGTGTCGTGAAGGGGTAAGGCTCGCGTTGCCCCCTGCGTCATGGGTCGGGGGTCTGCCGAGCTATATCTATGTTGCCATGTTTCTGGTGTACTAGTTGCCCGATCCGCGGGGTGCTGAAGATTGACTTACCCGACCTATCTCGGGGTCGGGGAATTGAGCTCTGCTAGCAGAGTCAGGAAGTGCTCGGGGGCGATCTGCCCGACCTCATTCAGGATCGATCGGCGGTTCGGGAGAGTCCTGTTGAGGCAATCTATGGTCCGGAGTAACTATGTGTTTTGATGTTTGGGCAAAGGGTTTAAGTTAGGTTCACTCTTGTATTTTGTAGGATCGATGCACGTGAGAGGGGGGGTGAATCACGTGCGTTTTTCAAAAATCAAAGCTCTTTAAAAAGCGTGCACAGCGGAAACGAATGAAACAAAAAACAAACACACTAACACAGACGAGTTTTACTTCGTTCGGAGCCTTCGTCGACTCCTACTCGAAGGCCCAGGTCCCTCGGACCTTTCCGTTGGGCAATCCACTAATATTCTCTGCCGGTAAGCACCGATAGAGTAAGCGAGTACAAGGGAATTGAAAGTGTGACAACCCCACACTTTCAATCAATTAAATGTAATAAAATATATAAAAAAAATCTTTTTACCGACGTCCGGAGTAGGTCGACTCTTTCGGGGCAGCAGGACGTCGTAGGCTCGAAGTGAAGCGTTTCCGGAGCAAGGCGCGAGCGTAGAAGCACTTGAAAGCTTTGGAAGAAGTGTTGTTCAAGAATAGGGTCGAGGCCCTCTTTATATAGGGCAGGGGGCGCCCGACATGCTCGGGGCGCCCCCCACGTGGCTCTTGATCCAGCGAGCCCTCTGGTCAAGGCTGATCTCTTCATCTTCGGGATCAGCTTTGACCGGGGCGCTCGACGCGCGCGGGCGCCCGGTTGACCGGTCAAAGCGTCATCTTCAGGGCTTCGCGAGAGTGAGCTGCAGCAGCCTTCAGTGGCGTGGCACAGTGGGCGCCCGAGACACGCGGGGCGCCCGACATGCGGGGCGCCCGACACACGCGGGGCGCCCCCAATTGCGCTGCTGTCGGGGCGTTTACCTCTCTGCTGACTTTGGGTTGACTCTGGGGCGCCCGACACATCCGGGGCGCCCTGCTCAGCTACGGCCTCACTCCTTTGAGGCTCTCTGAGCTGCAGAAACACAGTCCTTCGGTCCTGCATCCAGGGTTAGTCCAAAACAGCAAATAATAAGTTAGTTGAAACAGCCTTAGCTGTCTTGGTTCTGACTTTGGATCTCCAAAATGGAGTCCTAGGTCGAACCGACGCTTACTGTTCCCTCGACGGGGAACGCGTCCTCACTGGTTCGCTCCTCCAGTGACTTACCTCACTTACCTTTTGCAGCTCTACTTAACTTCTTGACCCACCAGGACTTCCTGCCAAGGCTCAACCACCTTGGTCTTCCTGCCAAGTCTCAACCAACTTGGTCTTCAGCCAGTTGTCAGGTCCCGCGGACCCAACTGGACTTCCCGCCATGACTCAACCATCCTGGACTTCAGCCTAGTGTCTGGTCCTAAGTCTTTCAACCCTGCACACTTAGTAAAGGGGTTAAACACTAACAACCCTAACTTTAACCACTTTGTCATACATCAAAACCCGAGTTTGACCGTTAGTGCAAACTGCACCAACAATCTCCCCCTTTTTGATGTATTGACAACTCAGGTTAAAGTTAGAGAAAAAAAAACAGCAGATATGAACTTGCATAAACATGCAAATAATATAACATAAACATGCAAATAATATAACATAAGCATAGGTATGAAAGTTACAGCATACAAGAAGGCAGAATTAATTAACTGTAATTAACTGTAAAATAAGCATACTGTTTGCAATTTTCTAACCCTTTACCCTACTCTCCCCCTTTGTCATTCATCAAAAAATTAGGCATAACAAGTGTAAGGGAGTAGAAATATAGGCTAAGTGTTAGAAATAAACAAGTCTTAAAA
>JAGFNQ010007803.1:230424-261886 GCA_024364735.1 Boesenbergia rotunda | reverse complement strand
AGGGAATTGTCTCTTAATTTAAAAGATTTGATTTAGAGAAATCAAAGTCTTAACATATTATTTCCGAAATTGATTATGACAATTTAGGAAATTGTTTCCCAAAACAATTCCTTTAATAAGTATGAAATAGAATTAGGAAATCCGGTTCCTAATTCAATTAATGAGACTTGATAACTTAAGTCACATACATACTTATTAAGGAAATCGTTAGTCATGACATAATGTCATGAATGGCTTAGAAAAAGATGAGACCCAAAACCCCTTACAAAATATTAAGGCCAACACCTTCCATTAATATGGTTAGAATCGGAGTTTTGTTTCTCATTTGGGTTGATGGACACATCCATGCCCGACTTGAACCTCAACATGTTCAAACCATGGAATTAGTTTATGAATAATATAGTTGGAGTCAGAGGTCAATCCTTAGTTTTGGTTGTTGGACACATCCAAGCCTGACTAAACGGTTGAATAAGCTCCAACCATATTAAAACTACTTCTTGATTAATGGGTCAGCCTTAAGCTTGGAGCATCGATTTGTTGTGCCACAGCCAAGGTCGATGCAAAGAGAGGTGCAGTTGGGTGCTATGTATAATGATGCATACTTGTTAATGAGTTAACAACCCAATGATTTATGCAAACATTCAATTAGTTGATAGCATAAAGTGACAGTTACAAATATGTGATATGTAACCGGTATAATTACCTACCTTCATAGCTAAGAAAAACTTGATGGCCACAGCCATGGTGGTTCTTACCTATGGTTGGATATCAACCTATTTGGAGATGCTCCTACAATCTCCCGAATTGATAAAAAGGGTTATTCAATTTGAAAAATAAATAGGATTTCAATTTATGTATATTGATACATTCTTTATCAATCTTCTCACATAATCTCAATTTGTATTTCTAGGATAATCACTCGATCATGTCTTCTCTGAATCTGCGTTCCATTTTGGACACCAATAAACTAACTGGGCCAAACTTCATGGACTGGCTTCGAAACCTGAGGATAGTCCTCAAGGCAGAGAAGCTTGCCTATGTCCTTGAAGATCAACTTCCCAACCATCCTCCAGAGGGTGCAACTCCAGAACAATTAGTGGCCTATCAGAAACATGTGACTGATTCTGAACTTGCGAGTTGCATTATGCTAGCCTCTATGGTACCTGAGCTGCAAAAGCAGCATGAGCATATGGATGCTTATACCATCATCTTCCATCTTCATGAGTTGTTTGAAGAGCAGGCGAGATCCGAAAGGTTCGAAGTCTCCAGACTCCT
Source organism: Boesenbergia rotunda (assembly GCA_024364735.1). NCBI lineage: Eukaryota > Viridiplantae > Streptophyta > Magnoliopsida > Zingiberales > Zingiberaceae > Boesenbergia > Boesenbergia rotunda. The sequence goes on along the minus strand of JAGFNQ010007803.1, from coordinate 260,611 downwards.
CTTCACCACTAAGATGCAGGAAGGCACTTCTGCCTCGCAGTTTGTGTTAAAGATGTTGGGGTACATTGAGCGACTGAGCCACTCGGTTTTGCAATGGATCATGAACTAAGTATTGACTTAATTCTGAATTGTTTGCCCAAGAGTTATTCACAATTTGTGATGAACTATCGGATGAACAAACTAGAGACAACCATTCCTGAGTTGCTCAACCTGCTGAAGACTGTAGAGCCTTCTGTAAAGCCGGATCAAAAGACGGTTCTGTTAGTTGGTTCCTCGAAGAAAGGTTCTAAGAGGAAAGCAAAAGAACAGAATAAAGGGAAGAAGAAAAAGGCCAAAAAGACTGAAAAGAAACCAAAAGGAACTTGCCATCACTGCGGCAAGGAAGGTCACTGGCGAAGAAACTGCAAGGTTTATCTTGAGTCCTTGAAGAAGAAGGCATCCGATGCCCCATCCTCTTCAGGTATCTTCGTTATTGAATGTCACTCTATTTCCTCAGATACCTGGGTACTTGATACTGGGTGTAGCTCACATATATGTAATGACATACAGGGGCTAAGGAATAGAAGAAGACTCGTCAAGGGAGAAGCGAATTTGCGGGTTGGAAATGGAGCAAGGATTGCTGCTATTGCCATCGGAACATATTTGCTAAAGCTCCCAACTGGACGTATCTTAGAACTGGATAATTGTTATTTCGTTCCTTCGTTAATAAAGAACATTGTATCTATTTCATGTTTGAATGAAAAAGGTTATCATTTGACTTTTAGTAACAATTGTTGTTACATAACTTTAAATGGCGTTCTTTATGGGAATGGAACTTTGTGCAATGGCATCTACACGTTAGATTTATCCAGTGACGTTTTCAATATCGAAGTTAGCAACAAACGTGCTCGAATAGATAATCGAATAGACTCCTACACGTGGCACTGTCGTCTTGGCCATATAAGTAAGAAACGCATGACCGAATTACACCGATGTGGAATTTTGGAATCATTTGAACTCGGTTCATTTGATACATGCGAATCGTGCTTAAAAGGCAAGATGACCAAATTACCCTTTCCCGGAAAAGGTAATCCAGTGGGAGAGTTGCTTGGTCTAATACATACCGATGTATGTGGACCAATGTCAACTCCTGCACAAGGAGGCTATAGCTACTTCATCACCTTTATCGATGATCACTCACGATTCGGGTATGTGTTCTTGATGAAACACAAATCTGAAGCTTTTGATAAATTCAAAGAGTTCAGAAATGAAGTAGAGAAACAACTTGGCAAAAGTATTAAAATACTTCGATCCGATCGGGGTGGTGAATACTTAAGTCAAGAGTTTCAAGATTATCTAAGGGACAATGGGATATTATCCCAATGGACTCCGCCATATACACCACAGCATAATGGTGTATCTGAGAGGCGCAACCGAACCTTGATGGACATGGTTAGGTCTATGATGAATCATGCAACTCTTCCAAAATCCTTTTGGGGCTATGCACTAAAGACAGCTGTTTACTTGCTAAACAGAGTCCCGACCAAGGTAGTCTCTACTACTCCATATGAGATTTGGAATAGTAAGAAACCTCACTTAACTCACCTTAAGATATGGGGTTGTCCTGCTTATGTGAAGCGGGTTGTATCAGACAAATTGGATGCTAAGTCTGATAAATGTCTATTTATTGGATACCCTAAGGAAACGAAGGGTTACCAATTCTATCATCCCTTGGAACAAAAGGTGTTTGTTTCAAGGCATGCTGTATTTCTAGAAAAGGAATTTCTTTTACAAGAAAACAGTGGGAGTGGCATTGAACTTGATGAAGTCCAAGAAACTCCAATAGACATTACAGAGACACCTAGTTTAGACCCACAACCAATACCTCATAGTGATGAGCTATCAGTTGAACCTAAAACTACACAACCTCTTCGTAGGTCTGATAGGACACGCAACATTCCAGAGAGATACGGATTTCTCGTAAGTGAATCGAACGACGTGTTACTCATAGGCGATGACGAACCTATCAGTTATGAAGATGTTCTGAATAGTTCAGAAAGGGACAAATGGCTTGAGGCCATGAAGTCGGAAATGGATTCCATGTACGAAAACCAAGTATGGGACTTGGTTAACCCACCTGAAGGGATTAAGCCCATAGGGTGCAAGTGGGTTTTCAAGAAGAAAACCGACATGGAAGGTAATGTTGTTACCTTTAAAGCTAGATTAGTGGCAAAAGGATATCGTCAGAAGCAAGGAATTGATTATGACGAAACCTATTCGCCAGTAGCTATGCTTAAATCCATTCGGATGCTCCTAGCCATAGCAGCTCATTATGATTATGAGATATGGCAAATGGATGTGAAAACAGCTTTCCTTAATGGAAACCTGCTTGAGGATGTATACATGATACAACCTGAAGGTTTCACATCGGTTGATAAAACCAAAGTATGCAAGCTTCGACGATCCATATATGGACTGAAGCAAGCATCTAGGAGCTGGAACATCCGTTTTGATGAGACAATCAAAGAGTTTGATTTCTCACAAAATCCAGACGAACCTTGTGTGTACAAGAAGGTTAGTGGGAGTGCAGTCGTATTCCTAGTATTATATGTCGATGACATCTTACTTATAGGAAACGATATATCAGTTTTACAGACAGTTAAGATTTGGTTGTCCAAAACTTTCTCCATGAAAGACCTGGGAGAAGCAACCTATATCCTTGGGATTAGAATCTATAGAGATAGATCAAAACGGTTGCTTGGTCTTTCGCAGTATACATATATAGACCGAGTGCTAAAAAGGTTTAGCATGTCGGAATCCAAGAAAGGTTACCTTCCCATCAGGCATGGGACCAACCTTTCGAAGTCTATGTGTCCGCGCACAGAAGACGAGAGGATTAGCATGAATAAGATTCCCTATGCATCCGCGATAGGATCTATCATGTATGCTATGTTATGTACTAGGCCCGATGTATCGTATGCTTTGAGCGTCACAAGCAGATACCAGTCGGATCCAGGAATGGATCATTGGGTGGCTGTTAAAACAATCCTTAAGTACTTAAGAAGAACTAAGGATGTATTTCTAATATATGGAGAAGGAGATTTGATAATACGTGGGTATACAGATGCTAGTTTCCAGACAGATAAGGATGACTCCAAATCGCAGTCTGGATACGTATTTACTTTGAATGGAGGCGCAGTTAGTTGGAAGAGTTCGTAGCGGATTCCACCACGGAAGCGGAATATATCCAGCTTCAGAAGCAGCAAAGGAAGCAGTCTGGATCAAGAAGTTTGTCACCGAACTTGGCATGGTTCCAACCATTGATGAAGCAGTGCCGGTTTACTGCGACAACAATGGAGCTATTGCACAAGCGAAGAACCAAGGTCTCATCAGCGATCCAAACACGTGCTTCGACGCTATCATCTGATCAGAGAGATTATAAGTAGGAATGACATACAAATTGAGAGAGTTCCCACTGAAAGGAATATAGCGGATCCTTTAACTAAGGCCTTGCCTCAAAACAAGTTTGAGGGTCATGTTAGAGCCTGTGGTATTGGATACCGTAGCGATTGGCATTAGGCCAAGTGGGAGTTTGTTAGTGATATGAGAGAAGTGTCCTAAGGCAATCGCCTTATGATGCAAACATTTATATTAATAAATGATAATTCACTATTTGAGTATACATGTTTTGTGTATTTGATTGGGATCTTAAACTCATCTACTGAATGTCCGCAATACAACTCACAGCGTAAGAGAATTTGTGATGGGATCACAACTAGTGATTATCTCTATATGTGCAATTGTGAAGTATTGAAATTATCCCTAGTCGATGAATTGATAAAAACGGACACTATCGATTCTGTTGAGACTAGCATGGGTTATTCTCTAATCAGCTGATTCTCACTGGCTGGTGACATTGGGATGTCCGGAGATAAACATGGATGCTAGTTAAGGGAACTAGTTCATTGGAGTGACTAGCTGTAAGACTTCATATGGAATCTATATATAGAAATGTCAATGAAGTTCTTACTGCGGCTTAAGTGCGATGTTCCTTTGACTTGCGGTGTTCAAGTCATCTTGGTCATGGAGACTTATACTTTAACATCTTAAGCAAACATCTCCAAGGAGGTGTGGACCCAGGATGATTGGGTATAAGCCGAAGTGCCCGAAGATGTTTGAACAGCCTACAAAGGATTCACCACTCCTTGCGAGGAGTGTATACCCAGGCCTATCGTCGGATTGTTACTCAAAACCTCTGGCCAGAGTATATCATGTTTAGAGTGAGAGTCTCTAAAATACATGCGAGTAATTAGAAATCCAAAGGACGAGAAAGACACTACTTGGGCTAGGTGTGACGTAGTCAGCCTAGTGGGGACTGACACCATAGACCGTGTCCTGAACCAAGTGGGTATAAGGTGGTGAAGGGAATGAGGCACGATTCATTAGAGCTGCTGAAGGGTTTCAGAATAATTTCTTCTGAGGTCAAACCGTTGATCTTTCGATTAATTGGGGATCATGATGTACTACTAGGTGCCACTCATCATCGTTCTATAATTAATGGGTTAATTATAGACGGCCAACATAAATCGAAAGCCTATTTAGTCACACGCAATACGAGTAATCCGAGGGATTTAAAACGAGTTGAAAATTGGATTTTCCGATCAAGAGAAATAAGTCGAATCTGAATTTATCAGAGGCGCAATGGAAGCTAAAAATGGCTAAGTCTTTTGAAGGCTTTTTGGGCGAATTAAATGAGTTTAATTCGCGGCGGTTCGGGTTGGTTTGGCCGGCCAAAGAGGGTGTCAAAACCCCCTTTGGTGGCCGGCCACAATAAGAGGAGAAAACCAATTAATTTTGGTTTAATTAATAAAATAAATCTAGTGTGATTTGTTTTATAAATTATGGATAAATAAATTTGTATAAAGAAATTTATATAAATAAAATTTATAGAAATTTATTCTTTTATGGAAGATTAAAATAATCCATGAATTGGTTTATTTTAATTTTATAAAATCAATTATGAATTGATTTATCCATAATAAGAAAGTTTATAAATTTCTTATAAAATTTATTCCATAATTTAAAGAGAAGAAGAATTAGTTTTTATTATAAATTAGTTTATAATAAAGACTCGGTTTAAACGGAATAATTAATAAGAAAATTTATAAGATAAATTTCTTATAACTAATTCCGTTAATTCGGTTTAGAGGGAGACTTAGCAAAGGAGTTGCTACTATATAAAGGAACCAAAGGCTAGCCCTTATTCCAATCAATCAAGATATTAATTATTCTCTCCCTCTCTCTCTTCTCTTCTCTCCTCCTTCTCTTCTTCTTTCCTTAGGGCCGGCGCACCCTAGCTCTCTAGGGCCGGCGCACCCTAGTTCCTCTAGGGCCGGCGCCCAATCACAACACCAAGGAGGTGTTGCCGTGAGCCACTAGAAGAAGAAGAACCCGAACACGAAGAAGAAGAAGCGGATAGCGACTCCTCTCTTCCCGGAATACGATTCCGTTACTTCGTTGGTTAGTTTTTCCATTATTTCTCTTATTCTTCTAGTTGTGCCTTCCGAGAATCTAGTAGTTCTCGTCGGCACAAAACTCGTGACTTTGTGAAGTCATCCCGAAGAGAACTCGGCGTGGACGCAAATAGAGGCGGAGCTTCCAAGGGACGCTACGGTTGGATCTCGTCCCTTACTTCGAGTTACGAGAGGTACTTGGTAAATTAGTTTACTTTTCCACAAAGTTTTATTTTATGATTATGTCAACACACTATAAGGTTGCATGCTAGATACGAAGTTAAGATAATTTGGGAAATTGTTTTATGCAAACTCTTCCGCTGCACGAAAAATTTTGAATTTTACGAACTCGTATCCTTGTCGACATGCACCCGGTCCCAACACCCAACCCCCCAGGATCAGTACATCCAAGGCCTAAGCACGGGAACACTCGTCCACTAATGGTCTCCTTTCTGGACTTTCCGGAGGCGGAGAAACCCATCTTACAGTGCAAGATTTACAATCACAAGATACGAAAATTAAGTGTGGAATATTAAAAGCAAACAAAAACAAGGAAGGTCGAACACCGGCCGATCTGGAACTTCGAAGTGTCACGCATTTCCTCCCAGAGCTTCCTTGATCGCAGAGCTTCACCGTTAGCACTTTGTCGTCAGTCAGAAGGCTTAGAATGATCTTGGACAAAGCTTATCCCTGCTTCAATGGGCTTGGTCAAAACTATCTCCGCGTCGAACTCGTCGCAGCCGATAAGGCATCTGACTAGGGCGCCCTAGACCTCCCAGGAGCCTCAATCAACTTGGACAAAGCATATCCCTGCTTCGCACTAGCAGCAGCAAATACAGCTTTCAACCAGGGCGCCTGAATGGAAGCCTATTCTGCCTTCCTTCACTGAGGCGCCCCAGTTGATGGGGGCGTCTAGCTCCTTTAGGGCGCCCCCTTCAATGGGGGCGCCTAGCAGGATGGGTTCCTGTGTGTTGTTTCCCTGCTTTGTCTTCCATTCTAGGTACCTGCAAGATACACAAATACAAAGCAAATACACACAATCTTAACCTTAAGGACTTGGTTCTGACTTCGGATTTCCACGAAACCCTAGTTCGACCCAACGCAAGTTCCCACCCCCGGGAACTCGCCTTTCATCTACTCCTCTCAGGAGACGGTTGCCACCCAATCCATTCGGGTGGACTTTTGCTTAGCCTTCGATACTCTCGGATCTCAAGACGTTCGACCCTCGACCGGTCTCTACTTCTGTCCTTAGTCATCGCTCAGCTAAGATGCTCAATCCCTCGGACCAAGACTTCGTGCCCAAACCCTATGTCCAGGACTTCGGTGCCCAACCCTCGGCCAGGACTTCGTGCCCAACTCCTCGAACCAGGTCTTCGGTGCCCAACTCTCGGCCAGGACTTCGTGCCCAATTCCTCGAACCAGGTCTTCGGTGCCTAGTCCCCGACCAGGACTTCGTGCCCAACTTCCGGTCAGGACATAGTTGCCCAGCCCGCAGCCAGGACTTAGTGCCCAATTCAAATGAACCAGGACTTCGTGCCTAGGATAACTAGGACTTTCTTTCACTTTGGTACTCCTCTCTTGACTTACCCTTCCTTTGTTCAATGTATCACTGACTTAAGCATATTGTCAAACATTGAAACACTCAGAGGAGGACATCACTGATGCAACTTGCACCAACAGCTCCTACCTTCTGACGCTGACCCGAGATTGTAGATGCCCTCTGAGCTAAGTAGAGGTCTTCTTTCAAGGCCCCGAGCGGCCCGATGTTTGCCCAAGAGACAAGTCCAGTTGTATTGATTTTGACTTAGTGTAATCATTTTCCCTGCGTATGTTCTCTTGCGAGATGCGGCTTCGTACTTATGCAACCGTCAATTGTCTTCGAGGTTGATCCTGGTGTTTGATAATAATTTTTTAAGTCAATTCTTCATACCTTACATTTATGTCTAAGGCGGGTCCTCGCCGATCTCTCCTGCTGAAGTGCGCGGATGGTTTTCGAACCGTCCTCTCCGTATTATCCGCGATCTCATTGATTAGACTCACTAAGAGTCGCAGGTTCCTAGGCGCAGCATGGGTACGCTAGTCGAAACGACGCTTCGACACCTATTTGCGTGATTGTATCCTCTCGGCATCAACTACCCGGACAGGCAACCATCTCCATAAATAGGGGGAGGAGGGTGTAGTGTCTCCTCCATCACTTCCGCTTGCATGCTTCTTTCTGTTGGATCAAGAGAACCGATAGAGGGGGGGGTGAATATCGGAAAACTTTCGGATTTGAAAACTAAGAGAAGTTGCACAGCGGAAGTTAAAAACACACAACGCAAACACAGGAGGTTTTACTTGGTTCGGAGCCTAGGTCGACTCCTACTCCAAGGCCCACGGTCGTTGACCGTTTACTTTGGGCAATTCTATATAGGCGCAAAAATAATTTACAAATATTGATTATAGAGTAAGTGCAGTAAATTGAAAATCACTCTTCTTTACCGACGTCCAAGTAGATTGACTTTTTCAGAGCAGCAGGACGTCGTCGGCTCGAGTTGGGCAGTTTCCGGAGCGAGGCGTGAGAGCAGAAGAGTGTAGAAGCGTTGTGTTCGAGATGTTCTTGGAAGCCTGGGCGTTGGGTGCTATTTATAGCACCTCGGGGCGCCCTGGACGTCGGGGGCGCCCCCCCCCCCCCCCACGTGTCACGTGATCCGAGATTCGCTCGGTCAAGCTTTATCCCACTCGAATAGGGATGAGCTTTGACCCTGGGGGCGCCCTGGACGCTGGGGGTGCCCTGCTTGACTCCTTCCGCGCGGGCATCTCAGTTGGATAAGGGTAATCACCTTCGCTGGCATAGGCGCGGGGCGCCTTGGCTGCTGAGGGCGCCCTGGGCGCTGAGGGCGCCCTGGGCACTGAGGGCGCCCTGGGCGCTGAGGGCGCCCTGGCTGCTGGGGGCGCCCCGGCCAGTAGTCAGCCGAAGCTCCTGTTTGCTTCATTTATTTCTTGTTCACCTTGGGGGCGCCCTGGACACTCAGGGCGCCCTACTCAGCTGCTGCCTCACTCCATTGAGGCTCTCTGAGCTGCAGACACTCGTTTCTTTGGTCCTGCATCCAGGGTTAGTCCGAAAGCAAAATAAAGCAGTAAAATATAAGATTATACAGCCTTAGCTGTCTTGGTTCTGACTTTGGGTCTCCAAAATGGAACCCTAGGTCGAACCGACGCCTACTGTTCCCTCGACGGGGAACGCGTCCTCACCTACTCCTCTCAGGAGAGTGTACCTGATGCCAATCGTTCCTCTGGTTGGACTTTTGCCTGACGGTCCTTTGCCAGGTTTTGGATGCCGAGCTGTCCTTCGTCCGGTGCCTAGCATTCCTTCGCTAGGGCTTCAGTCCCAAGCTGTCCTTCGCCTGGAGCCTAGCATTCCTTCGCTAGGTCTTGGATATTGACAGTCCTTCGCCAGTTGCCTAGTAGTCCTTCGCTAGGGCTTGGATACTGGCAGTCCTTTGCTAGGTGCCTAGCAGTCCTTCGATAGGGCTTTGTATCCTGGCCACTAGAGTAACATGTTAGATAACAACTAAGACTTAACTTTTGAACCCTGTTGCCATTATCAAAACACAGGTTTGACTTTGGTGCTTTCTGCACCAACAATCCCCCCCTTTTTGATTTATGGCAACCCTAGTTCAAAAACTTAAGTTTAATCAAAGCATAAAAACCATTAACTTTTGTTCCCTCCCCCTAGATTTTTCAAAAATACGTGGGGTTCTAAAACTTCACTTAGAATGATTTTCCACTTTAAAAACTTAAGTTTTAAAAGTACATTTTGAAGGCATGAGTTTTGAAAACTTTAAGTTAAGTACTTACTAACTTTTGAAGAACTTTAAGTACTTAGTAAATTTTGAAGCCTTAAGTTTTTAGAGTACTCAAAAGTTTTGAGAACTTTTAAGTTAAGTACTTAGTAGGATTTGAAAAACTTAAGCACTTAGTAAACTTTTGAAATAATTTAAGTACTTAGTAAATTAAGTTTTAAGGTACTTAGGGAAGTTTTGAAAAACTTAAGTTTAAAGTACTTAATAGGTTTTTCTTTAAAACAAAAAACTTAAGTATTTCTAGAAAGGTTTTGAAAAGCTTTGAAAAGTAGCTAGCTTTTTGAAAAAGATATTGAGAGTTTGAAAAATTTTAAAAAATTTGACCTCTCTGCTTTCTATCTCTCCCCCTTTGCCATATATCAAAAACAAATAGATAAACAGATAGATATTGCAGAATTTGCATAAAGGAATGACTTTAAAAAAATTTCCATAAAGAAAACATATTCATATGATTTTGCTGTACTGAACCAAGACTTGGACCAAATCAGTTAATTTTCTCTTGTAGGGACATGTCTAACCCATTTAGCTACTTACTAACTGTTATAAGCAGTAGTTTTCGCTAGGGTTAGTCAAGTTAAGTGTTTTTGTTCAAGTTAGATTTTCTAAGCTTGACACTTAACTTGATTGTGTATAAGTTGTATTTAGTGCCCCAATTACTGCAGATGCACTGACTTAAAGCATCTTGAATTAAGGCAAAGACCTAAGCATCTCAACCCTTTCTAGGTTATCAATCAAAGTACCCTAAAGTGCTTGTGAGATGCTGGCTTCTAAGTCTATAGGTGCATGCAGTTCTAGGGTTAGGGCCTAGCTAGGTCCATTTGTGAAGAAGCCCTAATTTTGAAAAGGGGTAGTTTTAAAATAAAACTAAGTCGAAAAATAAAAGAAAACCCTTTTTTTTCAAAATTAAGTAAGAGCTGATTTTGAAAGCATTTTTGAAAAAGAAAAAAAAAATTTTGAAAAAAAACAATAATGAGCTAAATCTAATCTACTAAGCACAATCCTAACTGCCTTCTTAGTGAGCTGAACTCAGACTCAGGTAAAGGTTTTGTGAATATATCAGCTAAGTTGGATTTTGAGTCTATATGTTTAAGTACTATCTCACCCCTGGCTACATGGTCTCTAACGAAGTGGTGTTTAACTTCTATGTGTTTAGTCCTGGAGTGTTGGATTGGATTTTTGGTTAAATTGATCGAGCTTATATTGTCACTGAAGACTTGGGTTTGAGTGTAGTTGAGCTGGAAATCTTTAAGAGTGTGCATCATCCATAAAAGTTGTGCTACACACTCTCCTAAGGCCACATACTCAGCTTCAGTTGTGGATAGGGCTACACAGTGTTGTTTTCTGCTGCACCAACTTACTAAACTATTTCCTAACAGTTGGCAGCTTCCACTTGTACTCTTTCTATCTAATTTGCAACCAACATAGTCAGAGTCTGAGTACCCTGACAGATTGAAGGTTGAGGTTCTAGGATACCAAATCCCTACATTTAGGGTGCCCTTTATATATCTTAGTATTCTTTTTAGGGCTGCTAAGTGCGTTTCCTTAGCACAGGTTTTGTATCTAGTACACATCCCTACAGCAAATAGAATGTCAGGTCTGATGGCTGTAAGGTAAAGTAGACTACCTATCATACTTCTATATAGTTTGAGGTCTACTGGCTTGCCATCAGGGTCACTGTCTATTTTTACATTAGTTGCCATGGGGGTACTTATGCTTTTAGAGTTGTCCATTTTAAATTTCTTTATTAACTCTTTAGCATATTTGGATTGATGGACGTAGTTTCCATCTTTTGTTTGTTTGATTTGCAGTCCTAGGAAAAAGGTAAGTTTACCAACTAAGCTCATTTCAAATTCATTTTCCATTATTTTGACAAACTCTTTTAGGAAGTTTGTGTTGGTGGATCCAAATATTATGTCATCTACGTAAATTTGGGCAATAAATATGTCTTTTCCTAGGATTTTAATGAATAAAGTTGAGTCAATTTGTCCTTGTTTGAATTCTTTAGAAGTTAAGTAGGTTGATAAACGTTCATATCAGGCCCTAGGTGCTTGTTTTAACCCATATAGAGCTTTAGATAATTTGTAAACGTGGTCAGGCTTGTCTAAGTCTTCAAACCCAGGGGGTTGTCCTACATAAACTTCTTCTTTGATGAATCCATTTAGGAAGGCTGACTTTACATCCATTTGGTATAGCTTAAATCCTTTATGGGATGCAAAGGCTAACAACATTCTAATGGACTCAAGTCTAGCTACTGGTGCATAAGTTTCGTCATAATCTAATCCCTCTACTTGGCTGAATCCCTTGGCTACTAAGCGGGCTTTATTTCTGACTATTTCTCCTTGATCATTTAGCTTATTCCTAAAGACCCACTTAGTGTCTATGATGGATTTGCCTTCAGGTTTAGGCACTAGTTCCCAGACTTGGTTCCTCTCAAATTGGGCTAATTCTTCTTGCATAGCTATGATCCAATCAGGGTCAGGTAGAGCTTCATCTATAGTTTTGGGTTCTATTTTTGAGATCATAGCTATTTGACTAAGGTTTCTATAGGAGGATCTAGTCCTGACTCCTAGAGTTGGATCACCCACAATTTGGTCAGTTGAGTGACTAAGTCTGGGTTTCTTGGTTCTCCTAGAACTTGGTTCAGCCTCAGGTCCGGCTGGTCGGTTTGGTTCATTAATTGATTCGACTCTTTGGGCTGGTTCATTTGTTGGTTCAATTGACTCATTAATTCGTTCAATAGTTAGTTCGTTTAAAGATTCAATTAAGGGTTCATTAGTTTGTTCATTATTTTCTTGATCAGAATTTGATGAAGTTAGGTCTGGATTATTAGATGTTGAGTTGACTTCTTCATCAAATATTAAGTTAGTTGTTTCTTCAATTTCCTTAGTTTGTTTGTTGTAAACTCTATAGGCTCTACTTGTGGTTGAATATCCTAGGAAGATACCTAGGGTTGATTTGGGTTGAAATTTTCCTAAGTAGTCTTTGGTGTTTAGGATATGAACTTTGCATCCAAAGACCCTTAGGTAGTGTAGATTTGGGAGCCTATGGTAGTATAGTTTGTAGGGTGTTTTGTTGTGTCTTTTGTTAATCAGAACCCTATTTTGGATGTAACAAGCCGTACTAATCGCTTCTGCCCAATATTGGTTTGCTAGGCTAAATTCGTTGAGCATAGCCCTAGCGGCTTCTTGTAAGGTTCTATTCCTTCTTTCGACTATCCCATTTTGTTGGAGGGTTCTAGGACATGAAAATTCATGTAAATACCCATTGACTTTACAGAATTCCTCGAACCGTTGATTTTCAAATTCTCCCCCGTGGTCACTCCTAAGTTTTTTAATTTTAGTATCGTTTTGATTTTCAATCAATTTACAGAAATCATTAAATAGTTTTAAGGTTTCATCTTTGGTTTTTAGAAACCTAACCCAGGTAAACCTTGAGTAATCATCGACTATTACTAAGCAGTATCGGTTCCCGCTTAGTGACTTGGCTCCATGTGAATCAAATAGGTCAAGGTGCAGGAGCTCAAGTGTGATTTGAGTTAGATCATATTGAATTAATTTGTGATTAGATTTGGTTTGTTTACCTTGATTACATGATTCACATATTAGGTTTTCATTTTTGGAATACCTTTGATTAGACCAAGTTGGGTGACTTTTGAGATAGTTCTCAAATTGGTATGACCTAGTCTCCTATGCCAAAGGTTCAATTGTTCTAACTGAGTTAACATACATTTGGGTACTAGGGGAAGGTTTATAGTGTATACATTATTTTTCCTAGTGCCCTTAAGCATGGTTTCTGAGTCTTGTACATTTCTAATCAGGCAGTCAGAATTGTTGAAAGTGACTATATAACCAGAATCACATAATTGACTTATACTAAGCAGGTTAAAATTGAAGTTTTCAACCAAAAGAACTTTCTTAATAATAAAGTTAGATTTAAGCTCAATATTACCTGACCCAATTACCTTGAGTGTAGCATTGTTGCCAAATGCTACTGAGCCTAGGTTCTTGAGCTTGAGTTTGGTGAACTTCAATTTATCTCCAGTCATATGTCTGGAGCAACCGCTATCCAACATCCATTGGTCCAAATCTTTATGTTCCTTGATTTCGCCATCTTCTGAGAAGGTTAGTTTGCCATCGTCCTTTTCTGATTCTGACTCGGTCTCGACTTCTTCCGAGGCGGTCAGGGCTAGAAGGTTGGACTGGGGTACTTCTTCTTCTTCTTCAGAGGAAGATTCGTCCCAGGTTGCTTGCAGTGCTTTCTTTCTTCTTGTCTTTTTAGTCTCCTTTAGGTTAGGACACTCTGACTTGTAGTGACCCTTTTTCTTGCACTCGTAGCAGGTCACGTTGGGCTTGTTTTTGTCGTTTGCGGGTTCAGCTGGTTCGTCCTTTCTTCGGCCGGCTTTTCGTCTATTGGTTTGGTTCTTCAGCTTTTTGTAATAGCTTCGGGCCAGTTGGACCAGCTTAGTTTGTTCTCCTTCATCTTCTGTGTCTGAGTCTGAGTTAGACTCAGGTTCAGTTTGCGGTTTCTTCTTTGCTGACTTTCCAGTTTTATCTGCAATGAAGGCAATTCCTTTCTCGACCATATTGGAGTTAGTTTGTTCGTGCAGTTCTAATTCGAAAAATAATTCGTCTAACTTTATTTTAGAAAGATCCCTTGAAACCTTATATGCATCTACCATAGATGCCCACAAGGTATTTCTAGGGAAGGCGTTTAGGGTATACCTGATTAGGTCACGGTTTTCTACCTTGTGACCTATAGTGTGAAGACCGTTCATCAATTCTTGTATGCGTGCGTGGAGTTGGACTGCTGTTTCAGTGTCGGACATCTTGATGGTGTAGAGTTTGTTCAGGAGCAGATCTCTCTTACTGATCCTGGTGTCTGACGTTCCTTCATGCAGTTCGATCAGCTTTGCCCACAGCTCCTTTGCACTGTTGAAGGGGCCCACTCGGTTCAGCTCTTCTTTTGTTAATCCACATTGGAGAGTCTGGGTCGCCTTTGCATCGACTTTAATTTTGCGCTTTAGGGTGTTGACCCATTCTGAGTAGGTCTGTGGTACTCCTTCGGCGTTTTTGGGGATCTCCAGTCCGGACTGGATGATGATCCACATGTCCACCTGAGTTTTCAGGTGGACTTCCATTCGACTTTTCCAGTAGGAAAAGTCTTCTCCACTGAAAAGTGGAGGTCTGGCGGTGCTAAAACCTTCTTGCATGGCCATTTACTCTGTAGAATAAGAAAACTAACAAAAAAGATTTCCCAAGACTAGGTCTTGGATTAGTAGTGTGGAATGAAATAAAATGAAATAACGAGGGTGTTGCACCAACCTCGATAAACGAGAAACAGAAAGTTCGAACGAAATATTTAAAAAGAATTCGAACGAGAAATAAAATAAAATAAAAATCCGAAAAAAATTTCAAACTGGTGGTTGCACCAAGTTTGAACTTCCCCGCTCTGATACCACTTGTTGGATCGAGAGAACCGATAGAGGGGGGTGAATATCGAAAAACTTTCGGATTTGAAAACTAAGAGAAGTTGCACAGCGGAAGTTAAAAACACACAACGCAAACACAGGAGGTTTTACTTGGTTCGGAGCCTAGGTCGACTCCTACTCCAAGGCCCACGGTCGTTGACCGTTTACTTTGGGCAATTCTATATAGGCGCAAAAACAATTTACAAATATTGATTACAGAGTAAGTGCAGTAAATTGAAAATCACTCTTCTTTACCGACGTCCGAGTAGATTGACTTTTTCGGAGCAGCAGGACGTCGTCGGCTCGAGTTGGGCAGTTTCCGGAGCGAGGCGTGAGAGCAGAAGAGTGTAGAAGCGTTGTGTTCGAGATGTTCTTGGAAGCCTGGGCGTTGGGTGCTATTTATAGCACCTCGGGGCGCCCTGGACGTCGGGGGCGCCCCCCCCCCCCACGTGTCACGTGATCCGAGATTCGCTCGGTCAAGCTTTATCCCACTCGAATAGGGATGACCTTGGACCCTGGGGGCGCCCTGGACGCCGGGGGCGCCCTGCTTGACTCCTTCCGCGCGGGCATCTCGGCTGGATAAGGGTAATCACCTTCGCTGGCGTAGGCGCGGGGCGCCTTGGCTGCTGAGGGCGCCCTGGGCGCTGAGGGCGCCCTGGGCGCTGAGGACGCCCTGGGCGCTGAGGGCGCCCTGGCTGCTGGGGCGCCCCGGCCAGTAGTCAGCCGAAGCTCCTGTTTGCTTCATTTGTTTCTTGTTCACCTTGGGGGCGCCCTGGACACTCAGGGCGCCCTACTCAGCTGCTGCCTCACTCCATTGAGGCTCTCTGAGCTGCAGACACTCGTTCCTTTGGTCCTGCATCCAGGGTTAGTCCGAAAGCAAAATAAAGCAGTAAAACATAAGATTATACAGTCTTAGCTGTCTTGGTTCTGACTTTGGGTCTCCAAAATGGAACCCTAGGTCGAATCGACGCCTACTGTTCCCTCGACGGGGAACGCGTCCTCACCTACTCCTCTCGGGAGAGTGTACCTGATGCCAACCGTTCCTCTAGTTGGACTTTTGCCTGACGGTCCTTTGCCAGGTTTTGGATGCCGAGCTGTCCTTCGCCCGGTGCCTAGCATTCCTTCGCTAGGGCTTTAGTCCCAAGCTGTCCTTCGCCTGGAGCCTAGCATTCCTTCGCTAGGTCTTGGATACTGGCAGTCCTTCGCCAGTTGCCTAGTAGTCCTTCGCTAGGGCTTGGATACTGGCAGTCCTTTGCCAGGTGCCTAGCAGTCCTTCGCTAGGGCTTTGTATCCTGGCCACTAGAGTAACATGTTAGATAACAACTAAGACTTAACTTTTGAACCATGTTGCCATTATCAAAACATAGGTTTGACTTTGGTGCTTTCTGCACCAACACATTCTTCCTCATTTGTATCCTCAATGCCCAACCCTGGATATACCGTAGTACTCTTGGTTGAGGGACCCCTGAGAGGGATAGGCATCTGTATTGTGACCCTCCTCGGGGAGTATGGTAGAGATGATGCCTGGGGTCTCTCTGAAGATTCTCGGGGATGTGAGATTTCTGGGTTATCTGAGGAGTCCAGAAAATACCTTATGCGGTCCGCCAAGGGGCATGGGGGAGATGATCCCTCCTGCTGATCACCAAACCCCTGGTCGGCCTATGGCGATGTACCCCACGCACCATCGACTGCTCGTTTCATCCAAGCTTCGGGCAGATGAAGGTGTCTGTGGGGTATGTCGTCACCAAGAGGGGAGGGGCTTCAGCCGCTGGTTTTTCGTTGAGAATATTTCCATCTGGTGGTTGTTCCCCTCCTTCGTTAAAGTGATTCTTCCTTGTGTTTTTTCTCGACTTGGAGAGAATTAAGGCTGCTATAACCTGAAGTTGCGTCCTTTCGCGCTCCGGAGGGAAATTGCAGCGGCTTTTACCCCCTCCTCTTTTATCTGGTTTTTGAATATTATACTTATCCTAGTCTTTGCGGAAAAGGGTGGGGGTGTTCTGATGGGGCCGAGCTGCTCATGTGTTACTTTAGGCATCCACCTTCGTCCCTGACTACCCGGGGGGAGTACCCGAGCTACTCATGTGTTACCTCAGATATCCATCTTTGCCGCTGACTACTCGGTGGGAGTACCCAAGCTACTCATGTATTACCTCAGGCATCCATCTTCGTCCCTGATTACTGGGGGGGAGTACCTGAGCTACTCATGTGTTACCTCAGGCATCCATCTTCGTCAGCTATCCGAAAATGACTTCGAGCCCCAAAAAGGTGGAAGTGGCGCGGAGAGAACCCATTGTTGAGGCAACCTGTGGTCCGGAGTGACCAAGTGTTTTGATGTTTGGGAAAAGGGTTTAAGTTAGGTTTCCATTGTGTTCTAATATGTGTATGTTGAGTGTGCAGGTTTACACATATTGATTTGGCTGGACGACCTCGGTACGGTGAAGGGTGGCATGGAGACAAGCTGGAGGCTTGTGTGCACCCGAGGGACCTTGGAGAGCAGGGACGATGAGCTGAGGGGCGCAGACTTCGAGGCATGCGTGAAGGATGGAATGGAGGCAAGCTGGAGGCTTGCGTGCATCCGAGGGACGGGAGCCGAAGATGAAGAGGGCGCGAAAGTAATAGTCGAGGCTGCGGATGAGGAGTCAGTCGAGTCGTGAGGGTACGAGTGCTGTGTGATTGTACTCGGGAAATCCTAGGGTTCGAGTGCGGAGTGGAATGTACTCGGGCAGGGTAACCTTAGGTGTGTGAGTAGACCAGTCGACTACCCTGGGGGCAGTCGACTGATGAAACTCACAGAAGGGTTTTGGTTGGGGACTAGTCGACTGCCCTGGGAGCAGTCGACTGGTAGCGGTTGGTGAGTTGGCTGAAAATTTAAATGTTGGGGTTGCAACGGTCGATTTTCAGTGGCACCAGTCGACTGCCCTGGGAGCAGTTGACTGGTGGTGAGGGTTTCAGACTTAGTCCTGTTTAAAGAGGACTTCTTGGTGGCTGAAACTCTTGACGAATTTTGTCTTGGTTAAAGGCAAAATAGTAGTCTTGGTGCTCAAGTCTTCTCAAGGTGTTGTGGCGATGTTTCTCCACCCACAAGGAGCTACAAGGGCTAGCCGGAGGTTATCCGGGGAGTGATCCACCGACGGATTCTTGGATTAGTCACCCCTCGGGGTGGATACCAAGTAAAATCGGTTTGTTAGCATTGTTTCTTCATTGTTACCTTTTGTTTTATTGTATATTCCGCTTGCGCAAACTAACAACGTAGGAAGAACGAGTCCGAAAATTGCTATTCACCCCCCCCCCTCTAGCAACGTACAAGATCCAACACCCGTACAGAAGGGTGCCCTCCTTTTTTTTTCAGATACTCGGCGTGTGTCTTAGTGACTTCCCGAGATGTATATCTCCATGTATCTATTCATGTCAATAAAATAAACGATTCTTTCTAGTACCTTTTATGTGTATATAACTGTCCCGTGTTGATATTTTAATGCTTTTGCTGCCGTAGTTGGGTATGCCATATTGTCTATGCTTTTGGACTGGTTAAGTCTCTGGTGCGGCGAAGTAGTAGAGTTTGGGGTTACATGGTCGGGCGCTTATGTCCCAGACCAAGCCTAAGTACCCCAGGCATCAGTTATACCATAGGGTATTAGGGTTTTGGGTTACTTGGTCGGACGCATATGTCCACGACCAAGCCTAAGTACCCCGGGCGTCGGCTGCACCGCTGGGGTATTAGGGTTTTGGGTTACTTGGTCGGGCATGTATGTCCACGACCAAGCTTATGTATGGTTACTTGGTCGGGCACGTATGCCCCAGACCAAGTCTAAGTACCCCGGGCGTCGGCTGTACCGCAGGGTATTAGGGTTTTGGGTTACTTGGTCGGGCGCGTATGTCCACGACCAAGCCTAAGTACCCCGGGCGTCGGCTGCATCGCGGGGTATTAGGGTTTTGGGTTACTTGGTCGGGTGCGTATGTCCACGACCAAGCCTAAGTATGGTTACTTGGTCGGGCGCGACCAAGCCTAAGTATCCCGGGCATCGGCCGTACCGCAGGGTATTAGGGTTTTGGGTTACTTGGTCGGGCGTGTATGTCCACTTCCAAGCCTAAGTACCCCGGGCGTCGGCTGCACCGCGGGGTATTAGGGTTTTGGGTTACTTGGTCGGGCGCGTATGTCCACGACCAAGCCTAAGTATGGTTACTTGGTCGGGCGCATATGTCCAATACCAAGCCTAAGTACCCTGGGCATCGACTGTACCGCAGGGTATTAGGGTTTTGGGTTACTTGGCCGGGCGCGTAAGTCCACGACCAATCCTAAGTACCCCGGGCGTCGGCTGCACCGCAAGGTATTAGAGTTTTGGGTTACTTGTCGGGCGCATATGTCCACGACCAAGCCTAAGTACCCCGGGCGTCGACTGTACCGCGGGGTATTAGGGTTTTGGATTACTTGGTCCGGGCGCATACGTCCATGACCAAGCCTAAGTACCCCGGACGTCGGCTATACCGCAGGGGTATTAGGGTTTTGGGTTACTTGGTCGGGCGCGTATGTCCACGACCAAGCCTAAGTAACCCGGGCGTCGGTTGCACCGCGGGGTATTAGGGTTTTGGGTAACTTTGTCGGACGTGTATATCCACGACCAAGCCTAAGTACCCCGGGCGTCAGCTGTACCACGGGGTATTAGGGTTTTGGGTTACTTGGTCGGGCGCGTATGTCCACTACTAAGCCTAAGTACCCCGGACGTCGGCTGCACCGCGGGGTATTAGGGTTTTGGGTTACCTGGTTGGGTGCGTATGTCCACGACCAAGCCTAAGTACCCCCGGCGTCAGCTGTACCACGGGGTATTAGGGTTTTGGGTTACTTGGTCGGGCGCATGTGTCCACGACCAAGCCTAAGTACCTCGGGCGTCGGCTGTATCGTAGGGTATTAGGGTTTTTGAATTCCTCAGTAGCGCATAGTCATTTTGAATGAAGCAACTCATTTTATTACTCGATTTTGCTACGAGAGCACAAAGAGACACAGACAGATGTTCTGAATAAATTATAAATCTTACCAAGACCGGAAGGATCCGAGCCCCCAGCCGGACCGAGACCTCCTGAGTTTCTTTATTTTCCTTCGGCAACTATTCTTCCAAGCCTTGCGGGTTCTTCCGAGATTCTGACCTGACCACTCCGTTGTAGCACCAACGAGACACTAGCTGGTCCCTCGGACCTCCACCACCTGATCGCCCACCGGGGACTTGATTTTCTGGTGGTAAACAGAGACCATCGCATGGAAAGTGCTGAGCGCTGGTCGGGCCAGGATGGCATTATAGAAGGAGGGCGCACCCACGATTAAGAAAGGAGTCCTTCGGGTTCTCTCGAGCCTATCGCTACCCAACGAGAGTGACAAGGTGATTTGCCCCAACGGCTGTACTCAATGCCCCGTGAAGCTAAACAGTGGGGTCGAGACGGGGAGTAGTTCATCCTCGTCTATCTGCTTTGCTCCCAAGCCTCCTTGTACAGAATGTTCACGGAACTCCTCGTGTCTACGAAGATGCGCTTCACCTCATAATTGACAATGCAGGTCACGATCACTATGTCGTCCTCGTGAGGAGCTTCCTCTTCTTCGAGGTCTGACGACCCAAATGAGATTATAGGGCCTGGCACCTGGCTTCGGCTTGTCCCAATGGAGTAATTTTTCAATCGTCGAGTGTAAGACTTCCTGGCCCGGTTAGGGTCCCCTCCAGTAAGTCCTCCAGAGATAACCCCTACATGGCCCGAAGGAGGGCCCCGCATAGGGGCTTTGCCCTTCTGGGGATCTCTCTCTAAAGAGAGGGATCTTCGGGGTGCAGGCCCCCGACTCCTACCTCTCGATCGCGATCGGGACCGATGTCGGACCTCGTTCTCTCCTGCGGGTCGTCGCCGAGGGGAAAAGCTTCGCCTTGGCGACCTTCGGTGATACCCCGACTTGTTCCATTTTCTCCGAGGTTTGATGTCTGCTTCCTCACTGAACTTCTTCTTCAAGGCAAAACACTCCTCCATGGAGTGAGTCGAACTGCCATGATAATTGCAATACTTTGGCAATGACTCCGGCTGCTCGGTGTCTACCGTCTCCACCAGCCGACGCCGGCCGGTCCAGTGATCGTTCCCGGGCGGAAGGTCTTTTCCCCACGCCGGAGCCGGGCACCCTTCTGTCTGACCGAGGGGCTGCCGGAGGAGGAGCTCCAGCTGGATCCTTGCGCCGGATGTACTGTACATCCTCTACATTGACATGCTTGACTGAGCATCGCAGCAAATTGTCAAAGCTGGCGGGGCTTCCTCACCAAGGACCAGAAGAAGTCCCCCTCAACGAGCCCTTGGGTGCAAGCGCTGACGAATATCTCTGATGTCAAGCTGGGTACATCCTGCGCCACCCGGTTGAACCTCTGTATGTACTCCTTGAGCGGTTCCTTAGGCTTGTGCTTGAGAGCGAACAGGTTAAGTGCTGTCTTCTGGTAGCGTCGGCTACTCACGAAATGATGGGCGAATACTGTCTTGAACTCCACGAAGGAGTTGATGGAACCCTGTGGCAACCTCTGGAACCACCGCTGAGCTTCTCCAGACAAAGTGTTCAAGCACACCCGGCACTTCACCCCGTCAGTATATTGGTACAGAAGTGTCGCATTCTCGAATTTACAGACATGATCCTCTGGATCCGTCTTCCCATCATACTCAGGGATCCCGGCCCCGCGAAACTGCTTCGGCATAGGGTCCTCGACAATCTCGGACGAGAAAGGGGTAAAGGGAGTCTTCTGAGAGATCTTGGGTCCATCCTCTTCCCCGGTCCCTCTTCATGCCTCTGAGCACTGGAGGCCACCGAATGGGACTTCTCCACATATCTAGGGGATTCTCTCTGAGGGCCCTGGGCTGCTCCTTCCTGCCGCCCCACCGGGGTGACGGATCTGTTAGTAATATGAGAGAAGTGTCCTAAGGCAATCGCCTTATGATTGTAAACATTTATTTTAATAAATGAAAATTCACTATTTGAGTATACATGTTTGTGTATTTGATTGGGATCTTAAACTCATTTACTGAATGTCCGCAATACAATTCACAGCATGAGAGAATTTGTGATGGATTCACAACTAGTGATTATCTCTACATGTGCAATTGTGAAGTATTGAAAATATCCCTAGTCGATGAATTGATAAATACGGACACTATCAATTCTGTTGAGACTAGCATGGGTTATTCTCTAATCAGCTGATTCTCACTGGCTGGTGACATTGGGATGTCCGGAGATAAACATGAATGCTAGTTAAGGGAACTAGTTCATTGGAGTGACTGGCTGTAAAACTTCACATGGTAGTCTACATATAGACATGTCAGTGAAATTCTTACTGCAGCTTAAGTGCGATGTTCCTTTGACTTGCGGTGTTCAAGTCATCTTGGTCATGGAGACTTATACTTTAACATCTTAAGCAAGCATCTCCAAAGAGGTGTGGACCCAGGATGATTGGGTATAAGCCGAAGTGCCCGAAGATATTTGAACAGCCTACAAAGGATTCACCACTCCATGCGAGGAGATGTATACCCAAGGCCTATCGTCGGATTGTTACTCAAAGCCTCTGGCCAGAGCATGACATGTTCAGAGTATGAGTCTCTTAAATACATGAAAGTAATTAGAATCCAAAGGACGAGAGAACGTTACTTGGGCTAGGTGTGACGTAGTCAGCCTAGTGGGGACTGACACACACAGACCATGTCCTGAACCAAGTGTGTATAAGATGGTGAAGGGAATGAGGCACGATTCATTAGAGCTGCTGAAAGGTTTCAGAATTATTTCTGAGGTCAACCGTTGATCTTTCGATTAATTGAGGGCCATGATGTACTACTAGGTGCCACTCATGATCGTTCTATAATTGGTTGATTATAGACGGCCAACATAAATCGAAAGCCTATTTAGTCACACACACTACGAGTAATCCGAGGGATTTAAAATGAATTGAAAATTGGATTTTCCAATCAAGAGAAATAAGTCGAATCTGAATTTATCAGAGGCGCATCGGAAGCTTAAAATGGCTAAGTCTTTTGAAGGCTTATTGGACGAATTAAATGAGTTTAATTCGCGAGGAGGCGGCTTAGTTTGGCCGGCCAAAGAGGGTCCCCACCCTCTTTGGTTTGGCCGGCCACAACAAGGAGGGAAACCAATTTATTTGGTTTAAATTATAAAATAAATCAAGCGCGATTTGTTTTATAAAATTATGGATAAATAAATTTATATAAAGAAATTTATTTTCATGGAAATTAAAATAAACCTTGGATTGATTTATTTTATTTTATAAAATCAATTATGAATTGATTTTTCTATGATAAGAAAAATTTATATAATAAATTTTTTTTGTGAAATTTTATTCCATAATAAAAGGGGAGATGTGTTTGTTTTTATTATAAAGTTAGTTATAATAAAACTTGGCATAACGGAATAATTCATAAGAAAATTTATAAGATAAATTTCTTATGAAAATTTATTCCGTTAAAGGGGAGACTTGGCAATGGAGAGGCTACTATATAAAGGAACCAAGGCAAGGCTTGAATACCAATCAAGAGATCAAGTAGCAAGCCCTCTCTCTCTCTCCTTTTCTCCCTCTCCTTCCTCTAGGGCCGGCGCCCTCTCCTTCTTCTAGGGCCGGCGCCTTCTCCACCCTCTAGGGCCGGCGCCCCTTCTAGTTGCCGTGAGCCATCTCCACCAAGAAGGTGCCGAAGAAGAAGAAGAAGCGGGTCGCAACTCCTTCCTTCCCACGGAATCTTGATTCCGTTACTTGGTGGTTAGTTTTCCATCTCTCTCTCTTGATATTCTTGTCGTGCCTTTGGAGAATCTAGTAGTTCTTGTCGGCACGAAACTTGTGGCTTTGCGAAGTCATCCCGAAGAGAACTCGGCGTGGACGCGAATAGAGGCGGAGCTTCCAAGGGACGCTACGGTTGGATCTCGTCCCTTACTTCGAGTTACGCGAGGTATTGAGTAAATTAGTTTACTTTCTGCAAAATTTTAATTTATGATCATATCCACACATCATAAGGTTGCATGCTAGATACGTGGTTAAAATAATTTGAGAAATTATTTATGCTAATTCTTCCGCTGCACGTAATTATTTTTAAAATTATGAACCCGTATTCATGTCAACATGCACCCGGTCCCAACAGTGGTATCAGAGCCCGGTTAGTGTTCGACATTATCATATAATTGTTTTGCGGAAAACTTTGTCATGATCTAAATTTTGGAAAATTTTCAATCATGGAAACTTTCCAATTATAATAAATTTTAGATTTAGGAAATTCAAAGTTTGGAAATCCTCATGAAATTTCACAAACGTTTGAAATATCCTAGTTTCTGAAATTTTATGATAATTGTGAAAACTTCCCATTTTTGGAAACTTTCCAATTTTGGAAATTTCCTATTTTGGAAATTTTTTTAATTTTGGAAATATGTAAGTTTTCTTTGTACCAGAAACTTACAATTATTCTGAAAACCTATTATAAAATCTCGCAATTTTTGGCACTTTCTTTCTAGAAAGTCTAGACAAATTTATGGATTATTAATTGACAATTAAATTCGAATTGGTTTTAAATTATTAACAAAATTTTTTATTTTGGATTGAGCCTCGGGGAGCCGTCCAATTTAAAGTTAGTTGTTATAATTTAATTTCCTATTTTGAATAAAATTGTCATGTTTAATTTGGTTACGCCTCGGGGAGCGGACCAAATTGGATTTACGACAAATTTCTTTTCTTTGGGTATCTGAGCCTCGGGGAGCCACCCTTAGAAAACAATTTGTTGTAATTAATTAATCCATAAATAAAATATGTGATCAAATCTTGGAAATTTAGGATAATTTCCTTATTTGATTTAAGAGGTGATGCTCTTACATATTGTTGTCTCCAAAATTAATTAGGAAAATGGTTTCCTATAGAGTTTTCTTAAAAGAGATTTTCATGAAAATAATATGTGGTTGAATTAAGGGAATCTGTCTCTTAATTTAATAAGATTTGATTTAGAGAAATCAAAGTCTTAAACATATTATTTCCGAAATTGATTATGACAATTTAGGAAATTGTTTCCCAAAACAATTCCTTGAATAAAGTATGAAATTAGAATTAGGAAATCCGTTCCTAATTCAATTAATGAGACTTGATAAATTAAGTCACATACATACTTTATTAAGGAAATCGTTAGTACATGACATAATTATATGTCATGAATGTGCTTAGAAAAGAAAGGATGAGACCCAAAACCCCTTACAAAATATTAAGGCCAACACCTTCCATTAATATGGTTAGAACCGGAGTTTTGTTTCTCGTTTGGGTTGATGGGCACATCCATGCCCGGCTTGAACCTCAACATGTTCAAACCATGGAATTAGTTTATGAATAATATAGTTGGAGTCAGAGGTCAATCCTTAGTTTTGGTTGTTGGACACATCCAAGCCTGACTAAACGGTTGAATGAGCTCCAACCATATTAAAACTATTTCTTGATTAATGGGTCAGCCTTAAGCTTGGAGCATCGATTTGTTGTGCCACAGCCAAGGTCGATGTAAAGAGAGGTGCAGTTGGGTGCTATGTATATTGTTGCATACTTGTTAATGAGTTAACAACCCAATGATTTATGCAAACATTCAATTAGTTGATAGCATAAAGTGATAGTTACATATATGTGATATGTAATCGGTATAATTACCTACCTTCATAGCTAAGAATAACTTGATGGCCACAGCCATGGTTGTTCTTATCTATGGTTGGATATCAACCTATTTGGAGGTGTTCCTACGATCTCCCGAATTGATAAAAAGGGTTATTCAATTCGAAAAATAAATAGGATTTAATTAATGTATGTTGATGCATTCTTTATCATTCTTCTCACATAAGCTCAATTTGTATTTCTAGGATAATCACTCGATCATGTCTTCTCTGAATTTGCGTTCCATTTTGGACACCAATAAACTGACTGGGCCGAACTTCATGGACTGACTTCGAAACCTGAGGATAGTCCTCAAGGCAGAGAAGCTTGCTTATGTCCTTGAAGATCAACTTCCCAACCGTCCTCCAGAAGATGCAACTCCAGACCAGTTAGTGGCCTATCAGAAACATGTGACCGATTCTGAACTTGCGAGTTGCATCATGCTAGCCTTTATGGTACCTGAGCTGCAAAAGCAGCATGAGCATATGGATGATTATACCATCATCTTCCATCTTCATGAGTTATTTGAAGAGCAGGCGAGATCCGAAAGGTTCGATGTCTCCAGACTCCTTTTCACCTCTAGGATGCAGGAAGGCACTTCTGCCTCACAGTTTGTGTTAAAGATGTTGGGGTACATTGAGCGACTGAGCACACTCGGTTTTGCAATGGATCATGAACTAAGTATTGATTTAATTCTGCATTGTTTGCCCAAAAGTTATTCACAATTTGTGATGAACTATCGGATGAACAAGCTGGAGACTACCATTCCTGAGTTGCTCAACCTGCTAAAGACTATAGAGCCTTCTGTGAAGCAGGATCAGAAGACGGTACTGTTAGTTGGTTCCTCGAAGAAAGGTTCTAAGAGGAAGGCCAAAGAACAGAATAAAGGAAACAAAAAAAAGGCCAAAAGACTGAAAAGACACCAAAAGGCACTTGCCATCATTGCAGCAAGGAGGGTCACTGGCGAAGAAACTGCAAGGTTTATCTTGAGTCTATGAAGAAGAAGGCATCCGATGCCCCATCCTCTTCAGGTATCTTCGTTATTGAATGTCACTCTATTTCCTCAAATACATGGGTACTTGATACTGGGTGTAGCTCACATATATGTAATGACATACAGGGGCTAAGGAATAGAAGAAGACTCGTCAAGGGAGAAGCAAATTTACGAGTTGGAAATGGAGCAAAGATTGCTGCTGTTGCCATTGGAACATATTTGCTAAAGCTCCCTACTGGACGTGTCTTAGAATTGGATAATTGTTATTTTGTTCCTTCATTAATAAAGAACATTGTATCTATTTCATGTTTGAATGAAAAGGGTCATCATTTAACTTTTAGTAACAATTGTTGTTACATAACTTTAAATGGCGTTCTTTATGGGACTGGAACTTTGTGCAATGGTATCTACACGTTAGATTTATCCGGTGACGTTTTCAATATCGAAGTTAGCAACAAACGTGCTCGAATAGATAATCGAATAGACTCCTATACGTGGCATTGTCGTCTTGGCCATGTAAGTAAGAAACGCATGACCGAATTACACCGATGTGGAATTCTGGAATCATTTGAACCCGGTTCATTTGATACATGCGAATCATGCTTAAAAGGCAAGATGACCAAATTACCCTTTTCCGGAAAAGGTAATCCAGTGGGAGAATTGCTTGGTCTAATACATACTGATGTATGTGGACCAATGTCAACTCTTGCACAAGGAGGCTATAGCTACTTCATCACCTTTATCGATGATCACTCACGATTCGGGTATGTGTTCTTGATGAAACACAAATCTGAAGCTTTTGAGAAATTCAAAGAGTTCAGAAATGAAGTAGAGAAACAGCTTGGCAAATGTATTAAGATACTTCGATCCGATCGGGGTGGTGAATACTTGAGTCAAGAGTTTCAAGATTATCTTAGGGACAATGGGATATTGTCTCAATGGACTCCGCCGTATACACCACAGCATAATGGTGTATCTGAGAGGCGCAACCGAACCTTGATGGACATGGTTAGGTCTATGATGAATCATGCAACTCTTCCAAAATCTTTTTGGGGCTATGCATTTAAGACAGCTGTTTACTTGCTAAACAGAGTCCCGACCAAGGTAGTCTCTACTACTCCATATGAGACATGGAATAGTAAGAAACCTCACTTAACTCACCTTAAGATATGGGGTTGTCCTGCTTATGTGAAGCGGACTGTATCAGACAAATTGGATGCTAAGTCTGATAAATGTCTATTTATTGGATACCCTAAGGAAACAAAGGGTTACCAATTCTATCATCCCTTGGAACAAAAGGTGTTTGTTTCAAGGCATGTTGTATTTCTGGAAAAGGAATTTCTTTTACAAGAAAACAGTGGGAGTGACATTGAACTTGATGAAGTTCAAGAAACTATAATAGACATTATAGAGACACCTAGTCTAGACCCACAACCAATAACTCATAATGATGAGCTATCAGTTGAACCTAAAACAACACCACCTCTTCGTAGGTCTGATAGGACACGCAATATTCCAGAGAGATACGGATTTCTCATAAGTGAATCGAACGACGTGTTACTCATAAGCGATGACGAACCTATCAGTTATGAAGATGTTCTGAAAAGTTCAGAAAGGGACAAATGGCTTGAAGCCATGAAGTCGAAAATGGATTCCATGTACGAAAACCAACTATGGGACTTGGTTAACCCACCTGAAGGGATTAAGCCCATAGGGTGCAAGTGGGTTTTCAAGAAGAAAATCGGCATGGAAGGTAATGTTGTTACCTTTAAGGCTAGACTAGTGGCAAAAGGATATCGTCAGAAACAAGGAATTGATTATGACGAAACCTATTCGCCAGTAGCTATGCTTAAATCCATTCGGATGCTCCTGGCAATAGCAGCTCATTATGATTATGAGATACGGCAAATGGATGTGAAAACAGCTTTCCTAATGGAAACCTGCTTGAGGATGTATACATGATACAACCTGAAGGTTTCACATCGGTTGATAAAACCAAAGTATGCAAGCTTCGACGATCCATATATGGACTGAAGCAAGCATCCAGGAGCTGGAACATCCGTTTTGATGAGACAATCAAAGAGTTTGATTTCTCACAAAATCCTGACGAACCTTGTGTGTACAAGAAGGTTAGTGGGAGTGCAATCGTATTCCTAGTATTATATGTCGATGACATATTACTTATAGGAAACAATATATCAGTCTTACAGACAGTTAAAATTTGGTTGTCCAAAACTTTCTCCATGAAAGACCTCGGAGAAGCAACCTATATCCTTGGGATTAGAATCTATAGAGACAGATCAAAACGGTTGCTTGGTCTTTCGCAGTCTACATATATAGACCGAGTGCTAAAAAGGTTTAGCATGTCGGAATCCAAGAAAGGTTACCTTCCCATCAGGCATGGGATCAATCTTTCAAAGTCTATGTGTCCGCGCACAGAAGACGAGAGGATTTGCATGAATAAGATTCCTTATGCATCCACGATAGGATCTATCATGTATGCTATGTTATGTACTAGGCCCGATGTATCGTATGCTCTGAGTGTCACGAGCAAATACCAGTCTGATCCAGGAATGGATAATTGGGCGGCTGTCAAGACAATCCTTAAGTACTTGAGAAGAACTAAGGATGTGTTCCTAATATATGGAGAAGGAGATATGGTAATACGTGGGTATACAGATGCCAGGTTCCAGACAGATAAGGATGACTCCAAATCTCAGTCTGGATACGTATTTACTTTGAATGGAGGCGCAATAAGTTGGAAGAGTTCCAAACAAGACCCCGTAGCGGATTCTACCACAGAAGCGGAATATATCGCAGCTTCGGAAGCAGCAAAGGAAGCAGTCTGGATCAAGAAGTTTGTCTCCGAACTTGGTGTGGTTCCAACCATTGATGAAGCAGTGCCGGTTTACTACGACAACAATGGAGCTATTGCACAAGCAAAGGAACCAAGGTCTCATCAGCGATCCAAACACGTGCTTCGCCGCTATCATCTGATCAGAGAGATTATAAGTAGGAATGATATACAAATTGAGAAAATTCTCACTAAAAGGAATTTAGCGGATCCTTTAACTAAGGCCTTACCTCAAAGTAAGTTTGAGGGTCATGTTAGAGCCTATGGTATTGGATACCGTAGCGATTGGCATTAAGTCAATTGGGAGTTTGTTAGTAATATGAGAGAAGTGTCCTAAGGCAATCGCCTTATGATTGTAAACATTTATTTTAATAAATGAAAATTTACTATTTGAGTATACATGTTTGTGTATTTGATTGGGATCTTAAACTCATTTACTGAATGTCCGCAATACAATTCACAGCATGAGAGAATTTGTGATGGATTCATAGCTAGTGATTATCTCTACATGTGCAATTGTGAAGTATTGAAAATATCCCTAGTCGATGAATTGATAAATACGGACACTATCAATTCTGTTGAGACTAACATGGGTTATTCTCTAATCAGCTGATTCTCACTGGCTGGTGACATTGGGATGTCCGGAGATAAACATGAATGCTAGTTAAGGGAACTAGTTCATTGGAGTGACTGCTGTAAAACTTCATATGGTAATCTACATATAGATATGTCAATGAAGTTCTTACTGCAGCTTAAGTGCGATGTTCCTTTGACTTGCGGTGTTCAAGTCATCTTGGTCATGGAGACTTATACTTTGACATCTTAAGCAAGCATCTCTAAGGAGGTGTGGACCCAGGAA